>VNJQ01007758.1:0-335379 GCA_008042515.1 Drosophila truncata
TGTCCGTCTGTCCGTCTGTCTGTCCGTTTCTACGCAAACTAGTCCCTCAGTTTTAAAGCTATCTGAATGAAACTTTGCAGTTAGTCTTCTATATACTCTCACTCGTAAATATGTCGGAACGGGCCGGATCGGACAACTATATCATATAGCTGCCATAGGAACGATCGGTAAAACTTTCGAAAAAAAATTATAACTTTGTCAGTTTTCAACAAAACTCCACCAAATTTGATATTTGGCCATTAATTATTAATTTAGAATTTCGATTTTAATTTCATGAAAATCGGACGACTATATCTTATAGCTCTTATAGGAACAATCAGAAAAAAATAAAAAAATTCATAACTTCGCTGTTTTTTAACATATTTTCATCAAATTTGAGATTTGGCCACTTAATATTGTTTGAGAATCTTAGTTTTAATTTCATGAAAATTAGACAACTATATCCTATAGCTGTCATAGGAACAATCAGGGTAATAATAAAAAATTCAGAGTTTCGCTATTTCTCAAAATATTTTAATCAAATTTGGGAATTGACCACTTATTATTATTTCAGAATTTCGACTTTAATTTTATAGTTCAATTGCAATCTGCAAGGGTATATAAACTTCGGCGAACCGAAGTTAGCTTCCTTTCTTGTTTAATATAAAATAAATGGTATTTTCAGGATACAACTATACACATATGTATAATTTAAAACCCTTCACGTAATAAAATAAAATAAAAATAATAATAATAAAAACCATGCATTTTATTATGTTTCTGCCAATTTATTCCTTCCCTAAAAGCCAAAAGTCAATTTAAACAGGTAATCTTTATATATATTTACTTCATACTCATATATAGGAAAACACTGCGGAACGAGTCAAATTAGTGGCCGCGCCAGCGAGAAGTTTAATATAAATCTCTCACAGTGCTGGTGCGACGAAGGCCAATTAAAATGTCTACGCGTCCAAAGCTTTAACATACGAAATGCAACCAACAACAGCGGGTTAAAATATACACCTCTAATTGTACACACTATTGAGACAGTTAATGTAAGCTTATAATACAATCATTCAGTGGGTAAAACTTAATTGTATCTATAGTCAAACACGGGAATCCGTCATCGAATCCTGTACAAGTTGCTAAATGCACACATCAAGGTTTATGTCGGTCGCCGCCTTATGTCCGATATTCAGCTAAAGCCCTGTGCGTTACCAACTTAAAGTTAAGTGACTAAACAACTAAGACGTTTCGAAGTGAAGAGACGACGTGGGACTGCTGCATCTACATCAAAACATAAACTCCACATCAAGCGAAACAGCCTCACAGCTTGTTGGCAGTGAAAGTAAGTGGCGGCGTGGCGGCACCACTAATGGATTTGTGATCGGCGCGCTCCTGATCCGAAAGCCAGGCCATCTACAGGGGGAAAAAATAGGTTTTAGTTTTAAATTGAGAGAGAAACGACGTCGTTGCCAACACCCACCTTCTGTTTGTGCTGCTGAGCGGCAGAGTGACACCTGTCCAGTACCATCTTCTCGGTGAGCAGACCATCCTCGGAGGCATAGACTGCCGCCTGCCAGGACACGCCCAGCTTGGAGATTTCACGACCCGACATACCCTCGCACAGAGCGGCCATCTTTGAACACGTCTGTCCATAGTCAAAGGTGTCTAGCTTGAAGCGCCTAAGGGAAGATACAAAAACATAAGAAACAATGTCTTGGAAGATCACTTCGTGTTAAAAACTTACTTTGCCCCTGCAGAAGCCGGCTGCAGGACATATTTATCGAAATAGAGTCGCAACAAGCGCTCGCGTTCTTCCAGGCCAGGTAACGTGAACTCCACCATCTCGTCCAGCCGATCGTTGATAGCATAGTCGAACTGCTCGGGCGTGTTGGAAGCCAGCACGAGCATGAACTTGGGGTTCTGCTCGGAGGTGCGGTACAGGAAGGCGTTGAGGGCAGCGCGCAGATCCTCCGAGATCTTCTCCGAAGAGCGTTTGCGCAGGAAAGCGTCCGCCTCATCCACGAAAAGCAGCAGGCCGCGGCGCGAGGTGTGCGACCAGTCGAACACTTTGTGGATGGCCGTTACGCCCTCCTTGCCCATGGGCGCCACATCACCGCCAGTCATGATGGCAAAGTCCATGCCCGAGTGCTCAGCCAGCTTCTTGGCGAACATGGTCTTGCCAGTTCCGGGCGGGCCGTGCATCAGTACGTTCCTGTACATGCCACGGTTGATCCGCGTGTTCTTCGTAGCAATAGCAATGTCACGTAGTCGCTCCTCCAGCTTGGGATTCAGCACCACGCCCTGCAGGGCATCGGCGGGCTTGGCTCGTAACCTCTTGAAGTAGTTAAGCGGGTGCTTCAATGCGTCCAGGAAGGCGAAGCGCGACGTCTCGCCCACCAAAGTTGGTTTGCCAATGCGCGCCTCCACGTACCGGGAGACCACGCCAGTGGCTCCCTTGGCAGAGTACACGCCCAGAGCCAGCAGCGAAAGACCGCCAGCTGCAGTCAGGACCTTGTCCCAATCGGTGAGCATGGCCTCGGCACCTGCGCCAATCACAGAGCCAGCAGTTCTAGCAATCAGAAAAGGGAAATAATAAAGTTGCTGAAACCAAATCGAAATGTGGAAACCCACTTGATGCCCTCCAACACGGTGGTGCGGTGCTCCTGAGCTTTGGCTCGGATCTTCTCCAGGTTGATGTCCCGATTCTCGCGATCCACTCGGGCCTTGGCACGCAGCTCGTGCTCCAGGAGCTTGAGTCGGTTCTTCTCCTTCATCTCGATCTCATGCTCGATGGTCTGCCGGCGCATTGCCTCCTGACGCTGCACGCTCTCCTCCTGCTTTCGCAGGTTTTCCTCTTGGACGCGTTGCTGCTGCTTAAGCTGGTCCTCGTAACGTTGGCGGGAGAGCTGGTCCTGGTACTGGGCGCGTTGTTGCTGCTGCTTCGTCTCCTCGATGAGCGTCTTCCGGCGCTCTTCGTGGTCGATGCGCTTCTGCTCGACCTTGGCCTGCTCAATATGCGCCTCGTACTCCTTGACCTTGGTGTTGTACTCCGATTGCCGGGTGGCCTCCTGCATCTTGGACAGCTCCAGGGCTTCCCGGGCGTGTTCTGCACGAGATTAACATAGATTACCCCACACTCACACATTTAGTCGGACTCACACTCCCAGACACAGGCGCACGCACACGCAAAGGCATACCGCGATAGCATGGCGCATGTCGGTTATGCAATTGGCTGATGAAATTTCCGCTTACTTGAACGCTCGAGAGTCTTGGCGGCATCCGCCGCCCGCTCCAGCGCTGAGGAGTCAAAGCGGTACGCCTCCATCGCCTTACGCTCCGCCCGGCTCAGCTGCTGATCTCCGGACTTCTCGCCTGCCGTCCTGCCCTCCAAATCAGCCCCGCCACCGTCCAGACCAGCCGCCGGCTCCTGCTGCGGCTGCTGCCGATTTCTGCCCAATAGCCATGACATAGTTGCTGTTCCTGCTCACTGACTGCTCGACTCGGCGCTGACTTGAAGTACGCTGTCTGCGTGTTTCTATTAAAGGACAATTTTGTTCAGCGAACTCAAAATATTACGAAATTTAGCCAGCTTTCGCTATTCCATTCAGAGAACGTGATTCTAGAAGAGTGTGGCCAGGTCCAGCGAATCACTTGCCAGCGGGTTGCGTGCGAAAATACTGAAGCATACCGTGAAAATATGTGTTAAGCGGTCATACTATTCGCAAGCAACAGTTGGCCGGCAGCTTTTCGAAAGTATTGTAACGAAAAATAAAATGAACGGGAAATAAATACTGTTAATACTGACAAGAAAGAGACACCGATAATTTTAAAATATTATTTATGCTTGCATTTAATTATTTATTTTCTGCTTATTATATACCTTTATTACTTCGAGTTATCGTTTTTATTTTTTAATAGTTTAAAATAAATGGATTACCAGGCATTGCACTCCACGTATGGACCACACAGACAATGCATTGCATCGCCAACAGAACAGTTAAAGGCCTCTCCAAAGGCATACAAGCTGCCCACAGGTTGATTCAGACGCAGCTCGTCCATGTGGCGGCCATTAAAGTTCACAAAGTCCCTATGGCTAATAAGATTCTGGGCCAAATTCAGGAAGAACAGACGCTGCAGCGGAATATTGGTGAAGCTCGGCTGTTCCTGGTTGTACTTTGCACCCACACCAAAGAACACATCGTGTGTCAGCTTCAAAGCTGTTACATCATCCACAGTGTGTTCCTTGAAGTCGTCAGTAAATTTGTTGATCATAAACACAGACAATTTATAATTACGATTCGAAGCAAGGTGCAGAAACTGGTGGCTTGGATTTCCATCGCCGTCATAGATCAGAGCCTCGGGCTGGAGGGATCTCGCCATCTGTCGGCCGAGCATAAATCCCAGTAAGCTCACCTTGAACACGTCGTGGCTCTCGGGAATGTAGAACGGTTCCTGAAAGATATCAAATGGCAGGACAACGGTATTTTCTCTGTTCACGAACCAGGGGTCGGCATTTACTATTGGACGACCATCCTCCAAAAAGTAATAAGCATTCCCCTTGACCGCTGGCTTATTCAGGAGCTCCAGGATGCGACGAGTGCGAACCTCCAATGCCTTCAGATGGACAGCAGCGAAGTCGTGGCCAGGCTCTAGCTGCAGATCCCTATAGAAGTTGTTCACAAAGCTGCGGTGATCTATGTTCTTGGGAAAGTTGCCCACGTTGAGCTTCATGGCCTGCAGCATCTGCTTCAGCTGAGTACGCTGGCTGAGGTTTAGCTCCAGATTGTTGATTTCGATCCTGGCCAAAAGCCGAGTTCGCAGTTCATCAAATAGTTTTTGCATATCGGCTTCGTATTGAGCAAGTTTCTCCTGCCCGAGGTAGTGACGCTCGTACAGGAAGGCAGAGGCAAAGTCCATATGATCACGCACATCCTTGACACAATCCAGAGCTTCGTTTTTCGTATTGCTGGCTCTGGTGCCCTCCAGGAAGTGCGCAAACCGGGCCATTATATAGGTGGCAAATATCTCAGAGTGACGGCGTTCCAGGAGCCGTTTCAGGTCCAAGAAGTATTCCATATTCAAAACCCTAACTGCGTAGTCTGACGAAAACGTGCGACCAAACGCAATCTCGAAGTACTGCCTCCATGGCCAACCGGTTTGGACCTCCAGCTCGCGAAGAGTAAGCTCTTTGATGGGCTCATCCTCTACTGCGCCCAACTTACTTAGTGTCTCTTCCAGGTACTTTATATGTGACTCCCATATTCCCACTTCGCTGGTCATACCCACTTTTCTCAAAATATCTGCAGTGTCCCATTGGCGTTTCCGTTCTAGGGTTGGCTTGTCTATCATCACCACATATTTGCTGCTGTCCGCCATGTCCAGAGTGATATTCATCTTGAACAAGACGTTGTTTAAACCATAGCGACGCAGTCGGGCGAGGGTGGGCAACCATTCGAACGGATATGGATGCTCCTTGACTCGGTAAAGAGTCGGATACGTATGTCCGGATTGATGGCTACTATTGAAGTGCGGCCAAACTATACCCGAACCCGGGGGCACCAGCTCCAGATAGTGTTTCAACGAGCGGGATTCGTTCGTGGCCGTGCGACACGTTTGATAAAAGTTCAGCACCTTTGCCTCCACACTGCTCCCATCCAGAGAGGTAGCAGCATTAAGAGTCTCGAAGATAGACTTGAACCGTTCGCGAACCTTCACCTCGACCTCGGACAGAAAATTCCAGTGCTTAAAGTAATTCCCGCCGGCGTAGTTGTAGAAATTGTCACAGGGATCCGTCTGGTTGTCGATGAAGCTCAGCAGACGGTTTATAATCTGCTCATTGGGATTGGAAACCACTGGTTCTGATTCTGATTCCACTACAGCCCAAAACATCAGCACTGTGCAGCCAATCCACAGATTTGCTCTTGAATAGATCATATTTGGGGCACAACTGACGGCACCATCCGAGGCAACTGATAACCAAAATGCCAATTTAATCAATTATCTCGAGCTTTTCTTGATGTTTGATCTTATAGTCAAGCTTTCCCCTCTACTAGAAATTCAATTATAACCATTTCGCACCATAAATTATTATTTAAATTATATTTTATAACTTTACAAAAAATGCAAATACCATAAACATTCAATTGTTGTCATAAATATGTTTAGTACTTTTAGATTTCACATTATAAGTCAGGATTAACAGAACAGAAGAAAACAATTCCGAAAAGCAGAAGTTTGCGTATTTGGGAAAAACTTAAATGAGATGAAAGCATTTATGTAAGAATAAAATTGTAAAAGCTTGAAAGTATCTGTATATTCTTCATTAAAAATAACATTTTAATAAACAATAAAAACTTAAAGTGATTTTAACAGATTTCGAAATTCAAAATTCACGCCAAAGCTTTTTGGCAACATAGTATGGCCAGCTCTTTTAAAGAAATTTTAAGTCAAAGAAACATGGCGACCAATGCCGCTTCACATACTTATCGATGTATCGATATTAATTTGTAGCCGGCTGGAACAGCTGATCGCTTTGTAAACGAATCCACAAGTTTGTTATTTTAATTTAATTTTAATTAATTAATAATTAAAGCCTGATAATTTGCTACAACAGCCCGTGATAATAAACTCAGTACCGGTCTGACCAAACGCATTGCGATTGTAGCAGCCTTTACCCATGGCAGGACTTGCAGGATCCGCCGGTCGGAGCACGAGCACTATGTTCGAACGCAACCAAAAGACCATCTTTGTGCTGGACCACACCCGCTACTTTAGTATCGCCAGCGAGGAGTACATCTCCATGGACTTTCTCAAGGGGAAGCCAACGGATGCCGGCGTATCAGGTGTGGCAGGCGGCACGGGAGGCAGTGGAGCGCAGTTCAGCAAAAGCCTCTGGACATGTGCCTGCGAATCCTCTATCGAGTACTGCCGCGTGGTCTGGGACCTCTTTCCTGGCAGGAAACACGTGCGCTTCATAGTCTCAGACACGGCGGCACACATCGTCAACACCTGGAGCCCCAGCACTCAAAATATGTCGCACGTGATGAACGCCATGGTCATGGTGGGCGTGCCGTCGCGCAGCATGCCTCAGTCCTCGGACTACTCGGTGATACATGGCCTGCGAGCTGCCATCGAGGCGCTGGCGGAGCCCACAGACGAGCAGATGGTTGCTCTAGCAGGCGGCCGACCTGAGGAGATACCACACATCCCTAACGAGGGACGCGTCATCTGCATCACGTCGGCGCGCGACAATACGAGCATGAAGAGTCTGGAGGACATCTTTAACACGGTTCTGTTGCAGCAGAACGCTCTGGCGGCGGCGCCCTCCAAGAAGGGCCTGGCCATCGACCACTGCCATCTGGTCATTCTCAACATTGTGCCGCTGGGCGTCGAGTCGATGGTGACAAATCGCAGCCTGCTCCAGATCTCGCCGCTGCTGGATGTGGAAATACACACGGTCAGTGCCCCGAGCATCTCCTACAAGCTGACGCACCTTATTCTGGACCACTACGACCTGGCGAGCACCACAGTGACCAACATACCGATGAAGGAGGAGCAAAATGCCAACTCCAGTGCCAACTACGATGTGGAGATCCTCCACAGCCGGCAGGCCCATTCGGTAACCTGTGGCTCGGACTTTAGCCTGCCGACGAGCATTAAACAGGGCTCCACCTACGAGACAGTGACCCTCAAGTGGTGCACGCCACGCGGTTGTGGCTCGGCCGATCTGCAACCCTGCCTGGGCCAGTTTCTGGTGACGCCTGTGGACGTGACTTCGCGTCCCAGCTCCTGCCTGATCAACTTCCTGCTCAACGGGCGGTCTGTGCTGCTGGAAATGCCGCGAAAAACCGGCTCCAAGACCACCAGTCACATGCTATCCGCCCGCGGCGGTGAAATCTTTGTCCATTCGCTTTGCATCACACGCTCCTGCATGGATGAGGCACCGGCGATAGCTGACGGGCCTGGCGGCCGGGTGCCTGACTACCGCATCGCCGAGCTCGGTCAGCTGCTCAAGATGTCGCGCATGCTGCCGCTAAAGACGAAAGATCCGGCCGCCCCCAACTTGTCGCGCCGTCTGCCCCGCTACTTTCCGCTTAGCACCAGCTCCACGATTCTGTTTCACCTGCAGCGACAGATTAGCTGGCTGCCGCACTTCCTGCACCTGCTGGTCAAGGAGGACATGGACAAGCAGGAGGAGGTTCGCTGCCAGCAGCATATCCATGAGCTCTATAAGAGTGCCTCGCGCGGCGACGTGTTGCCCTTCACCCACACGAATGGTGCCAGGTAAGGTGAAGAAACTTTATTTAATCGGAATAATTAAATGACATTGACATTTCCTTTGTAGATTGAAGTTATCCAAGGCCAAGGACCAGTATCGCTTGTTGTACAGGGAACTGGAGCAATTAATTCATCTAAACGCCACAACGGTGCATCACAAGAATCTATTGGAGAGTCTACAGAGTTTGCGCGCCGCCTATGGCGATGGGCCGCTTAAACCGGAGGCGGGCACAAGCCTTCTCCGCTCCTACACGGAATCACCGCTCTCGCCTGAACGGCTGGAGCCCATCAGCGGTAACAGCAGTGTCAGTGGCACCACCAACTCCAATAGCCTGCTCAAGGCCAGCAAGCGCCGCATGTCCAGCAGTGGACAAAGGTAAGTCATGGGACGTTCTGTCTTTTCTGAATAATTTGTAGCTCTAACTCTGTCCGTCAGATCCCTTCTGGACATCATCTCCTCAGCGGAGCGGAGTCAGTCCAACAAACGCTTGGATTTCTCAGGTCGCCTGTGCACGCCTATGGGTCAGGTGGCCAAACTGTATCCGGACTTCGGCAACAACAAGGAAAAGGACTCCTTAACGACGGCTGGCAATCCGGGGTCAAATCTAAAGGAGGAATCCATACGTATTTAATTAGACTTGAGAGGACATTTTCGTCAGGAAAGAGAGTTAAATTAATGTTCCAATGAACTTAAGTTTTGTGTTGCACTCAAGTATTTTTCTGGTAGCTTCTTATTTTGGGCCATTATCCTTTGATTTTCTAAGAAAATGTATACTTTTTTATTTGCTAATGCTTATTATTCCTTATTGTGAACTGCCTCAAGCTGAATTCGCTTTTGATTCAAACTGCATGTTTTAAGCTAAGCTGCATTTTTACATTTGTCTAGGCTTTAGGATTATTTTTTAATTTCGCCTTTTGCTATTTTCAATTAAGAGATAAAAGTGAAGTTAGGGAATTAAAAACAAATACTTTTAATGTAAAAAAACCTTTTAGAATAAATAATTTAGGATATTAAAGAACAAGAGAAAAAACCTAAAGAAAAATATACAACATTATATCATATCGAAAATAAAAGATCGTTTAATATATTATTTTTCCTCAAAAAATATCGCAACTTAGTTTTAATTTGTAACAATCCCTAGCAGGCTATGCCCCAATTCTTTAAATTATTCTTCTCACTTCAAAAGGAAATGATTACATAAAATTTTGAAGAACAAAATCCAAATTTTCAAAATTTCAAAATTATAAAATTCAAAATAAATTAGAGAAGCGGTTTAAATGGCCAATACAAACGTGAGGCGGCATGTGGTCCAAGTCTCTGAGACCCCTGTGGGTCCAGCTGTGCAATGTAAGCTGAAGCTTCCTCCTGCGACTTCTCTATATTTGTTTTCCCTTTTTTTTTAATAGCAATTGGCGTGGTGGGCAATGACGTGTGCGCGGTCACCCAGCAGGACATCCGTAAAATAGTCGACTTCCGGATGTTCACCCTCTGTCCCGGGCTGTCCCCCTGTCAGCCTAGTCCAGAGGCCTCAACAATTCTGCTGGATCTATTTGCCCAGGAAGCGCCGGAGAAGGTCAAGGTGGACAACAATCCGTGCGTTAGGGAAGAGGTGCTGAAAGTATCGGAGATCCCGATGGCACCCGCTGTGCACAGTAAGCTAGAGTTTTCGCTTATGATTTTTGTTTACTGATTCTCTTTATACAGTTCCCATTGTGGTGGGCAACGAGCAGTATGTGGTGATCCAGCAGGATATACGGAAAGAGCTGGACATCCGAGTCTACACCTATAGTCGCTTGGGTCCAGTTCCCCCAGCACCAGCTCCTGTGAACCTGCAACCCCTCTGTTTCCAGGCTCTGCAGGTTCCTCACATGAGCCTCAAAAAGCTAGCAATCGATGTAGCCCTTGGTCGGTCCAACAACAAACTCTGTTACAGCGCTGGCACCTCGACTGATGGGCTGATGAAGAACAACGGTTGCCAGCATTGTCCCTCATGCCAGGAGCTTCATTTGAGCTGCCAAACTCAGACCAGTCCGCCCAGTCTAAATGCTAATTTGCAGAAGAATGTTGGTTGCCAGACGCAGCCAGCCACAATGTGCACAGGATGCAATACCACATCTAGCCTGCATGCGGTCCGTAAGAAGGAGATGGAGGTGGAAGAGGAGGAGGAAGTCTCGGACTCTAGTCCATTAAGCACCGAATGCCAATCGTTTGTGCAGCAAGGAACCATTCTTCGGAATCGTATATGTCCGCAGGAAGAACCCTGCACCTCCCGTTTAATCAATATGGAAGATCGACGGCGCTACGAATGCATAAGGGCAAGAATCTTCGCACAAAGATTAGCCGAGCTTCGAAGGCAGCGACGACAGGAGTGTGCAACTGCTCACCAAGCACCACCAAAGGAATGGTTGTCAAACTATGATCGGGAGCGCAGGCAAAGGGATAACAGATAGATTGGCCAAGCTGCATGAATTTTCGATTGAAGTTTTTACCAAATTCATACAACTTTATAGTCCTTTTTAATTCACTCTAATACAAATTGTGGCTTAACTGGATTGAATTCTATAAGTTTTTTTTGGAAAAGCATTATAATAGCTTTATATTCATTTAGCTATACTATATTTTTTTTTCATTTAAAAATTAATGCTATACAAAATAGTCACCAGCCTAAAACTAACTCAAAATCTTGTGAACCTTGGAGTTTTTGTTGAGCTGTTTTTTCTTCTTAAATGGTTTCTCCAGCTTGGCTTCGTCGGTTTGCACCTTCCGCTTGATGGGCCGCAACACCTCTGGCTGATTAAAGTATCGCCTGGGCTGCAGGTGCTCCCGCTGTTCTCGCTTCAGCTCCTCAGGAGTGGAAATTCGCAGGTAAAAGTCCTTCAGCAGCAGTTTAAAGTCCTCCAGCAGGGTTTCCCTCAGCACTTGGACCTTTCCATTGCCGCACGGCGTGCAGCCCTGCACTTCAGTAACCTTGAACAGCTTCGGAGCGAATTCAGTGTGCGGTCGCCACATAACGGCCAGCTCCTTGCCGCCATGGGGATTGTAGAAGAAAGCCGCAAAATCGGAGTAGGCAGACTACAAGGAGAAGAACAAAAAAAAACAAGGCTATAGAACACAAATGGTCATGGAAACTGTCTGGTTAGCGTACCCTCAGCTGGCTGACAATCTCCGCCAGGCGATTCTCTGCTCCCGCTCGGGGCAACTCGAAATTCGGCTGGCCAAAGGACACGAAAGGAGAGCCCAGGTCATAACACAAGCTGTTGGGCACCAAATCCGGCTTGAGTTGTATGACCAAATCGTAGCCCTCGTTGGAAGCTCGGAATAACTGAGCGGGCCGCACGAATCGCAGATCCTTGGACATCAAACTCGTCTCAACGATTTCAAGGGCATGACGGGCTAATCGCGTCACATGGCCCAAAACCCGCTGACTTGGGGCCTCATCCGACGTCCACAGGCGACCGACATGCTGTTGATCGTAGGAGGTGGCCACCACCAAAGGAGGATAGCTCTGACGGTCGCTCCGATAGCTGTGCTCCAGATCTGCTATTTGTTGTTCTGAAAAAGGGTTCTCGAGTTAGTAGGTTTGTAAAGGTAACACTCCAAAGGACTTCTCACCTTGCCAACTGCTGTTAAAGTTAAGCAGGAAGAGCTCTCCGTTCCAGTCGCTGTGTGCCAGCAGCTGTAGGAATCGAATAAAGCCTGTTTGGGGCGCTGCTATGGCCTGCGGTGCGTGTCGCTGCTGAAAGAGATGTGCCACAAACAGCTCGGTGGCCATCGCTGGCCACAATCCGTCGTCCAGCAGTTGAGTGGCTAACCATCGCTTCGCCAGCAGCACCGTGGGTCCGAAGGCAGAGTGCGTCTGATGGAGCGAGTGCAGTGAACCCGTAACCTTGGGCAGAATGTAGTGCTCGCGTTCCAAATTGCGGCTGGCCGGATTGTCAACGTAGGTCGTAACGCCTTTTTCCGTAACCTCGTGCTTAATCAGGGCCAACTCCTTGCTGTGGGCCAGTTCAATGAGGAAGCAGAATCCCTGCTTGAGCACCAGAAGACCCCTTGCGGTAATCGCCCATTTAAGCAGGCATTGCGCCTCCAGCTTCTCGCCGATTTCGATAAGGAAGGCCGTCTTTAAGGCACGCAAGGCGGCCAGTTCGTTGGGCCACTTGCCACTTTGTCCCAGCTGGATGACCACTCGCTGTACATGGCTGGCAAGGATGCGCCCCTCCTCAAGGCGAGCCTGTGGCAGAACTGGCTCCGGTTCACAGTAGCGGAACACGGGCGAGATACCCGATATGGAAACAATATCCAGAGGCAGTTCGTCCAGGCCATGAAGCTGGCGAGCCAACTCATCGTAGCAACGAATCACGTGCGGACTCACTGCCTCGGCATCAGTGTCCTGAGCCAGGGAAAGCCTTGTCTTGAGCTTTTTGATCTTAAACCAAGGTGACAGCTGGTAGACCTGATCCAGTTCGGCGGCAATATATTGCACATCCTTGCTGTCCAGCTGCAGATGATGCTCCAGCAAATGCAGCACAATTTGGCGTACTATCAGCCTTTTCTTGGCCGGCGAATCCTGCGCAGTGCCCCAGACAACGGCCTCGGTGATGCTGCCGTCCTGGAACCGTCGCAGGTTTGATTTATCGCCCCAGAAGCGTCGAAACTCGGCGGCTCCTTCGGGATCCTCGTTGGCAGCCGGTCCCTTGTTCAGAACCTCGTAAGCGTGCTCCGGATTAAGTATCAATCCGAGTTGAATATACTTGCCAATTACGGGAGCTTTGTCGTCCACAGACCACGACTTTGATGCCGTTTCCAAAGGCAGAATTGCCTGGACACGCTCACCCAGTCCCTTTTGAAGAAGCCTAAAATGTTAGGATCGTTTAATGGGTGATATTTGTTTTGAATACCTTTAGTTACTCACTCTGTCAGCAGTTGGAAGAGCTGGGGATGTCCATATTTGGCATAATCGTACTTGAATCGAGGCTGGGAGTGCAGCATAAGCATCTGATTGATGCACGAATAGTTGGTTATCCTATTTAAGTCGAGGATTAAGGATTAATAGATTGAATTTAATAATTTCTTGATAAGTAACTAACTTGAGAATATTGTCCACTCGGCTGTAAAGCGGACACTTTTGCATGAAGATGTGCGGGAAACTGTTGATCTTCATATCGTTCAGCAGATCCACCGCCAGCTTCGCCTCCGCTCGGACTCTCTGATAAAGCGAAAGCGGCAGATTGGAGCATAGATTGTACTGGCCAGTGACATCCATGAAACAGACATCATAAAAGCTGGCCGACTTCTTGCTAGCATCCTCCTTTTGAACTGAAGCAGGCGCCAGACTAATGCCGCCGCTGGTCCAGTCCGTGTTGGCTAGTTGGTTCCACACGGTGCGCGCCACCTGGTAGCTGCTGCTCGACTGATGCAGGATCCGCTGCTGGCTTAGGTAGACAATAAAGGCGGCCAGGATGTGGGAGCCAAAGCCGCTGTAACCAATGTCTAGCTCCCGCTGACGCAGCCAGACTTTAAGCAACAGGAGGCCGTCTTGGAAGTTGCGTCTGCCCTTGAAGGTCTTATCGAGATGAGCCTGATTCTCGGCCAGCGTCAGGTCAAACAGCACATTGCCATTGTAATGCTGCGTTGAGGGCAGCGGCTCCTCGCTTTCGTCCCATTCGTCGCCATAAAACGCAGGGCGAATGTTGTTATTCCAGGGAACAAACCGGCCAGGCTTGAAGCTGCTTAGTGGAGCGGTGATGAAGAGGCGAATCTGCAGATGCTTTGTCACTTGCTTAGCCACAGGCGTCAGCTCCAGTACGGGCTTAAGCGGGTTGTTGGCATGATAGTTGAAGGTGAATTGGTCCTGGCCATATTCCGAAGACTCTCGCATCTTTTCCGTGACATAGGTGAGGTACAAAGCCCGCTTTTGGTCGTAGCGCAAGTTGAGGTAATCCTCCTTGTGCAGGTTCTCCTTTGGCATCTCCAGGGCCACGTCCACCACAATCTTGGGGCCCAGCAGCGTGCCAGTGGAGGCGGCACCAATCAAATAGGGTTCTCTCGTCGGTTTGGAGAAAATAAAGCCCGACGCCTTTTGGGGCAGACTCAGGGGTACCTCCAATTGCGATCGCTCCATCAGCCCGTCCCTTAGCTGGCGGGTGAAGGTCGTGAAGGACTCCAGCCAACTCTCGATAAAGTCCGTGTACTTCGGCTTCAGCTGCAGCTCCTCCAGCATTTCCTTGACCTGCAGCTTAAACAGATTGGAGTGGAAGAGATTGCGGGTGTCTCGCAGCTCCTTCATCTCCTCCAACGTCGGGGGCTTCACATTCTTGGACAGATCATTCTGCTTGAACTTGTTCTTCTTCGCCGGCTTGGAGGTGTTAGTCGCTGCTGGCAGTGGAGTCTTTTTGGAGAGCGTGGGCTCCTCGAAGCCATCGTCACTGCTGGCCGTGGGCTGTTCATGGTCGCTGTGATCCTCGCCAGCGGAATTCTGATCCAGAACTGAGTCTGTGGAATCCGATCGCTCGGATTTTGGTTTTGGTTTCGCTGTCCGCGTCTAAATTGGGGAAAAAATTACTCCCATACATTCCATTATTCATGTGGGCTTACTTACCGCCTTCCCTGGGTTTCTTTTAACTTTTAACATTGCCTTTTTGACTGCAGAAATCGAATATTAAATTATTTATTATTTGGAAAGAGAGAGCGAAACTCGCACGTGTTGCAATTGCGGTATTTGATCTGCGGTATATTATCGGTACTTTTCGATGGTGATGGTCACCCCAATTGTAAACAGTATCGTTTTTTAGGCCTTTATTATGAGGTCAGTCGCGACAACAAAGTGTAAAAATCGAAGATAATTCTGATCGAGATCCTGACTGAAGCTACGAAATATATTCGTAAACTAGCATTTAACATAGGCAACTAGATCGCAAAGTTGAAAGTTGTGAAGTTCAATTCATATTTCTGTGGTCTCGTGTGTAAGTGTGTGTATACATGATCCCATTGTGAGCAATTAAAAGCCTACGCTTTTGTTGCTCTTACGTATAAATGCGGTTAATTTTTTAATAAAAATAAACAGTGCAGAGTGGTTTTTGATCCAGATATTAAGAGAAGATAAACAAAGTTACCGGCTAATTGGCCAGGCCAAACCACGGTATATTATTTAGTATTTTGCATTTTGCACTTAAATTTATAGTTTCCTAAAAGTAATAATTTGAAGTGTTTATAATTTTAAAACAATAAACAAACCAAACCAGCGAAGAAATGGCAATAATCGTACGCTATTCAATCAGTTATTTGTGCTGTAACTTAATTCAGTATTTTTACCGCCCGCAGTATTTCTGTCTCCCGTCAGCACGGTCATACCCCGTCTCAGTCCGTGTTTGAGTGTGTGTGCAGGCATAGGAAAAAATCGCACCATTTTTTCGTGCTCTTGCGTGCGTTTTTTGAGGACAGTTTAATTGAAAATCGAACCCGAACAAGCCAAGCTAAATATGTAAAAAGTAGTGCATTAAGTAGTTATCGAGGCGCCATCGTGAGAAACCGACAATCGCACACAGCTCCAAGTCAGTGTGAGAGCAATTCAAATTGCAAAAATTTAATTCGGTCCGAACGTGTGTAACTGTGTCTGTGCGTACGTGCGTGTGAGTGTATGGGTGGAAAAATGAGGCGTAGTGAAAATGCGTGCAAAACTGTCTAAAAGGTAAATCGCCAAAATCGAGGCGCCGAATTAATTATCCGTGCAAATGGTTCAATTAGGGAAAAATCAAAGCCGCCGCAAAATAATGATGCGTTGGCAGAAAGGCGGCCCATTGAAAAAAATATGGCCAAAAGTCGAGTAGTTACACCCTCTCTGCCTCTGCCTCTCCTTGGCTTTCGCCCTCTCAGTTGCTCTCCCTCTCTCTTTTTCTCTTTCTGGCTTTAGCCGATGAGCGCTTTTTGCCTCGAACAACACAAAACGTGAAAATTTATAAAAATAAAAGAAACCACGTACGGAAATATTTACTTCGACCTTGCGCCCAAGACGAAGACTTATTTTC
The DNA here is from genome assembly GCA_008042515.1 of Drosophila truncata. Taxonomy (NCBI): domain Eukaryota; kingdom Metazoa; phylum Arthropoda; class Insecta; order Diptera; family Drosophilidae; genus Drosophila; species Drosophila truncata. The sequence continues at coordinate 16,288 of VNJQ01007758.1, forward strand.
AACATTTTACGGCGGATGTGTGTGCGGGGGCAACGCAACTAATTGGCCTAATTTTGTGGCATTCGCTTAGGTTGGCGTATTTTCTGCATCACGAAAATGTAACTTTCTTTAACGCAAGGCTAGATTGTGTTAAGTGCGAAGAGTTAGAGGCTAATCCAATAAGCAATAACAAACGGGGAAATTAAATGAAAATCAATGGGCATAAGCATATTTAGTTAGTCTAGGGCGTCCGGTGTGACCAGGGTTCGTGCCCATCTGGCAAAACATACCGGAAAAATACCGCAGCAGCAGCAGCAACTCACCTGCTTTGCGTTAAATTTAATTTTATTCAATTTATTTTTGGGGGAAAATGTATATTAACTCTCTTTTTTCTTTTGTTTTCTTTTTATGTTACAGGGGCCTTGTGCTTAAAATCACCAACTGACCGGTTAAATTCGTGAATTTAACGACATCATTCATCAGAAATTGTTTATTTACTCTCTTGCCTGTAGCAAGTCACGGCGGCAGTCGGAGAGGAAACTGAATGAAAACTGAATGAATTCGGTGTGTTTTGGGTTTGTTGTCTCCCAGAACGTTTGATAAAATGTGCAAAAGTGTGTTGTTTGTCAAATTGTTTAGCCAAAATTATTTGTTTACCTAGTTGTTCAGCGTAGCTCGAGACTGTTTCCTTGTTTTCCTCGCCTCTGAACACACACACTCTCTGCAGCCTGATCAATCGTTCAATCAATCAGCCGGAGGATCCAAGGATAAGGAGAAAAGAACGAGAAAGAAAACGAGAACGAGAACTGCGAGGGAGCGAGAGAGAAACAGGAATAATAATTTCAACGACAAAATAGCCCGCCTTTTGACATATGTTCACATACCTACACGGCACACACACATATACACATACTAACGGATTACCAACAAAAATATCTGATAAATTCAAAGAGATGCTGCTCGATTCTCATACTTAATGTCAAATAACGCAGCAGCAGCAACAGCAACAACAACAACAACAGCTACATTTACAGCAGGAAAAGGAAAAGGAATAACTCTGAGCTAGCGAAGAGGACGAGTGGGGCGCATAACACACCTGTCAGCTCACAGCTCAACATCCTGTCCCAGTCCAGTCCAGTCCAGCCATCTAGCCGAGTGGGAGTGGGTCGCCGTTTAACCGTGTGTGTTGGCCGCATGCGCGACATGCGCGGACGCTGAGTGAGTGTGTGAGTGCGAGTGCGTGCGCGAGTGCTCGTATTCCAGAGTGCGTGCGTGGGCGTTGTGGATAATTCGCTCAATTCGCACGCATCCTGCAGATTTGCCAGCTTGTACTGCCGGATTCAACCCTATCGCCAACTAAAGAACAACAACAACAGACGCAGCAGCGGCCGCAGCAACAAGTTCCAGCCGATTAAAATTCATTATCAATATTCCCGGAAAGGCGATCAAGCCTCTGAGTCAAAATTCAACGGAGATTAGCTAGCGAATACCTGGTGAAATGCAGCGACGCGAACGGCAAGCCAGGTGAGTTGAATCTTCTATTAAACGTTCTAAACAAAATGGATCTTCGATTCTTTAAATCAGAGGGGGTTACCCCCTAAAAGTCTCATGGAATAACAATTTGTTGAGTACCTAGGAACCTAAACCTAAAAGTTTTGTATTTTTATGATTTGTATACCAATTGTAGTTCCCCCATTGAATCCAAGCAAAAGAATACCTCTAATTACCGGAAAAGTCGGTTGTTTTATGAATTTATCATATAAACGTATGAATATTTATATGGCGATAAGATTAGGACCAAACACAAGTGTTTTCCAGTTATTAAGATACTTATTATCGGCTCTAAATGTTTGTTGGCTAATAAATCTTTGAGTTACCTTTGGCATTAGTTATATTTTAATTTTCGAAGAAGTTTACTTTAAGCCACCTGTGTGGCTTTCAACTTTTAGCCTCCTTCAATAATTTGTTAGTAAATCAGGTTGAAATATATTCAAAAGGTTCCTATGTGCATTTGGAATTGAAAAATAAAATCTAATATTCGACCTACACTGTAATTGTTTAAAAGTTCAACCATCAGTTGAATGTGGTTTTTATTTTGTTTCTGCCTCTTTTTTTTTTGTTGCCAACAAGATTTTATTTTTAGCCAAAAAAATGTTTCTATTTAAAGTGGGGTGTTTGATTTGATTTTATTTTCGCGACTGTTTCTTCTGCTTTTGGTTTATCGCGTCTTCTCTCTGTGTCTTGGCACGCCATGCGAATGAAGAAGAGTCCAAAGTGTGATGGGGAAGAAGGGGTTAAATGAAATGGGTTTCCAAACCAATACATAATACCCACAGATGTGTGTGCATAATAGATGCCCTCGGACAGTGTGTGTGTGTGTGTGTTTGTGTAAGGAAGCGGAAATACCCACACACAAATACGTTAGTGGGCAGAAAAATAGAAATTTATTTAAATTTTTAAATAAAATATTTAAAAAATCACACCAAAGATAATGGTATTTTTTATTTTAGGGTCACATTTTATATTGATTTTAAAGATGTGATATCACCTCAAATTTTTCTTTTATTTCGGAATTGCCGTATTATTTACCCATGCTCTTGTTGCCTTAGGTGTAGGTGCACTCACGCACTTAATAAATGTTTTATAGACATTTTAGTTGATCGGCCTCCTTGTGTCAGTCCAACGGAAAGAGACGTTCGTATTTGCTTGCGCCTTGGACGAGGATGTGGGTCTGAAGTTGTCGCTGTCGATGATGTTACCTTGTGCCTGCTCGCATATTGACATTTCTAGGTTCTTCCGTGTGCGGGGAATGTTTTATAGTTCTTTATACGCACGTCTGTTTGCCATTGGGTCTGCATTTTCGGGTGTTCCAGACAAACACTTGTTTGCTCTCCGTCCATCACTATGCGTCCCAGTTTATCGGGGAATGATTTTTCGGCGCTTCATTAGTTGCCCTCGAGGGATAGAAGATAAGCTATGACAATCTGGGGAACCATTCCTCAATACTTTATTGATTCTAGGCTTTAAGTCTAAGTACTTGTGAATAAAAAGTCTTTGGGTTCGGTAAAGGGTTTTAAATAAAAACCCTGCTGCTATTTATCATTTCTCTTTTATCAAGGATTTTATGAAACCAATACCACATTTTGTAGCATACTTATAAACACTATTTTGAGTGGCATTCCTGAATATTATAAAGTGCTTTTTTGTATAATTACAAAAAATGTTAAAGCTACATTTTCGAGTTCGCTTAATCCAGGAAATTAAAATCCTTAAGGGTACGATGACCTCGCTGACTGGGTTAAGTCATAATTCCATTGTCAATTGAGCCTTCTCCCTTAAATGTTTTAACCAACAAAAACAGAAGAAAGAAATCATGTTACAACATTTATTTTTTTGTACACTCTTCCTGCCCGTGCGCTACATAATAAAAGAAAGCAAAAACCAACTAACAAAACTAAAACTAACATAATTGTGTGTTGCCAGCCAACCAACTAACGAACACAGATACTCATCAACACACGTGTGGCATATGTATGTGTGTGTGTGTGTATGAACATTTCCACACATTTTAGATGGAGACAGCAGCGAATGTAACGTAAAACAAACTTTTTGTATTACTTTTTATTATTTAATAGCCAGCTGAAATGCAAAGGGGCATCCGGGGAAGACGGCGAGGTGCTTAACGTTGGGATAACCTAAATTTTGAGTTGGCAACGAGAACAGGCAACACATAACGGTAACAGTAACGTAGGCCAACCCAGGGTTGCCACCTGCCACCCATTGAGGGAGAAATACAGTGAGGTCTCCCTAAGGAGATTAGAGAAAAAAGAAAGGATTTAGGATGATATTATTAAAATTTAAATTAATTTCATTTATAAAAATAAAATTCAAAGTTAATAATAATACCAACTTCTAAAGTTTTGAAATAACGCGAAGTATCTTTATGTTATTGGTTTTGGAGTTAGGAGTCTTACTGAAATAGATATATTATTAAGTTGTAACATTAAAGATGCTTGACTGTATAAAATGGAAGAAAGAGAACCGCAGAAAGAAAGCCAAGTTGCGTGCGGCGAAAAGTAGCTTCAATAATAACAACACAAGAAAACGCTGATGAAAAGTGAACGAAAGCGAGAGGATAACGGAGGGAGATGAGTAGATGGTGTGTGGCTCTCGGGTGGCACTTGGAGTGGGGACTGGGTGACCAGCAGCTGTGGCGGCACATAAAAACAAGGACAAATTGCGGATTTAGCAAAAAAAAACAAAATAAAAAAAAAAGAATGTGAATGTAAAAGCGTGCACAGCGAAATAAAAACCAAAGCAGGCGACGACAACGTTGACGATTTCCAGACTTCCAAGTGACCCATCAAACACTACACCACACTCACGCACGCACTCTCTCACACACATACAGACACTCACGCATCTGTGGGCACTACTTACCGGTGACGTCATTAGGCTGTTGTCGGCTGTCAATCGCTGCCTCCCTCCCCTTTTCCCTGCTCCCCTTCTCCCTGCTCCCCTTCTCCCTGCTCCCTGCTCCCCTTCTCCTTTTTGCTCCACAAGTGAGTGGGTGTACGAATATGTGAGCGTAGCAAAAGAGGCAAAAGGCCGAACAAGATTTCTAACGATTAGCAACAAATAGAAATAGAGAACAAAACCGATGAATGCGAGGCAAATATCAAAAATTTAAGAGAACCAATGTTCTTAATATAAACTTATGTCATTTTTTTATAACAAAGCTTAAATAAAAGTTTAACTTTTTAATAGAAAAGCCCAAATAAAACCTGTATCCTAAAACAGTAAAATATTATCCGTGTCAAGACTGCGTAAGAGTAAAAAACAGTAGAGCAATTAAAACAAAGTCTAGTAGAAAAAAGTTTAATGAAGCGTTAAAATTTAAGGCTTTTTCTTGCCTGCAAAAACGCTGTTTTTGCAATCTACAGTTGCAGGTGAAAAGTGCAAATGAAATGCCAAGAAGCCACGTTTGCAAAAAGGCAGCAAACAAAAAAAAAAAAACCCAATAGTGTGAAAATTTCATCTAATTAAATTAGATGCCAGTCATGCTCGGGGGCCCATGTGTGGGTGCCAGTAAAAGCCTGTCAAACAAATCGATGGAATCCACCGTCAAACAGCTGACACAAAGCTTTAACAGAGCCTCTTTCTCTGTCCTCTTGGGGTTTTCCTTTTTTTTATACACGTGTGCCTTTGGATCATCATCAGTGACTCATCAGGTTATTCTATGTAACCGGAATCCAAAGTAAAATCCTTTGGCATTAGGACAGAAACAGAAAAAACAAATTGAAACCCCTGAGCTGTCATAAAGAACGGCATTAACAAGTGTTGGCCAAAAACCATTCACGATGGGCTTAAACAAATGCAACAAATAAGGATAAAGATTGACAAATGTTGTTACATTTGTAATTTTAAATTATCTGCCCATTTAAAGGTACTTTTAATAAAATTATAATGTTTATTTAAAAAGGGCAATAATCACTTACTAACAAGTACTTATCTGGGTTTGTAAACATGCCGGCACTGTCTGCAAGTATAAACCCATAAATTTCACCCAATTAAATAAAACTTGTACGCATTAATCACTTTAAAAGTGTAAAGGATTTTTTGATTTAAAACTCAAAAGGGGAAAAATACCTCACACAGTTGATAAATTGAATCAAACTGAGCTTTAGTCGGGACTTTATTTCAGTGAATAATGTAACGCATCGAATTTCAACACATTTATCTTTTAATTGTGGGCTCTGTACATTACACTGAACTCAATATTGAAGTGATACTTATCAAAACAGCTGTGCTAGTAAACAGGGAAATCGTATAATCATAATAAAACCACCGCCCATTAAAGATATCGGTTTAAGGCTCCAATTTCTATTGAATCACAACATTTATTATTTATTTCATGGGTTGCAGCTCTTACAACTCTTACATTTTCAGATTAATACATTGAATTTATATATTTTTTGACGAACTATTAAGAGTCTTAAAATCAGTTCTTGGCAGAACTTTGATGATTTTCTCACTTTTCAACACTCGAAATTTCAAGAGCAGCCAGTGAGCAGCGCCGGCAACAAAATGAAAAGGGACAAGTGCTGTTCAAGCAACTCTGTTGCCTGCCGGGCTCAAGTTCCCTTTTTTCTCCCCTGCAATCCGCTTTGCGTTAATTTCTCATCTCTGTCTGGGGGTCGGGGTCTTGGAATTTCTCGAGTGGAGCGCGCACAGCGAACAAACAGATTAGAGGGGTCCTCCTAACAAGTTGCTCAGGTCAAGTCTGGTTTTCGTTTGAGTTCCCTTTGTTTCCACCACACTCATTGCGAGTTCCTTTCAGCTATTTTTACCCAGTATTCCTCAAGTTTCTGGGAGTATATCACAGCGAATGCCTAAATCTCAAGTTAATGTCATTTTCAGGGATGTAAAGGATGTTATGCTTTGAGCTGGGAATTAAATGGTATTAAAAATTTAATGAGTCCAAGTCAAATTTTCTAGTTATTTGAAGTTAGTGAAAATGAAAATATATTTTAAGTCTGCTAATTCTAGTAAAACAAACAATTTAAATTTAAATTAAATTACCCTCTTGTGTAGAAAATTGTCTTTTCTATCTTATCTGTGGGAGATCCAAAATTAACAGGTTCCAGAACTGCCTGTCAATTATTTTTCGATTCGGCAAAAAAAGAACAGTTGATTGAATAAAGTAGAAAAAGGCTTTTTAACATAACTTTTGTGATTAATAGCTCTCTGGATTTCCCACATTGCGAGGCATGTCCCTGTCCAAACTCTTTTTTTTTTCTAAAGATGAGGCGACAGAAAAAGTTGAGCTCAAGAAAGATTCTCAGTCATTTTTAATGAACAGAGTTTGCCTTGAACTCTCACCATCTCTCTCTCTCCCTCTCTCTCTCTCCCTCTCTCTCTCTCTCTCTCTCTTTATTTTCATTCTCCCCCTGCTTTTTTCTTCGTTTCCAAGATTGTATGTCTTGTATTTCTTCTTCTTTATGCTTCATGCCACTGCTGATAATTAAACAGCAACTGGTTTTTTTTGTCCTGGTGCCATTGATTTGGTTCTTGCGCCCGGTTCAGTCGCCGTTTTTTGCGTGTTTCACTCATAATTGTTTTTAATTTTCGAAAACAAATAAATGTCGCTGGAACGGAGTAAACATAAATTACATTTTAATTAATTAATTGGCATCGGCCACCACAGCAAATAACAACAATACCAACGGCAACAGCAGACACAGAAACGGTAAAAGAACAACATTTGTATGGCTATCTCTGTCTCGCCTCTGTAATTGAGGTCAAATGCGCGCAGTTATCAACTGCAGCAGCAGCAGCAGCAGCAGCCGTAACTGAGCGAGACGGTGTGATGGGGCAAGTGCGAGGGCGAGAGGGAAAGCTCAATAACCCCAAAGGCAAAGTTGTTGCTCGAGTTTTGTTTTTTGCCGTTTCTTCATTTCGATAATTACAACAGACACTTGTGTATGTGTGTGCATATCAATATGCAGTTAAAAAAAAACACATTCAATTGAAGGTTAAATCACTTGAGAGCCTTAACTAAATATGTAATCATTTAATTATGACCAGCGGCACAGTATCGACATCGATGCATGGAGATAGTGTGTGTAGAACCTGAAACTCTGACAAATCAAATGTTTGCACAGTTGGCTCAGATGCGATTTAGTCTCTCTATCGTGGCAGTGTAACCCTTTATTTGCCGAAAACGGATTTATTATCCAATCGAGCCCACAGTGCTCACTCTGTTAATAACAGCTCTGCTAAGACGGCAGAGCAGATACATAGATACATGTTAGGGCAGATACATAGATACATGTTCGGGCATACAGCTGTCTCGCTTATCGTCGTTTATGTATGGCATGGCGGTATGAGTCACGCACTCACACCCTCTCTGACTCTTTCTCTCTCTCGCTCTCACTCATTGACAGAAATCCCACAGTTGCGACTGCGCTCAAAAGAAAAAAAAAACAAACCATTGAGATCGGGATCTGAAGCTTCAGCTTCTCTTTGCCGGCTTAAGTTCATTTTGCTTATTCCGCTTCTTGTGCTTGTTCTTGCCGTGCCATGTGTGCGTGTGTGTTTGACAGGTGCGTTTTGTTTGTGTAACGAGTATGCTTGGGATAGTTTCGGTCTCTGACGCATGAACGAGCGCTCTCTCTTTCTCACTTGTTCGCTGCCGCTCATTATCAGTTGATTCTCCCCTGCAGCGCGACAAAAAGGAGCTACAAACAGTACTTACATACCTATACAAACTGCTCATTTGCCGCATTTTCATTTTCACACGCTCACAAGTGTTTTTAGCGCGCTCTCATTGAGCGGTTCTCGCTCCCTGCGAAGAGCACTCATCTATTGGGCTGCCAACTTGGCGGGACCGAAGCCGCTATATATAATGTATTTGCATATCAAAATTTGGATTTATATCAATATAATTTTTTTGAATTACCAAACCTGCTGTTTTCAAATTTTGATTTGACGGCAAAAAAACAGATCTGGCTATTTCGAAGAACCCAAAACTGGAATACACTCAATTTTGCAAAAGCCAGTAATTTTGGCTATTTTACAAATTTAATTTGTTATTTCTTTGTTATTTTAAATATCTAAAGCATAAGTCAACAATTAAGTGATTTTTAGCCATTGCTGGTCAAATCTAAAATTTGATATAGAATGCAGATAAATACATTAATTCATAGCTTGGACATTATGTATGCATACATTCGGTTTTTCAAATAAATATTCATATAAAATTGTTTTAGATACGGAATGCAACAAGCCGGAAAATTTTGGTATGACGTCCCGAACAAATGGGATCGGCAGATTGGTACTACGGAAGTTAATATAGAGCATATTTGGACACGTTAATAGAGAAATAAATATTATTTATTAATATTGATTTTAAAAATGGATATAAATATTACCTTTGCTATGTTAAAAAAGGCTATATCCTGCTATTTATTTATTTTTAGAATTTTTGAGCTATTTTCGGCTATTTTAGTTGGCTATAAATGACAACCGATAGTTTGCAACACTGCAAAAAAGCGAAACTGCCAACACTGCTTTCCAAACACCTCGCTCTCTCTCTTTTGAGAGAGCCATTCGGTAGCCTTCGGCTCTGTTCGGGTGTTGATGAAACCTATAAATACAAGTGCAAGCGAGCCATTCGGGAAAAAATTTTTTAAAACAATTGCGGGTGTAGGTATTTTTCATTAAAAAGAAAGGTTGTAAACAATTATAAAAAGCTAACGCGTTCCGCGATCGTTGACGTTCATTTATACTGGAATGTGTTATCAATATAATCGAGTTATAATGTGATATTAGTGAAATAAGAAGTAACAAAAACGAAATAAAACCCACAGAAAATCAGAATTCCACATTTTGAGCAACCGATCGCGATCGTATTTTTGCAACTGGCTATCTCCATCTCGTTCGCTCGCCGAGAATTGTGGTGTGCTGTGTGATGTGTGTGTGTTAATCAGTTTATCGCTGTGACGTTGAATAATAATTTGTGTTTGCTCCAGTTTCCTTTGGAATTAAAATTGAATTTTTTTTCTTTGACTGCAACCACGTTATTTTTGCTTCCCTGTTGCGCTTTGTTTACATGCGGATGTGTGTGAAAAGAGATGAATACATAAAGGCAAATAAAAGTTGTGACTGTCAAACTGTTATTCCAAACACTTCTTATCTTTTTTAACTGGAATACTATATGTTCCTGTTTCATCGCCCTGCTCTCGCTCAGCTGTGTGTGTGTATCTTTTGGTTTTCCAGTCAGCTGTCTGTGCTTTATACTTCCATCTTCTGCACAACTTTAACGAGTTTAGTTTCCTCTTCTACTGTTGTTGTTGTTGCTGCTGTTTTAAGCACTATTCTTGGCTCGCTCACACTTTTTCTCTTTTGCCTGCACTTTTTGTTTATTGTTGCTGCTGCTGCTGTTGCCGCGGCTGTTGCTGTTGCCTTTGTTGCTTTAGTTTGTACACCGGCAACATAAACTGGTTTTTCGAGTTATTTATGACTTTTTTCCACAATTTATTTTGCCTGCCTTTTCGGTATCTGTATCTCGCACTCTCTCTCTCTTTTGCTCCGCTCTTTGCTTCTCTGTGTCGGTCTCTGTTTCTCCCTCTCGCACTCCCACTCCTTTGTCTTTCCAGACTTTTGACCTGCAAAAGAAAAGTAAATGAGTGAAAAATAAATCTAAAAAAAATAAGATACAAGCGCTTAAAAGCCTTGGGTCTGCGATCTTTGGCTTTGGCTTCAATTTCGTAATGTGGCGAAAGTTGAGCGGTTTTTTTATTGGATGTATTGCAACATATTTTGTGATGTATCAGAAGCTTCTCTCTCGCTCTGTTTCTCGCACACACATTCACTAAGACAAAACGTAGCGGAAATGACAAATTAAAAACATTTTCCACAACTCCAATTGGAATTCCATGAAAGGCACAAAGAGCAAACACAAATATAATTATCCATTGTGTGTAAATCATAAATAAAAAATAAAATAATCTCCGGAAAAGTGTGAAAAGGTGTAAAATAATTTACAAAAAACCAATCTGATAAAAATCTAATTTTTATTTAAATTCCAAAAATTCTTCAAGCTCCTGATGTGCCAATATCTGTGCTAAAAGTGTGCAAAATACCAAAAGGAAGTGAAGTGCAGGAAATTAAACCATAATAACATAACACGTTCTCAATTTCAACAACAATTCAAAATTAAATGTTAAAACAACAAAAACTGCACTGAAGGAGTGAACGGCCGAAAGAGTCGACAACAGCTGCTCGGTCACAGTTTGACAGCCATTATTGAGAGGGCTGAGCTGTTGCTGGTGATCCCCCGCGACGCTTTTCTTCACTCCATTTTCCATGCATGAGGCACATTCGCCATCTCCCTCTCACTGAAAGCACCGTTAATCGGAGTCTGCCGGGTTCGTTTTATTTTATTATTATTTATTTTTTGTTGTCGTTTCCCTTATTTTCCTAGCATTTATCCCTCTTCTGTTAAACACATGTTACAAACATACATAGTTCCAAATAGAAGAAGTTGAAGAAGAGGAAGAGAAAGGGTTGTGGGAAAATAAATTAATATCCGGTTTATGTATGACCAGGTGGAGGGGAAGTAAGAAGTTAAAATAAAGATTTATGATTTGGAAATACATCTCTTAATTTTTTTTTGATAATATTTAAGTTTTTCTTAGGATCTACAACTAGAGAGAGAAGACTACTGTCATTTAGTAGAACTAAACAAATACTTTTTTCTATTTGGCTGTTTAGCTTCCTTATTTAAACACTTTTTATTTGCTAAATATTCAGAGCGGATAAATAAACATTTACTGATTTAAACTCGTAATCAAGTGTACAGTTTTTAAATTTATTTGTGTATTTATTTTTATTTATTTATTTCATTGTAGCAGGAAATACAATTCCTTACAATTTTTGTATTTAGTTAACTAAACACTTAAAAATTTCACTTAAAAAAATTAAAGAATACAAAAATTCTTATTTATTTAATATGAAATATTTGTTGACTTCCGCTTGAAACAGTGTAATTTTATCTGTGACCACTGACGGAATCCCGACCTTCTGGCAGACACATGCCGATTAAAGATAAATGGGAAAGAAGTGTAGGAAAAAACGCGATTGCTCAGATTGCATTGGCCGCGACATTGAACTCTCGGCCAGAAGCTGCAAACCTGGCAAACTGCAAAAAAAAAATAAGCAAAGAGTAGAGAAAAAGAGACATCTTCAGTTGGCAAGCGCATTGCAAACGCACGTGCTATTTTTCAATGTCGTAGATAATTCAATTCAATTCATTATTTGAACGCCCACCCACCCCCAACGCGCCCATTCAAGGTGGAACCGAGGAAGGAAGGAAGAAATCGAGCGGAAATTACGCAAATATGAGGGCACCAACGAATGGAAGAGAGGAGGTAGTGAAACAAGGAGAGACCTAGTTGGGTTCGGGGTCACTTTTACTTGGTCTGAACGTGCCAAAAGGTTGAGCCAGGCAGGAAGAAAGCACTAGAAAAGCAAATTACCGACAATTTTACCAACCTGCTTAACAGCTGCGGTCAGAATAATAGCCCAGATTGTGTGTTTAGGTTGCTTCTTATTTTTATTTGTCATGGAGTTCGGGTTTACCAGCTTCATAATTTGTAAAAGAAAAGTTAGTGGTGATATACTAAAAAATTAATATGCGGCAGGTGGAAAAATGACAGCTTATTTTGAACAATTGCAGGGATTTATATTATTAATTTATATAAATATTTGGCTTAATTTAGGTTATTTTTCCAGTCAAATGTGTATTTAAATTATGCTGTTTCCCATATACATGATTACTTAGATAGTGGTTTGGCATATGACCTCTGTGGAGCCCCATTTGCATAGCTTTTGGCTTTTGCACGTGTCCAAGCTGGGGAGGCTAAACTAATTAAAGCCTCCACTGCAAACAGGATCTGCTGGGTGACGGGCAACGTTGCACATTCAATGTTAATCTAACATGCAAAGGTCAATCGGCCATTGAGGCGCCCGCATACAGACACATATATACATGCACATAGACACTCGGACACACACAGATATACATACAACACACTACTCTCATTGTGCACTTTTCAGTTAGAGGCTGTGCCCGTTGATAGACTACGTCGTCAATGGGAACTGTTGCTATTGTTGTTTCTGCCGTTTGAGTGACGTGCAAAAAGCCCAGCCCCAAACCTGGCCTGCACTGTGGGGTAAATATGGGTGCACCCAATAGCCCATTCACACTTTTCGAAATGCGTAAAACTTTTTTATTTGCCAGCTTTTTTAGCAAATTATTTCTGCAAATTACTTCAACACTTTTTAAAATAGTTTCATTAGCAAAGCTATAATAATTGGATTTACAGTACAATTAAATTTATACCGGTACTCGTCATTAATTGTGTTTAAGTATTGTTTCATTCAAATTAATAGCGCATTTTTTTTTAAATATTTATAACAGAAATACATTTAAAACACCAATTTTATTATAATATAATTTTATTTATTTTCCCAGGAAATACACATTTTCTATTTCAAAAAGCACTCAAAAAATTAATTAATATATGTGATTTTGTCCACTGTGCTTGATGCAGTGGCGCTTGCATCTCTCTTCCTCTCCTGGATAGGCGCTGCGGTTACTTTCTTCTCTTCTCTTTCCTTTCCGTCCTTCATCCATTCTGCCATTTTGCAGTCGCCCGCCCGTCCTGCTTTCTCCTTTCTTCTGTCTCACACTTGCCACTTGTTCATTTCGACTCGCTATTGTCTGACGTCGCTGCTAATCAAGGCGCGCTTATCTAGCCAGCTTGTTAAGTGAGAGTGTGTATGTGTTCATTCTCGAGTGGCTTTATCTGTGTGCAAGGCTTTTCCTCTCTCTCTCTGTCGCCCCGCTTATCAGTATACTGATAGCTCAGTATAAGTGTGTGTGTGTGTGTGCGTTCATTTATGTTATGCGAATCAAACTGCTGCGATCGTAGTTGCTTTTGTTTTTTTCACTCCATGTACACATGTAAATCTCCACGCCTCTCAAAACGTCAAAATGCCATTGAAAATGGATATTGACACGTTACGTTACGTCCCATTACGTTACGTTGTTGAATTGTGGCAGCAATTTGATTATGATAACGAAGCGCGCTTGCCTTCAATAGAAGCAAGAAGCAAAGCGAATTGTTAGCTACTGTAGATTACATTTCATTTATCATAGACACTGCTTTAGCAGTAAAAGGAAATTTCGAGCACCTGGAAAACTAAAAATTATTATTTTTTTTAGTTGGTGTGGTTCTTGTAAATTTGTTTGAATAATTAGTAATATTTTAAAAGGGTTTTAATAATAATAAATATTAAATCGATTAAATTAATATCCATGGAAATGTAACCTGAAGAGTATTTCTCTCGTCTGTTTTACGCATTGATTTTCGAATGTTTTTTCAATTGATTTGCATAATTGAAATTCAATTGCTTGTGCTGGCAATTATAATGGAATTGTTTGTTTCTATAAATAGCATTTACAGCAACAACAAATCAATTGCAAGCCATTGCTATGAAGGGGGGTTGGGCAGAGAGAAGAATGATGGGGAATAAGGGGGAGACTAGAGGCGAAAACAAGTTCACTGGAGAACGTCACACAAATCTCTTACTGATAAGCATAGCGCCCACATTGATATACGCACACACACACACACGCTTAACACAACGATTTTCTTTATCACATAGGTTTGGCGTTGTTTTTTCTCTCTCTCTCCCCCATTTGTTTATTATTAAGCTACATTGCTCTTGTTGCTTATGTAATTTCCCAAAAAAAAATTATTGGTGATTATTTTGCTGGGTTTTTCTAGGGCTTCTTTAATGAGCTGTTCTGTTTTCCCCCGGGACTTAATTGAATTTTTGCTAGTTAGTCACCGTTTTTCAATGTTCTCTGTCTCACCTTTGCTACCAATCAATACTCTATTAAATTATGTGAATTTCTTTTGTGGTTTCTATTTTTCTTTACCTTACATTTCATGTTTTTAAGTAATCTTTTCACAAAAATATATCTTGCAAGGAATACTCTGTAAAATAACATAATAATTTGATGTGTGGAATTGACAACCCTGGCTAATGTTGTGATATTGTTGTGGCTTTGACAAATTCTAATTGGGATTTTCCGCTGTTTGCGGTTTCTGCTGTTGTCGTCATCAGCGCAGGTTCTCTCTCTGCTCTCTATTCTTTAGCCCCCTTTCCGCCTTCCCCCCACATACCCTCCCCTCCCCCCTCTCGTCGTTATTCTTTGAGTCGGATTTGTGTTCAATTTACACTTGATTTATTTATGAGCCACACATAGATACAGGTGCAGATAAGAATGTGTTTGCCGGAGTATGTGTATGTGTGTGAGTGTGTGCATAATTTTATTTTTAGCGCCTGGCTTATTTTTAATTATCGATTTTGTTTTTCTCTTTGCCCAAAACACACGTAGCAGGTAAAACAAAAAATTCAAAAAAATGTTTGGGCTTTCTTTCTTTGTTTTTAGCATTTCACTTTCATCGGAACGGGTTTCTTGTTGGCGCTCTTTTTTTTTTGTTAGCCTGTTGTTTTTATTAATTAGCATTAAGTTTGGCAACAAGTGTTAATTGGCTTTTTTATGAAAGTTAGGTAAGGTAATATTACCGGTGGTTAAAAAAAACATCCTGTCTATGTAATATAATATTAGGGATCATTTTTCTTTACAAGATGTTTAAAATAATAAATGGAATCAACTCATTTTAGTAATAACGTCTAGCGAATCTCATATTAGACATAAATACGATTTTATAGATATAAAAACAAACTTTACTATTACTTACTATTAAAAAAAATAGTCTTTAAGCCTTAATATCCAGGAAGCTGCCACAGCTGCTGCAATATTCAGCCAAGAGCAATTTTCTCACATTTGATTCATGAAAAAAAAGAAACAAAAAAATTAAGAACAACCCGAAGCGACAACTTGGGGAACCCGTTTCCAGACCAGACCAGGGCACAGGCTGTAGAAAGCAAAGAGAAGAACGACCCCAAAAAAATAAAAATAAGAAGAAAAACATTACGGAGACACACCAGCAAAGAAGTAAAAACTGTTTAAAATGAGGAGCCACCAGATATATGTATGTATACCGCAGAAGTGGAGACAAACGATCGATCTCTGGACATTCTGGCGTTTATACGTTAATACCCGTCCAATATGTACACATGCATGATGTGGTGCTGGTGTGGTGGCTCTGAGAGTATGAACCAGTTTTACCCGCAGGATATTAAGCCATAAAACAGTCAAAGCAGTAACAAGAAAGACATGAAAAATAGAAATGTCGAGCCAATGGATACCCTAGAAAAGCCAGTCTTATTGGCTTATGATGGATGTGATTAGTTTACTTGTCGTTGAACGGGTATAATGAAAGTTTTAGTGAACTTTCAAGTGCAATTTGTTTATAAATAAATTTATAATAATTAAAAGATAATATTATTGATAAAATTACAACTACAGCTTGGGATACTGAATATTTCGGTTTAATTTTTGTTATTTGTATTTTATAAAAATGTGCTTCTCTTTTACCAAGTTTCCTATGCACTTCAAGCCAATTTTATGTCTTTATTTGACTGAAAAAGTTAAAAAAAAACTGTTGACTTAATGCTGATTTTGGAATATCCATTCTGAGAGATAGCCTTATAGGGTATATTTGTAGGGTATTATATGTGGCAATTGAATTCGCCTTCTTGGCTCCATTGGCTCTGTTAAGTGGTCAACATAAAAATAGGGGGAATGTGGGGATGAGGGCAAAGAAGGAACTTGTAATCGAACTCGAACTCGAACTTGTTTCTGCTTTATTTCGCGCCGTCTCTCTCTCTGTTTCTGTCTGCCCACAGCAATTTACTCTTTAATTGTTATCGGCGGTTTTAACTCTGTGCTATTTACTTTTTTTTTTAACAGCCGCGCTTAACGGTACAATTATCGGTTGTATTGTATGAGTGTGGTGTGTGTGTGCCTGGCCAAGAAACTTGTGGGCAGATAAGATTTTCCGACTCCCGTTCTCAGCTGGCAGACTGATATTAGATGAAAGTACGAGTTTCGAGTACGAGTGGGAATAACCAATAATTTCCTGTTAATGGTCTGGGCGGTTACCAAGATACCCAGCTTTGGCTTCTCCTTTTCATCAATACAAAACTGCATTTGCAACAATCTAACAAAAAAGTAATTCGAGGTATTTGCTGCTGTATATATGGTCACTGATATGGGGCATTAAGTCTAAAGATCTGTTTGGGGGGTTAACTTAAAGTTTGGTTTAGAACTTATAACTGGTTTCTGCCACACAGGTTTCGGTTTACCAAATGATCAATGACCTTTAATATATAAAAAATGCTATGCAACTTCAAAGTATCTTAGCTATAAATGCATGGAAATAATAACAAAGAATTAAACTAAGTAGTGGGGATTAAATATGACCACCTTATACTCTCATATCAAAAACAATTCTAATAATCTGTAGGAAGCACCTTACAAACCAACTCAATCCACTCGACTTGAGATTGAAAATGTTAGAAATCCCCCAGAGTGTACCGTGATAGGTTATCGTTACTTTCGTTTACATTGTGTACTTTTTATCTCTTTCTTGGCTGACTCATATTTGACTTACATTATCTTTAAACCAAGAAGGGAGAAACACACACACACACATACAGAAGTCATAACTTAACCCTTAACCTAATTAAGCAACGATTAAGGGCTACAATTCCGAATACCAGTCAGTAGTGACATTGAACTAAATTTTGCAACTGCGGAAAGCTTGGGAAAATTAAAGATCTTGCACACACTGGCCACACCCATCACGAAATGCAACAAAGCAAAACCTTTTGTCTTAATCAAACATATTTCCCTTGTCTGGCCATGAGTCACTCCACTCGAAGCTCGAAGCACTCCGCTTGGCCCTCGACTCTCGACTCCCGGCTCTCGAGTCGGACTCCCCGCGAATGGTTACGCCTGGGCGAGCTGTGTCGACATGTGGCGGCCATAACCACCAGCTAGCCAGTCAGCTAGTTAGCCAGTTCTCTATCCCAGAGCTCTGGTAAACAAAAAGTCACCTGGCCTACGAATCGATTCTTTTTTTTTTTTTTTGTATTGGCCTCTTGAAAATGCAAAGAGTTCTGTGTCATTGTCCTGGTCTTGGCTTTTTATAACCATGTTCCTAGATATTTATAACTACATGTTTATTTTCAGGTGGTAACACGCCATGACAGTTTCTATTTCTGTCGGGTTTTTGAACTTCATTTCGACTTTAGTTTGTCTATAAAGCTCAATCCAGTTTGCTCGAGACTTTTAAGTCTCCCAAAATTAAATGTTGCGCAAATATATATCCCTACAAAAAAATATAAAGGATGAAGAGTACGTATTCGTAGGGAACTGAAGGAACAAATTCAGTGAAAAGGTAGAAACCGAACGTGAAATAAGAAAGAACCTCGAGCCTACCGCAATTTTGTTTATTTTTTTATTTTATTATTATTTTTTTTAGCATTTAACTGACATTTGAAGCTGGGATTGCTTGGCTTACATTTTTTAGTTCAAGTTTTCCCAGAACTATTCCGATCCTAGAACCCTCAACTGCCTATTTTATTGCCTTCTCCTCGGCTAACTTACTAATCGATTTCCATTCTCCTTTTCTTTCTCATTACAGTGGCGGTGGCCCCCAAACGACAACTGCCGGTCCATCCGCTGGTAATGTGGCTAATGCCACCACAGCCCTAGCCGCTGGTAAGAGCTCAAGCAATAACATGTATTCCACCCGCCAATCTGTAAGCACCACAACCGGTGTACTTATGGTCGGACCAAATTTTCGTGTCGGTAAAAAAATTGGCTGTGGTAACTTTGGCGAATTGCGTTTAGGTAAGTCAAGAAAAACAATAATAATAACTATAATAAATAATAATATACATATAGCTACTCAAGTTAAAGTATAAAGTATATAATCAATAATTCAACTTTCATGTTGTTGTCATCTTCATCAGTGTTTCTAAAGATCGTCTTCTATATCAAATGTTTGTTTGTTTGTTTGATTCGAAATTTTTTGTAGAAATTATATATCTTATTCTACAGTCTTCAGTAAATTTGGACTTGATTTACCTTCTACGTTTAAAAAAGAAAATCATAATGAATTGTATGGCTTAAATCCTCTTTAAATATTTCTCTTCTTGATTAAAACCATTTAAACACGAATACATATATAAAATGTGTTAATTTCGCATCTTTTGAATCTTCCTCCCGGTTCAATCTGTCCAAATAACTGTAAATAAATGGTAAATTATGTTTACAATTCAGAGCCAGACTTGGTAATGTCCCCCAAAGCCCCTTTTCTTCCATATTTTCGCCTGTTGGCATGCAAATAATGTCGAGCTCGGCCTCCTTTTTTTCTTCATTTATTTTTTTCGGGTAGCCATTCTGGTTGGCCACTTCCTTTCGGCGGGCATTCCTTTCCAGGTCTGTTAGCCACAATGGGAACAGTGCCCTTCCTCCTCCTCCTGCGGCGTCTCCTCGGTCGCCCCTCGACGAGTTCCTTTCATTTATTTTTACTTACGAGAGTGCACAATAATACAACAAAATGCCATACCATTCCGCCATCTGTTTTCTTGGTGGCGTCGTCGTTGTCGTCACTTTTGCTTTGTTTGCTAAATGCGCTTTTATAAAGTTGTTTCATACCGGCCCTGCCCCCTTCCGACTGTTGTTTTTTTTTCTTTATTTTTTTTTTTTCATTTATTTATTATTTTTTTTTTTTTTTGGGGCCTGCCACTTCCTTTTGTGCATTTGTTGTCACATTGCCAACAGGTAGCAGTACTGAGTAGCTAATTTTGAGCGAGCTTCAGTCAGTGCAGCTCAAACTTTACACTGAACAAAACAAGTTGGTTGTAAATATTATACAATATTAATTTTACCTTTCTATATTTTTATAAAAATATTTCTAATATTTTATGGTTTCTAAATAAAATAATAGTAATATTTTTACAGTCTTGATTATTGTTTTAATCTCTAAGCTTGAACTCATGCTCGCTCTATCTTGTCTCAGTTTATCTCTCTTACTCTTGGCCTGGTTAAGACATTATTTTTCTTTGTTCTCATCAGCTTCACGATATTCATTTCTCTCTCGATTTGTTTTTATTTATTTCTTGCTTTGCTTGTATTTATTTCGTGTGGTTTTGGATGATTCATTCAACCAACGTGTTGATAAATACAAAAAAAAAAAATCACAATGCAAACTGCATTCAAAGGGCGTGCTTGATATTTTTAAAAAATTAAGATAATGCGATCTCCTCAATATTGTTTACATTCAATGAAGCAACCGAACTTGTGATTGTGACGTAGCATTAGCAAATTATTTCTCTGTGCTTATGATATCATTTTTATTAATTGTGGTCTATAAATATAATTGGCCGAGTATGTGTTTGTTGATTCTCTGTTTTTGTAATTAAATTAAAGATTAGTGCTGATTTCTTTTCACTTTCTCAAAAATGTCATAATAATGACATAATTTTGGGTTTTTACCTCAAAGCAGGCCCATTTCTTTTATGCTTTCCCACTTTTAAAATAAAGAATTTATTAGAGAGAGAGAGAGAGAGAGAGAGAGAAATTCGGTTGAGAAACCAGAACATTGACCAACCTAAAATACTTATACGCCTTTTTTCTTCGCTCATTTTTATGGGCGCTTTGCGTGGGCGTTTCTCGTTTAATTTTGGGAACTTTTGTTTTATTTTTGCTTAGCGCAGGGCAGCGCACGCCCTTTAAAAAGTTGTGTTCTTCTGCCCTTCCGTTTGGTTGAGTTCCTTTGAGCTGCTTTATTGTTTACACCGAAAACTTGTTGGCAAAGAATCTTTAGAGGTTTGTTTCTCCTTGTTTTTTTTGCGGTATATTTACTGTGATTAATATTGTATATTGCGTTAGGTCACGGTATAGCTGGCTATTTGGTCATCGTTTTTAATGCCTGAGGATTTCCTTCTTTACCGGAATCGTATCGCCCTGATCAATATTCAGAACTGGTGTTTCATTGATTACATTTTGGAAGTAAAGTTTCTTGTTAAAGATTTTGTTGCCCGACTTTAAATGGTATTTGTTTGCGGCATTTTAAATGGAAATTTCTAATGGCTCCCGACCGCCCAGCAATTAAGCAAGACGAAGTCATGCTGCACAATTTTGCATGTGTAGACTAAAAATATGAAGAGCCGAGTAATTATTGTTAATCTGGCAGTTTTTGGTTTTGTGTCTGTGTGATTCGTTTAGTTTCTTGTTTTTATGGCAGCATCGTAATGCCGGAGCGTTCTAAGTAAACGCTTTTGAGGGAGCAATTAAGGGGTGTGGCTGCAAAGGGCGTTGCTGCGGTTGTTCTGCATGTAATCAAAGTCATTCGGTGGTGCCAGTGTGCGGTTCTGTTGTGCTTGTGATGACTTTATATCAGCGCTCTAATGTTGTGTCTGTTGATAAGCAATGTCTGTGTCATACAACCACCCACCCAACCCATACACGGGCACAATCACACTGAATGTTCAGTGGGTGAGTTCGCTCACCGACACCGCTGCCTCTCCCCATGACATAATTTCGCACATGAGCGAATCGCTCATCGCTGTCACATTCTCTCGACTTTGTCTGCTGGGTCTTCGTCTGCGTCGCGTCGTCACATCAAAAATGCAATTCTCAAATTATGTACAACCTTGTTCTCAATTCCACTTCCGAAAGATTTGCCCGATTTCCACAATTTTAATCGAGTTAGGGATGTAGTAATTCCTTTAAAAACAGACAATTTTATCAAGTAAAAATCAAAGCTAAACTCTCCTTAGTAACATCTGTAAAAGAAAGTGCCTTAGAAAATTTTAAATCATTTATATTTCCATCTAAAACCTTAAAAAAATATTTTAAACAAAAATGTTCAAACTAGTACTGGAATATTTTACAGATTACAAAATGTAGTAATCCAAATTTAAATAAAACAGAATAAATATTTATTCATCTATAGTTTCACATAAAATGGCAAATTAAATGGAGGTGTTGAGAACAAGGGGCGTGTTTTCTTTGCCAACTTCTTACCCATTTTCTTCTTATTCCCATTTGGCTAGGTCGTCGCATGTGTTGCTTTGGTGGTGTTGGTGGTGGAGGTGGGCGTATTGGGCGTGGCACTGCCGAGAACAGTAGTGCGGCAGGTAAAGGCGTCGAATGCATGCAAATCGCGATGGTCTTGAGCATGAAAAAAAAAACACCTGTGCGTGCCAGTGTCTGTCTCTTCTTCTCTTAATGAACGTTTAATTTTTGATATTGCAGATTAAATTTGAATTGAATTTGAATTGTTTTCTATTTAAGTTGTATCGTCGGTTAACTAATATGCATTTTCCTTCTCTTTTTCAGGCAAAAATCTTTACAACAATGAACATGTAGCAATAAAAATGGAGCCTATGAAGTCAAAGGCTCCGCAACTACACTTAGAGTATAGGTTTTATAAACTATTAGGATCACATGGTATGTAAACAATTGATTTATTAAACTATAAAACCCCTGTTCAATTCAACCCTTACCTTTTCCAATGCTGTCGTACCCCTTAACTCTTACTAACCGATTATTCACTTACAATTTACTAACCAAAGACCCTCTAAATAGATCTGATTAAGTTCAGATTGTGCGAGGAGAATCCTTGATTCAAATCTATTCTCTGTTCCAGTCCTCTCTCTCTTTCTCTCTACCAGTCTCTCTTTAGCCCCAAATCTAATTTCTTACTAACCAAAAACCTAAAAAACCTAAAAAGTAAAAAGTTTTGCACCGTTACCACCAATTGATTAGTTCCATACGAAAACGAATGTATTATTATTATTTTCCAATAACACTTTTTGGTACCTCAGAAGTGTTTAATGCACCGCGAGGAATGAATACGACGAAAAGAAAAACATGAATAGATTTTCTCAAGCATATTTTCGGAGGTCGGTCGGTGCGTGAAGTGAAATTTGAAAAAAAAAAAATAAATAAATAAATAAAACAAAAAACTGTATAAACACCACTTCTTGTATATTGTATGCCTGCAGTGGAACGGCTGTTATACTGTTATACCAATGTAAAAAACAGCTCGAATATCACTTTACCGCTAAATCTTTAATCCACCATTTTCTATATATATATATATATATATATATATATATACGTGTGTTTATATATATAAACCGATTTCTGAACTTTACCTACCCTCACAATTTTTAGTTCATTTTTTTTTTGTTCTTGTTTTTTGATCACAATCTTATTTTTTCCTATTGCCTATTCTTATTTGTTGGTTTTATAAATATATTGCTCTCTGTTCCTCCATATTTCATCAACTGCTACAACAACGATAACAACACCAAATACAAAAAACAACAAATGTTTGCAATGAAATTTTGAAAAACAAAAACCGTTATATTGAAATTTAAACCCAAATCCGATCATCATGTGCTGCTCTCTATCTATTTATATGCATAAATATATATGTATCTCTTCCCGTGCCTGCTGCAATCAACCACAACAATCAACCAAATCCGAAAACCGAAAACCTACTTTTGAAACTGAACTGAATCGATCAACCGTTGCATAATGCATTGTGATGACATGTCGCCTATAATAATGATCCAACCCCTCACTCACCAATCCCCACCATTATATTGGACCTGAAATCAATCGGCATCGAAATCGGAATTGGAAATGCGCCATCGAAATCAATATCACATACTTATCGAAATGCAGCCGATAACGCCCCAGATGGCATACCACGCATTTATCATTTGGGCACTTGCGGTGGCCGTTATAATGCCATGGTTTTAGAGTTATTGGGGTTATCATTAGAAGATCTCTTCAATATTTGCGCCCGTAAATTTTCACTTAAGACTGTATTGATGATAGCGAAACAACTTGTAAGTGTGGCATACTCTCTAGGATTGAAAAACTCGAAATTGTATTTTATTTCTCGAACCGAAAGTGTCTCAACGGCTAAAAGCTAGGTTTCTTTATTGTTTTCCTGAATTTAGTTTGATTTAGTAAAAATAAAAATTGTTTCAAAACAACTAGTAATCACGCAATGAACGTTAGTCAAGTTTTAAGTTTAATGTAGATATATTGAAAATGTTATAAGTAGATGTATTGAAAAAAGTCCGCATACTTTTTTTGTCTTTTGGTTGTAGCTTTCAAAAAAGAAATTTTCTAACCACAAAAGCATGTAAACAAAGCGTCTTATATAGAACTTGATATTAAGGCATACATATTAAATTCTTCCTTGTACATAATCCCGATAGCAATACTTCCCTTCTATATTGTACTTTAAAGTATGAAACAACTGCAACAAAGCATTTTATATAACAGTTTCGTTGTTATACTTACCTTACCCATTCTTCAGTTGACGTTCTCTACTTCACTTTTGTTTCCGTTTATCAAACTTACTTTTCTTTTGTATACGCTCTCTCCTTTCTTTTGACAAATCAAGTATACAATGTATATAACTTAACCAAAAATATACTAACACAGTATTAAGAGATCCATCGAAGTTTCGTTATCCGAAATTTTTGAAAACCCTACAAGCTGTTATACACACCTACACACATAACAACAAAAGACAACCAACTACTTTAGCTCTAAGCTTAGCTTGTAAGCACACACACATACAACTGTTATACACGAAGGCGGCACCTGCCACTATTTCCACTGGTTAGGAGTTCTATATATAATAGAGGTTCGGAGGAGGAGGATGATGAGTTGGTAGGTGAGTTCTCCGTCTCCAGTTTGGTCGTCCAGCAGGCTTTTCCTTGTGTATATGCTTCGAGAATCTCTATTTTTGTTGTTCTTGTTGTGTTTAGCACAGTTACCCGATTATGTATTTATATTTTCGCTCGCTCTCTGTCAAATGAAAGGTGGTAATATCGTAAGACGCGCTACACTAACCTCCAAACCATGAGCCGTATCTCCATTGCTCTCCACACATCACTTTCCCAGTCTGTGTCTCTGTACCTCTCCTCTTTTTGTTCCCGACCCGTCAAAAAAATAAAAGTACAGCAAAAACAAAAGAACTATAAAGCTAAGAAAAAAAAACGCAAATTGAATTTGTTTCCTATTTTGTATCTCTCATCTTTCTTTCTTCTCTCTTTCTCATCTCTCTTTTTATCTCGCGCTCACGAATTTTTGCATAAATACAACAAAAACAACATGAAAAAACAACAAATCGAACAACCAAAAAACTTTTGTGCGCTGTCCAACACTCGAATAAATAAACACTACTCGCTCGCTTCCTCCAAAAAATTTCCATGTCAACCCAACCAACCACCAACCGATAAACAATCGACCAATCACTTGAATCTATCAATCGTTCGATCAATCGATAGCAGAGGGTGTACCAGAAGTATATTACTTCGGCCCTTGCGGCAAATACAATGCTCTTGTTATGGAGTTGCTTGGTCCATCACTTGAAGATTTATTCGATATTTGCGGCAGACGTTTCACTCTGAAGAGCGTACTACTGATAGCTATACAATTAGTAAGTACAACCACTAAAAATCCACCACAAAAACAAAGTAAAACAACCAACGCTGCAAAAAAACAACAACAGAAATATGCAATCAGCAAAGTTTCCTTTAAGCACCCGCATAACTCTGCACATAATCACATCCACAACACTGGTAGCCGAGATCAAAATTAACCAACACTATCACTAAGCAAAAACACCTTTTGTTTGTTTGGCTTGTTTGTGGGTTTGGGGCGTGGTGTGTATATTTGTGTGTGTGTGTGTTTTTTTTTTTATCAGGACAGCTTGGTTAAAAATTAGTTTATACTTTTACTTTATAACTTTTTTATTTGGATTTTCATCACTAACCAGAAACAATAAGGTCGTTGCCGCCTCTCTTTCCTTCTCTCGACTCTCTCCGACTCACTCTATCTTTCATTATTATTGCAGACGCCTGGTTGAGGTTTAATTTGTAATTAAGTTTTAAGTTTTATTCGTTTTTTTTTCGTTTAGTTTGCATACATTTTGAGGTGTCATTATTTTAAGTGCTTATTTAGGAACAATAGTTTGTAATCAATTCAACAAATTCAAAAAACATAACGTTCATTGTAATGAATATAAATTTGCATGTACACATCAATTTGGTAGTTAAATTTAGAAGTTCCTGAGTTCGTTTCAATTTTAATTTATCAGCGAAATCAACCGATATAAATAATTGAATATTCGATGCCATCAAACAATATCTAATACAGCTAGTTGAGACACTACAGAAAAAGAAAAGTGAAATCCATATTTAATTTCGATTTAAAAGAGCAATCCATAACAAAAAACCAATGTGATGAATGCTCTGCCCAGTTACTAAGGAATTTTACTAATATATTTCTTCTTATTTAATAAATTTAAAATGAAAATTTAGCTCCACCGGATCGAATATGTTCATAGTCGGCACTTAATATATAGGGATGTTAAACCAGAGAACTTTCTCATTGGCAGAACGTCAACAAAACGTGAAAAAATTATACATATAATTGGTAAGTTTGCTATCATTTAATTATTGGTTTGAACTAATTATAAAACTTAAAATTTCAGATTTCGGTTTGGCCAAAGAATACATTGATTTAGATACAAATAGGCATATACCATATCGGGAGCATAAGTCCCTAACTGGAACGGCACGTTATATGTCAATCAACACGCATATGGGGCGTGAGCAGTCGCGTCGAGACGATCTGGAGGCATTGGGTCATATGTTTATGTACTTCTTAAGAGGTTCACTGCCGTGGCAAGGCCTGAAGGCTGATACACTCAAGGAGAGATATCAAAAAATCGGTGATACGAAACGAGCAACGCCCATCGAGGTGAACTATCTAAATCTATGCCGCAAATTATTCCCACCAAAATGTGGTTAATCCAATTAAATTCTCAACTAATGACATATTTTCCCTACGACAGGTGCTTTGCGACGGACATCCTGAAGAGTTTGCGACATATTTGCGTTACGTACGGCGGTTAGACTTTTTCGAAACTCCCGATTATGATTTCCTGCGAAGACTGTTTCAAGACTTATTCGATCGTAAGGGATACACCGACGAGGGCGAGTTCGACTGGACAGGGAAGACTATGGTGAGCGCTCTTTTGGATTCCATCTCCATTTAAACCACACTAATCTTAAGAGACACTACAAACAACCTAACCACGATGAATGCCGAATTCTAAAACTTAACCCTAACCTATTTTATAGGAGACATAGATAAGAGCAAGTTCTTAGTTATATCCGTTCCCGTAACATATATCCTCGAAGCACTTTGAAATTAACTATCATCATTTAACCCTAAACTAATTTTGAATGAAGGAAAGCATCTTCGAGCATGACAAACGGAGCCACATTACTAGCACTACCACCGCCACCGTCGCCGCCGCCGTCGCAGCGTCAACTAACCATTGCAAATGATACGAATCAATTAACACAAGTGAATGCAATGTTGTGGCACTATCAGTTGATATGTCAATCTATATAATCCATCATTAACATGGCCGGATCATTGTTGTACCGCCAACGGTTGCCATGTAGTCGCCGCTGTGGACAGAAGACGGGGCACAGTTAGTTGCAAGTTCCATTCACGTTGCCTGCCCCATGGCATATGCTATATTCCTCTGCTTTTAATGAATTGAATATATATTTTTATAACTTGCCCCACACCACAAGCAACAAAGTTAGGTATATAAATTAAAGAGCAAACCAAAAAGCATCAAATCAGTAAAACCCAAAAATTTGAAATGTTGTTTTAATTTTTTACACTTTCTCCGGACGAACCCACACTACATTTCCTATCGATATTGAAGATTTTCTGTTTTGATTTTAAGACAAAGGAACAGCTGGATCAAATGAAGGTCATTAAGAATGCGCCGCCATCGCATTTGGCCAAGAATAAGTCAGACAAGGTATTAAAAGCATAGAGGATGTAAAAGTGAATCTAAGATCTAAATCAATGTTGCCTAGGCATGTATGATGCTCGAACGCTCGCTCAGTGTTGGTAAATGCTTATTTTCAGTGTGTAAGCTCGTTGCTTTAGGTGGTTAAGCTAGCGTATGTTAAGTGAGAAATTAACTAATTAAACTAACTTAAGCAACCAAAATTGATGCCATTTTTAACAGCACTTCTCTTCTCTCCTTGATCTCTTTTCTCTTTTTTCGGTTGTCAACTCCGTTTCATGTGCGTGTAACTCTGTGTGTGTGTGTAATAAACAAACTACTGCATCATCTATATATAAACATGTGTAATCAAAAAACCAAAATAAATGCATTCACATCACTACTGACACAAACAGTCAACGCCCGTCGGATCTCTGCAAACTGGCCATGAAGTCATCATTTCACCAAATAAAGATCGTCATAATGTTACGGCTAAGGTAAAGTATACAATATGCAATGATTTACTAGCACTGTCCGAAAGGGGAAACAATTTCTTTTGTAATTTCTATATATATCACTGACAAAAACCTAACTTGATTACGTTTTAATAATGGTTATAAGACAAACAACTGTTATCCTTGTTTCAACTTAGCTTTAGCAAACTTTATTCTCTTTGGTTACTCAGTTCCTTATTTCTAACATTCGTTCTTAACTGCTCTTTTTTCTCTACTTATTATGCTCAACGCTTTTGTTTTGATCCTACTCTTCTCCTTCATCCACACAAACTTTGCTATATAAAACCTATACAAATATATAGGATGTTTCTTATTTTGATTTTGATGACGATATTGATAATGAGAATGAGAACGAAGAATATATAATACTTCAGGTTAGACGTTGTAGACTTGAAAAATATCTCTGTACTGGTTAGTGTGAACTAAAATGCTCTTCTACTTACTACTCTCCGCACTCGTACCCTTGAGACTGGCCATAGGTTAATCGCTAGGATCTATTATAGTTGGGTTCTATAGATTTTCGTTTTTTATTATTTTATTTGCTACAAAAAATAGGCTTTTCGAAATGATATTTGAACTTTTTGCACATGTTTTCTCAAGCTAATAATTGTAGGGGCTTAACAAATCTAACATCTGTACAGTGCGCTTGTGAATCGATTGGTAAATGGGAATTGTAGAGATATTTAGTGTTTTAACTTGATCTGAAGATCTGCGCTCCTAAGCCTGCCGTTTGTTGATTATAATTTTTATTTGTTGTCTGGCTTTAAGTGTCTACCGTATGGATTAAGAGTATGTTTTTGGTTCTTTTGTAGCACACTCCTCTTGACTTGCTTTAGTTTTATTAAGACTCTCACACACACACACCCTTCCTAAATTAAATACACTCACATATACTATTAGAGCTGTCTATCTCTTTGTTGTACAGAAATAATCTAAAAAAGAAAAACTTTTTAAAATTGAAAATTAATTATTGATAAACTTGCATAAATCCGTTTCCAACAATTGCTCGCTCGCAAACCGAACCGAACTGTACCCAATCGAAAAAAAAATACAAATCGAAAAAACCAACTGTCCAAATCCTTCACCACCACTTCAACCACCACCACACCACCCGTACCGTACCGCCCAACCACAGACAAATGCCAAAGGAGGTGTTGCTGCGTGGCCTGATGTGCCCAAACCGGGGGCAACACTGGGCAATCTAACGCCAGCCGATCGGCATGGTTCAGTGCAGGTAAGTTTGCTGCAACAACCGGCCAGTGTTGTACAAAAGTCTTTTTTTCTTTTACTTCCGTTTCCGTCTTCATCTCTGCGTTCCGTTTAATTGTGTTTTGTCGCTCGCTCGCTATCTCCCTTGTAATTCTCAGTCTTCAGTCTGTAATTGTACATAAAACACATCAGTGAAAATTTGGCAATCTGCTCCTGGCCAAGTCAAAAATATTATAAAAACAACAACACATTCGTATTCACCTCATTTCGTTATTATTGAACTTTATTGTTCGATTGTGAATTTGTACATAAATGCGTATATATTTATCTCCTATAATTATTACAACGAAACATTATCTATCGCAGACTGTTATATTTTTGGCCTTTTCAATTCTAATGTTTTCACTTGATTTACTCTACATTAGCTCAACAAGGTACTGAACAATATCTCTGCTCCCAGCGTGTGTTATTCCTACTCCTCTCCACTATAGTTTAATCCACATCCGTTCGGTTTGATTTGTTCCTCTTCTTCAACACGTTTCGTTCGTTCTCTTTTTGGGTATTTCTCCTTGGATCTTCCTTTTTTAATTTTTTGACATAGCGTTTTCCTTCGAAAGTAGTAGTAAGAAGAAATCGATTAACTATTGAGGAACCATTAAGAAGAACAAAAACGGCATGCATGACTAAGAAGAAACGTAGAATATTTCAATATTTTCTGCACGGTTCCGAATGCATGTGTACTCGTGTCCATTAACCAACACTGGTCTAGCCTCAACTGTACCTGACTGCATGCCATCCACACGACATACACATCCCTAGCGATGCATGGATCACCATCACAGAAACAACACTGACCAGACCCACCTACACTAATTCAGTCATAGGCTAAGTAGAAATTCTAGAATTCGGCTCGAAGAACTCCATTTACCATGAAGCGACTTCATTGGCATGCGTTTTAAGTCGAAGCGATCGTTTCTGATGCATCGTCGAAACAAATTCGAAACCAAAAACCCCAAACTTATTACAGAGATTGCCTGAAGATTCGAGCTCGGATGACGATAGCCCCTTTGATGCTTACTACGAGAAAAGTGACCACGATGACGACCCTAAGAAATAAGACACCAAACCAACCAATCCTCCAACACCACTACTCTTCCACTCTACCCAATATATCAGCTTTACCTTCTAAACGAAATTATCCTTCGACCTAAACAAAAGCGGGTTACTTTTATTTTCTTTTTCGTTTAACAACACTAGCGCGAGGTATTTGAGATTTTAAGTATACGTCCTAAGTCCGTGTTTACAGCATTTATATGTTTGTGTGTGATTCGTGAGCGAGTTCTGTGTTTCTCCAGGCAATCTCTGTACTAGGTTTAGTTAAAGGGTTTGTTAAGTCTGCAAAGAAAATTCAAAATTTTTCATACGTTGTAGTCCACTTGACAAAATATAGTCCTTGTGTATAACAGTTTCCTTTTGTGTAATGTCCAATCAATAGTTACAGTTGTCTCAAACCGTATTTTAACAGATTGGTTCATTTTTGATTAGTGAAAGCCAAAAGCGTCCAACTATGTTTAATCACTACTTACTCTGCTGTACATGTATATATATAAATATATCTTTTTAAATATATACATTTGTATTCGTACTATATATGTTTAGAGCAAAATGTTGAAAGGAAAGTGGAGACCAATAATAATAATAAAATTAATAATCCTATGTTCTGTGTCATTTCGTTTACAGGTTGTGAGTTCGACGAACGGCGAACTAAATCCGGACGATCCCACGGCCGGACACTCAAACACGCCCATCACACAGCAGCCGGAAGTCGAAGTGGTCGATGAAACAAAGTATGTGTTGCTTAAGCGGTCAATTTATCAATATATCGATATGTAGATTCAATTTTAGTTGTTATACGAACTTATTAATGGAAGTTTGTAAATAATAAAGTCTATAGAAATTTATAGGTTGTAACTTTATAACACAGCTTTAAAGTTATAAAGATAATTTTAATGTTTTCATGACCAGAAGACTATTATTTATTTCTTTTATCAGTTATAGGTATTTGAATTTCTAAAAGCAAAAGGGTTTTCGAAAGTACAAATTACAAAATAGGATCAAATGAGAGGGATTTGTTGAGTAAAATGGGAGGGATTAATCGATACCTGGATACTTACACAAGGGAGATAAAAATAACTCAATAAGATGTTTTAAAAGAAAGTTATTAATATTTTAGATAGTAATGTTTAAATTTTTGCTGAAAATTCTTCATTCAAAAGAAAAATAAACAGTTTTAGATTAAAGGTTAGACATATCGATGCATTGATTAACATGATCCTAAAGATATTTGGTGACTTTTTTGTTGCTTTGTCGTTTTTAATGCGCAACTTCCGTTTTCCGTTCTCTCTTTCTCTCTCTCTTTCTCTCAATCCCGGCCACTGTCCACCCACTCCGTAATCCGTACCCGAACCCGTACCCATATCCCAATCCGTATCCGTATCCATCTCGTTTCTGTCCCTTGGTTAACTGTCTCCAGTGGTTCCTTATATTCCAGATGTTGTTGTTTCTTTAAACGAAAGAAGAAGAAATCGACGCGCCAGAAATGACTAGACGGTGTACAATGTAGTCCAGAACGCGAGGCAGTCACCCTGCTGCGCGCCACTTCACATTCAAACTCACGGGATAGCGTATTGAATAATCCGAGTCAGGATTATATCCAGCAGGCAACGTCGCAGCACACGTTGCGTTATCCTCCATCCGCGTCGATGCTGACGCCAACACCAACTACAAACACACCGACACTTCCGTTGTAATTTATACAAAAAAAAAATATAAAAAAAACACCCGATACAAAATGCCGACAGCAGCAGCTAAAAAAAAAACAAAACATACAAAAAAAATAATACAAAAATAAAAAACAAAAACAGAATCCAACAAGAAAACACAAAAACAAAAGAGAACGGTAAACATTAAATACACTAAAAAACAGTAAACGAAACAAACAAAATGAAACAATTTTTGATTAATAATTATTGTAATGATTGTATTTTATTATTATTTTTATTATTTACCAATTTTGCGTTTATTATATAAATTATTATAATTATTAATTATATTATTATTAATTAATGCTATTATAAATAAAAAGAAAACAAAATTCAAAAGTAAATCAAAGCGACTAGCAAGCCAGCAAAGAATCACTCACAACCCAGGCAGCTCAGCTCAGCTCCTCCTTGCGAAGGGAAGGGAACCAACAAGGAAGACAGAAGAAAGCTCCCCAGAGAAAAGATCCTATACCAATACCTAGACCTAAACCTATACCAATGCCCCTCAGAAACCAATTGCTCTTAACTGATGGAAACTTAAAGAACACAAAAACACTTAAAGCATATTTATATATAAACATATATATTAAAGAGGAGACGAAAACAAAACTAGTGCAGCATCATTAAATGAGAAGAGAAGGAGGAGAAGCAAAAGATCATATTTATACGCAACCAACAAAAACTTGTAAATTATAAAGAAACGAAAAGAAAGCAAAAATAAACTTCATTTTTGAAAACTATTCAACTAACGATATGTATGCAACTTACGCGTATTACGTATATATCATAATATTTATATATATACATATATATAATGTCCCTGTATGCCTTCTCCCGTTGTGGCAGCTGCCCCGCAGGACATGGCTACTCCTCCAGCTGCTCCTATCCCGGAATCACCTTGGTTTAGCTATGTTTTGGATGCACTTTTCTAACGCTAATTGTACATATAAATATACAAGCAACACGCCCACAAGTATTTTGATATATATACACACACGTCTATTGGTACTATGTCGGAAGAATCAAAATGTAGAGGTCCCGATCCCCCCTGTGGTAGTCGAATTCGATTTTTTGGAAATTAGTTTTCGTGAATCGTTTGTTTCCTAGGTAAATTTTCTTTTTTTAATGTGCGTGGCTAGCGGAATATATTTGTTGGGCCGAGCACAAATCAATTACTCGATAGGTAAATACTAATGTACTGAGCCATTTCTTTGATATTACGTGATATGAGTACTAAACTAACTAAGGAAGACGCCTGCAGCCACGAATCCCCTTTTCTTCCTTTTAAATAAAAGCAAACAGACAAAACACACACATCCCGACTCTGAACGAATTTGTTTTCCTCTACCCACACTATCCATAAAACGTGAGAAATAAATATAAATCAATAAATAGTATGGGGAATAAATATATATATATAACAATAAAAGTATATATATTTTAAACAAATTTTTTATACTTATTACGAATATACATACATTAACAAACAAACAAAAAACCAAAATAGCGTTAACTTTACAAGACAAGGCAAACTTAATGTGTTTTTTGCAATCTTTCTAGCCTAAAAAAAATTAAAAATTACAACAAAAAAAAAACAAATTCAAATTCTACATGAAATATAACATTGCATATGAAATTAACCCAGATTTCTTGTATAGTTAAAAATCATTTGTATTATATATAAAATATGAAAAATTAGCAAACAAAATACGCTAAATAAATATATATAAAATTATATATATTTCTTGAAAGAAAAGAGTACGAGTAAAACAAGAAAAACCAACAAAACCGCACTAGTTTATATTTATATTATATACATAAACTTAAAAAAAAAATATAACAAATTATACATACATAATGTACTTTAAATGTTGATAAACCAAAAAAAGAACACAACATAGCGCATGCATTGCATTGATTTATATATTCAAGAAAGGAAATTTACATATTTGCGAAACAGAGAAGAAAATCGGAGAAAGCGTTTAACGGTTGGCATAGCAAGCAATGCGCACGCAGGCCTTTTGCTACTTGCAGGTAAAGCAGTTAACATTGTTAACTGCGGCAAAGCAGTTTTAAAACAAAAACAAAAATCGAAAAAACTTAATTCTATAATAGAGCCGATATAGGAAACAAATAAAATAAAATAATTATCGTGTGAGGAGAGCCGTGGTACAATATGCAAAACATATTTTTCAACTTTTGGTTGAGACGGCGAAACAAATAAATATAATAACAGAAATATTGTGTAAAAAATGATTTATTATTAATTTATAAGTATAACAGCAAAAAAAAGGGAAAACAGCAACAAAAACGATGTAAGCAAAACAAGGAGAGAAACAACCAACAAAAGAACAACAAACAAAAAATATGAAAAGAAATAAAAAAAAACAAGAAAAATTGAAACCAAAATAAATGAGAAATTAAAAAAAAATGTGTTTAAATTACCTTTGGGCAGTATTTGCTTCTTAAGCTAACTAATATAAAATTAATACAAAATTCATATTTCATTCCAGTCATTAAAATTGTCAAAAATTTTGAAATATTTTATTTATTTGTTTAATTTATTTAAATTTGGTGTACAGATTTATTTACCTAATGAGAATAGAAAGTTTTCCGAATACTTTTTCTAATTTATTTTAAAATGACGCTAAATATTAATTTAAATAATGTAAATATTGGGATGAAAAAATCAATTTTTATGTTGGTGAAATAAAGTTTATAATATAAACTTTATATAATGTACCATGAAATCTATATATTTATGTTATGTTATTTTTTAAAATTTATTTTAAAGCGTAAACTGTGATTTTTTTTCACTAACCTTTTATGCCAGTTATACAAATAACTCACCACCTGGTGAAAATTTTGAGTAAAAATGAATTTTACACCACAGAATTTCCCTAATGTGAATTTTACACAAGTAAATGTACATCTAGAATTTTTTACTAGTGAAGATTTTTTATTAGATAATTTCTTGTTAGAATGGTGCAGAGTATTTTGTGCTAGTGAATTTAAAAAAAAAATTAATATTAGAGGTAATTTTCTTTATAGCTTATGAGTGAAGTGGGATAGCAACAGTGCGTTTAAAAAGATTATCACCGCCTTTCCGGCGATTGGCAACGCGGGCAAACGACTAACAGCTGGTCTCCGGCATTTGAAAGCTTCACACATGCCGGTTGGTCTGGCCAAACAGCCTTTGTTTTCGCGATTTGGCACCAACTGCATCCACCGCGGACGTGACTGGCAAGAGGAAACCAGAACCTACAGCAAATCCCAGCCAGCGACGTGAGTAGACTTTGCCTTTGTTATTGCTGTCAAGTTATATCCGAGTTCTAGCGTTACACTTGCGATCATACAGGCGATGAATAATCGTTCGTGCAATCTGGTTTCGTCCAATTAACAATTAACAAAAGCCCCTGGTGGCGTTGTCCGTCGGATGTAGTATATAAAGCTTGGCCACCCAAGCCAGAGCATTGCAAGTCGTCGCTCGGCGCTTTAGAGAGTTTTTATCAGCAGCGCTCCTTATCGCCAGCCACCCGCTTTCTGTTCCAGATCCCGCCGCCCGCTACTTTCCAAATTCCAGTTTCCAGTTGCAGTGCTTTTGTTTCCATCTGAGGTTCAGTGACGCCCCATCCGCCGATCGACCAAGTCGCATCCTACTCAACATGGGTATCGAGAAGTGAGTATTACTTGAGGGCAGACTTCTATCTAGAAGAGGGTGTGTTTTATTTATTGAGAGGGCTTAGTTAATCTGACCACGCTTAGTGACTGATTCTAAATGACACGACAAAAGCTCTTAGCCTTTCGCCATCTTTTACAGAGTGGGCCAAGAAAATAGCACCTACAAAATTTGCAGTGTTTTTTAATAAGTTCTTATTTTATCATAAAAGGTGGACGTAGTCTAAAATCGGGAAACGTATAGATAGGCATTTCAATAAAAGAGAACAATTTGTGTACGAATTTTGTATTGTTTTAAATAATATATTGTTTAAAAAATTAGTCCTAATATATTAAAAAGGTTTTTTATTTTCAAATATTCATGAATTTTATATTTTTAGAATTAACTAAACTTAATCTTATCCAAAATTTCTGTTTAGATTGTAAAATTATTTATGTTTGTTAAGAGTTCTTTTGTACTTTTTTCAGTTATTATATTTACCTTAGTTGCTGCCTTCCAAATTGGGCAATCGGTTTATGATTAACACGAACATTTTCATAGGCTTATCATAATTTTTTATTGCACTTCAAGTTAAGATTATCTCAGCGCCAGCAAAGAAGCCAGCCATGGGCTTATTGATATTTTCCATTGAAGGGGATTTCATAAAATATTGTAAATAACGTAAAACAAGTTGTTATTCAATAGGCTACCGAGTCAAACAATTTCATCAGTTCATAAAAACCTTTAGGGACGTGATAAATCAACATTGCAATAACAATCACGTGCCATTGCTTGTTGTTGACACCAAATTAAATGTTTCTCAATTGAATATATCTCAATAACATTGCACTTTGTTCCTGATACCCCACAGAATGATTCCCTGCACCCTCCGCCTGAACAAGTTGATGAGCCGCGCCGGCAGCGACTGTCTGTGCATCATTGATCGTGAGGCCGTGCCCAATGAGCTGAAGGAGACTTTCGAGCAGCACCGCTGCTTTGATAAGTCCTTTGACAGCAGCATTTCTTGCTTTAAGGCACCCAATGTCGACCAGCCGGTGGTCTATGCACCCGTTCCTGAGCTCACCGACTATGATGATGTGAGGAGCTACCAGGCGGCGGCCAAGAAGTCCATGCAGAAGGTTCTCAAGGTGTGTACCCAGAATAAAATTAGTTAACGTAAAATATACAAACATAATGATGTCTTTCCCTTCTCCAGGCTGGATTCCAAACTCCTTTACTGTTTGTTCCCAAGGTCAAGCGTTTCCCTCAGGCTGAACTGTGCACCGTCCTCGGTGCTCTCGAAGAGCTCTATGTGGTAAGTCTTAAGGAGCTATAAAATGTATATATATTGTATTAAATTAATACCTACAGCCCATTCAACTGCGCGAAGCTGGAGCACTCAAGGATGCCCGTGTGACCACGCTAAGTATAGAGATCGACGATCCTAAGGCAGATGAGATTATCAAGGAAGCCCTGATCCTAGAGGCTGGCCGCTTCGTGGCTCGCGACATTGGCGTCGGAGATCCGGAGCGCATGACCCCCATCCAAGTGGAGAAGTACATCAAGCCATTGTTCGATAAGCTGTCCGTGACTGTGATAAGTGATTTGGGGATCCTGCAAAAGGAATATCCACTTTTTGCGGCTGTGAACCGGGCAGCTGAAGCCGTTGAGCGTCATCGTGGTCGCATTATCTTCCTGGAGTACAAGCCCCCGAAGCCAGCTAGGAAGACTCTGATGCTCGTGGGCAAGGGTGTCACCTATGACACCGGCGGTGCTGACATCAAGGCCGGTGGTGTGATGGCTGGTATGTCCCGAGACAAGTGTGGAGCAGCGGCTGCTGCCGGATTCATGCACGTGGTCAATGAGCTCCAGCCGGACGATATCCATGTAGTGGCCGCCCTGTGCATGGTTCGCAATTCCGTTGGCGAGGAATGCTATGTGGCCGATGAGATCATCACTTCGCGTGCTGGACTTCATGTAAGGATTGGCAACACCGATGCCGAGGGCAGGATGTGCATGACCGATGCCCTGTGCCGCATGAAGGAGATGGCCGTGGAGAAGAATCTGCCAGACCCACACATCTTCACTATTGCCACTTTGACGGGTCATGCCTTCATCTCGGCTGGCGAAGGTCAGTCTATTGCCATTGATAACAGCGTGGCCCACCGCGAGGATCATGCAAGGAGATTGCAGGCTGCTGGTCAGGCCTTTGGTGAACCCTTTGAGGTCTCAGTGCTTCGTCCCAGTGACTTTGCCTTTAATGCTGGCAAAGTAATTGGCGAGGATCTGGTTCAGGCCAATAACGCTCCATCGGTGAAGACTCCTCGTGGCCATCAGGTGCCAGCCGCCTTCATGATCATGGCTTCGGGATTGGACAAGCATGGCTTGGACTCGAAGGTGCCCATCAAGTATACGCATATTGATATTGCCGGCAGTGCCGGTGAGCATCCAGCCATGCCCACAGGTGCCCCTCTGGTCTCGCTCGTCAAGACCCATCTGCAGAATTAAAGTTATATCGAACGTTGAATTATTTGTGGAGTGACCCCCATTTCAGAAACAACATACATACGTACTTAGACACCAAAATGCATAGCTAACCAACAATATTATCCTTCTGTCCACTTGCAGCATCACTTGTCAAAATAAATGTTTAACCATTGAAGAATATGTATTTATTATTGATTATTTATTATTAGAGAAACCTATATGGGATTTTTAATATTACAAATAAAAACATATATTAAATATTTCACAGTATCAGTTTAAAGGAAAATTCCGTCAGTGGTTTTTATGCATTTTTTTGTCATGAACGAATATATATTTTAATGCAGCCTAAAGATATGCTCTGATTTTTACAATTTTTCTATTTTTATTTTCAAAACCAACAAACTACTTTGTGTAATTTGGATATCCCAAAACTCAATGATGTCTACAAAAAAAAACACGATTTTCACCAGGGGTTCTTGAATTCTTGGTTTCTAAGTTCTTAATACAAAATTCCTTTTAAAAATTAAAATCTTTATATTATAAACTATATCTATAGGTAGCTAAATCCTAAATTCCCTATTTTTTTTTGCTAGATCTTATTTGTTTAGATCCATTGTTTTGCATAATTGCCTGAGCGTGGTGCATCTCTAGCTCTTTATGGTTATCTAAGGCTCTTTCTCTGTCTCCCTGCCCAACTTCTGCCTCCATTCCCTTTGTGCTTCCTCTTTTCAGCTTGGCCCACAGCCTAGAACCCGTTAGTCGCTTCTTGGCCATGCTCTTTTCTTTGTGCTGCCTTGCCTTTGGGGGCCTACAGCTGGAGCTAAAGCTGGAGCTGGGGCCTGGAACTTGGCTCTGTTCGTTGCGGCCACTTGTCAGCTGTCGCATGTGTCGTGGTACCGTTATTGCCTGGCTTTGGAAACTCGGTCAAGAGTGTCTCATTCATGCTGTGATTGCATAATATACCGTTGCCTCTTGTTGGCCTTCTTCTTCTGTTGCTGTTGCAGTGTTGCTTCTTGTTCTTGGCCTTCTTCCCGATCCCGATCCCGCTCCCGAACCAACTCGATGGCTTTCCTCCTCTTGGGTGCGCTTCCAGATAATTTATTGGCTCGAGCCTCCACATTCGACAGTCACACACTGGCCATTGGCCACCGCATTTGGTCATTTGGCCAAGTCGGGAGACTTTGGCTCTGACTCTGGACAGCGGCCTAACGGTACTCCTGTTATTGATGAACGTAAACGTCTCTTTTGCTGACTGCTCTTCCATTTCGCCCCGTTAGTGTGAATTTATTGCCAAAGCAAGGAAGGAAAAACAACACAAGAACTCGGGGAAGTGTTCTGCTGTATTGGCCATTTAACGGGCTGCGAGCCAAGGCTTGACCTGATTATGGCAGGACTGGTTAGCTGGCTTCCTAAACGATACCGTTTATAAAGCTTATCGTGAAAGCGATTTAGTTGGTGTAATCGATTTGAGGTTTTTTTATGTTTGCGAAAAATCCTTCTTAATTAAGGGATTAAGGAACTTATAGCGAAGAAGGGGTATTCATTATGTTTGCTTAAATATAATATATGCGAATTGTATTGTTTTCATATTTTGTATTATTTTGTATCAATATAATGAGCCAATGAACTTATAGACGTCTATTGATATGAACTTTGCTGTATGGAAAGTCATTTTTTATTAAGCTTAAAGGAATAGTTCAAATTTAAACTTTTGAGATTAGTGATTAGAAAAAAGGTTTTTTTTATTGCTTTTTTTATCAGT
This sequence comes from Drosophila truncata, assembly GCA_008042515.1. Lineage (NCBI taxonomy): Eukaryota > Metazoa > Arthropoda > Insecta > Diptera > Drosophilidae > Drosophila > Drosophila truncata. Next base: position 56,133 of record VNJQ01007758.1, read on the forward strand.
TACCAAAATTTTACTTGATAAATAAATGTTTATATATTATCTAAAATATTCGCCAATAATATAGTAATCAACTTAAAAACATTTTCAAAAAGCTGCAACCAATGATTTAACTATAAAATTGTCCTTGCTAAGAAATTTTGATAGAAATTTAGTTTAAGTTCAGCGAATTCCTCTACCTCACAATTAAAATTGATTTGTTTTTTAGCCTAATAAAAGCAATTCTGACTCCTATCATTGATTCTCCTAATCATTGATCTACAGTCAATACAAGCCTCCTCTTAAATACAAGTTAATCCTTACAGAATCCCATATCAATCCCATTGAAAAGTGCATTAAATCAGCTGGATGGCGACTGATTCGCTGGCTGGCCCCCCCAAGTATGACATCAACAGCGCAGGAACAGGCACAGGCACAGGCACAGTCCCAGGCTCAGTCACAGTCACAGCAATGAGGAACAGCAATCCGGTATGGACAATCACCAAAACACCTTGTCAATTGGGCGCCTGTCTTTGGGAAGCAGACGAACTGGCTCCATATGTGTTCGCGTCGCGCAGTTGCTCCCCGATCCATAAATTCGCGAAAACAGCGAATGCAGAAACGGCAGCAACATCACCACCACCACCACCACCGGCCGAGAGGAGCCTGGCTGGACCGATGGAGACGGACGGGTGACGGCGGCGGGCATTAATAATAGCAAACAACAGACAAGCAACACCAAATGAGGGGGGCTGTGTTGATGCTTGTTGCAACTTGCAACTTGCAACTCTTGCACCGGCAGCAGCAGCAGCAGCAACAACAACAACAACCACCACGGCAGCAACCACTTGGAGCAGCAAACGACAGAAATGATCTTAAATGAATGCGGAAGTTTTTCTTGGGGTTTCGTAACCAGCTACAGCAGCAGCAGCAGCAGCCACTGTAGCAGCAGCATCAGCCAAAGAGGTCGTCGCAATTCCAGTGGCAGCTATGTTGCTACATTTATGTACATGTGTTTGAGACTCCCGAGTACGAGTACGAGTCGGAATCGATGCCGTGAGCCCGTAATCATAGATGCTGCCCGGCCCGGCTAGGTCGAAAGCGGCCCAATCCATGGACATATTAAAATTAATCCAATGATTGCAGCGGCGGCCGCTTGAAAATTGTTAGCCAATTTGGTAGCCGCCTCCATTGGCCTCGCTTGAGTAAGCACGCTAGCAGCAGGAGCAGCAGCAGTAGCAGCAGCGTGTGAATCGGAAGCTGGGCCAAAGCCAGCTGCCAATAGTCATTTGATCCTGGCCCCAAAAGCTTAGCCAGTTTCCCATGTGTCCAATCAGATGGAATGAAGATGCCCATGCCTCTGGCAGGAGCAGCAGCTGCTGAAGTTCAAGGCTGTCCAGGATCCATATTGAATGTCCTGCAGTTGGTTCGTTCATTCATGACCACCAAAAACCGTGTACGTGTGTGGGCCAATTTACCAAAAATAAAAAAAATCCTTGCCTGAGAACAGACAAATTTCTGCATAAACCCATAAATATCAAATTGATCTAAACGGGATATATAGCCAGAGGCGCCGGCGCCCCCGAACTTGAAAATATCCAACAAGGCCGACAAGTCACGTACCGAACACCTTGACAACTCATAAATAAACGCTAAATTATGAACTCCAGTTGAATTTCAAAAAGAAATTGAAATGTTTTTGCCACACCAAGAGATTTTCCTTCACCAAACTCAGAGAAAGGAAATTCACACACAAAACGATCGGCAGCCCGCAGCATTCAGCAAAAGGTACACAGGAAAAATGTGTAGTTCTCTTTTGCAGATAATTATATTTAAAGATTTTTTTTATAGAGTAATTAAAATTATATGTTAAATTTGTATCAAATTAATTCCTAATATTCAGCATTCTTTATACAAGTTACTAACTCACTTTAATAAATATATCTTATGGATATATTATGAAAACTTATCCTTATATTTTCCCTTTCCTTGAAAAACTCAATATATATTTATCAAATTTAATTTTAATGGAAACTAAATAATTCGAAATAATTTTCTCAGTGCCGAAAAGGCCCCTCATAATCCATAATATTGTGTCATGTTCATGATCAACGCGGCCTCAGCCTTGGCAAGGAAAATGTGTGAGGCCGGCCCACACCTTGTTGGCTAAATTATTTGGAAAACTCCTCGCCGGGCGAACGAAAGTAAAAGATGGAAAGAAAGGCCCGAAAAACCAATGCCAAAAACCCGACAACCGAATTCGACCCGCTCGCTAGCCGGCTAATGAAGTGGTAAAAAGGGGCTTGGAAAACTGCATGCCATTGCATTTGATGGCGCTGTTTGGTGTTGCTCTTGGTGTTGCTGCCACCAACGCCGTTTCGCTTGATGTTGCTGTTGCCGCAGTGCCGCAGTGCTGCAGTTGTGCTGTTGACGCCACTGAGTCGAGCGCAGTTGGTTTGCTATTTTTATGGCCTCTTTGGGTAAAATGTTAACAACAACTATGCCAAGGGGCGGGGGGTAAAAATTATGAATTTTTACTTTCACCGCATGTGGCAATTTCAGGTTTGCCGGCGGGCTTGAACTTGAGGCAAAAAAAAAAGGTGGTGGCCAGAGCGGCGGGAGTTGTCAAGGCCAAAGGTCACAAGATCCCGCTGGGGGAAAAGAAAAGGTGTGGTCAAGCAGATAAACTAGTCAGATAAGGGGATAACCATGCCCCTAAATTTACGATGCAACATCCTGATTAAAGGTGACAGATATTTAAAAGGGATTTACATTTCCCTGGTGATTTTTTCAGATAATTATCATTATTAATTTAAAGAAAACTTTAATTTAAATAAATATTCTAAAATAGACTAGAATATAGAATCGAAATACTATTTCGAAATGCATATTGACCATTTTTCTTTCGAAATTGTAGAAACTAAACAACAAATTTTATCTTTTCAAAAAAGATTATTATTTTGAATAATTTATTAATAATATTATCTGAAAAATACATTTTTTTCAGTGTGCCTCACACAGATACTGCTTCGAGACACAACACCGAAGCAGCCGGGTCATAATTGATTGCTGCAACAAATATTTTTTCGATCAGGGCCGACGAAATCACTTTGGTCAAGCGAGCGCGCGAAGCTGGCCATCCAATTTGCTTTTAATCTAGCCAGATGAAGATGTCCGCAGCGATGGGATTAACACGCCGCAAAAGATACAGATACAAGGCACCCATACACATACACGGCCGGCCAATGTGTAACTTGCAACATTTCCGCATTTCGGCCTAGAGAGCGACCAGGAGAGTGGAGCCATCAGCCGTTGCGTTGCTCTTAAGCCCTCTTAAGCCCCCCATAGGCGTGCTCTTAAGCCCCCACTTCCCGTTCGCTTGGAAGAGTAAACGCGGCCCAAAAGGTTTGAGCCGGGTTCGTTTCGGCCTCGTTCGAGCTTCGGCTCCGGCTCTGGCTGCGGCTGCTGCTGCTCCGATCATGGGGCAATACGTCACAAGGGTGAACGTACTCGCGGATGTTAGTGGGTCACTATTTGTACGGTCAACGAACCTTTGGCCGCTTGTAAATACAACAAAAGAAAAAGCCAGCGACTGCCTCTTCTTCTTCTTCTTCTTCTTCTGGCCAGCAACTTGCTTTCTTTCTTAACTTTTCTCACACACACAGAGCGTGGCGAGGCGATGCGCTGCGACGAGACGCAACGGGGAGATGACTCTCGTCTTGACTGACTCGACTGGTTGACTTGCAGTCGTAATTTACTTGGGCTATAGGTTGATCGTCAACATCAGAGCGGCCTGCACACCGAAAGAAATGCATATTTAAGAGTTGATCATAAATCTGATTGTTTTCTTGACGAGACTGACTTTGCCTTGGATTAAATGATGAGTTAATTATGGTGGTAATTTAAAGTATATAGATATTAAGGTATTTAAATCGATAGAACAACTAAATCCTCAGGGTTTTATAGACCTCTTAGAAAATTACATTATTTTTATTTTATTTGTTATTTTTTAAAAAACTTCACCTCAAATCCTGTGTATTTCTTATGGTTAGTTATAAGAAAATACATCTTTAAACTTAGTATTTATCTTTAAAGTATATAGACAAATCTATTATAACAAACACTGAATATATAAGTATAATTTCTCAGGTATTCATCAAGGATTTTATTCATTTGAATATTATATAAGAAAAGAATATAAATTTAATTTAATTTATAAATAATTTGTGTATACATTTTTAAAGACCAAAACTACATTCGTTATACTTTCCCAAGCTTCTAGGGGTCAAATGCCTTATGCTTTCGATCATCTATGAATCTCAAGCTAAAAATATCACACAAAGACAACTTTCTGCTATAAAATTAAAAATAATTACAAGTCAAAACATAAGCAAATAACAAATGCATTTTAAAATTAGTTTGTTTTTCTGTGTATCCCCCGGAAAGCCCTCCACTCAGTTGCATCCTGCTGGCCGTATTTGTTGTTGCCATTTTGGTTGCAGTGCCAAGCAATGCAACCCGCTGATGTTGATGCTGGAGCTGCTGCTGCTGCTGCAGGCAGCTGCATTGCTTGGTGTTCTTATTATGCCCCAAACAGGTCCATGGGAGGCTCTTCGGATGAGGCGGAGGCTTTGGCTTTGGCTTTGGTTTGGTTTTCACATGATTATCAAGATCATCATTACCATCCGCAGCCACATTAATATCGTCATCTTCGGGCCAACACACACGAGCAGAGGGACAGAGCCAGAGCCAGAGCCACAAGAGCCACAGAGAGAGAGACATGGATAGTAGAGAGAGGCAGAGGCTCAGTTCACATGCAAGTTTCGCCCGGCTGGCATGACTTGTGGTGTTTGACTTGTGTGTAAGTAAGTCCATAGAAATGCATTTCCGCATATTTTACACCACTAAAAAGTCCAAAAAGAAGGAGGGAGAAATTGGAAAAATATACCCATACACATGTTTGTTTACTCTTTTGTTGCTGGGGCGTTCGTTAGCCGGCTCTCAGTGTCGGGTAATTGAAACCATAATCATTATCTGCCGCCAGCGGGCAGCAGCAGCAGCCAGCAGCCTGCAGCCTGCAGCCTGTAGCCTTCTGCGGCCTCTCAATCAGTTCTCGGCTTGGATCAGTTCAGTTGTTGCCGCCGCTCCATTATAATGGAGTAATTATGGCGTGTTCGAGAGTCAAGAATTCGCTTGAATGCCAAGCGATTCCCTTTTGTCATGATACGGCTTATCGGTTGGCTCTCTCTCCTTGGCCAGGCCAGGCTCTGATAACATGTCACTGAACTTCCCGAAGAGCTTTGTTTACCACTGCCCCAAAGCCGGGCACATTTACAATCATTTGCATTATCTTCTCGGAATATTCATGCTGATTTCTTGAATCCGCCATCGGAATGGTAGAATTATTTAAATTTTACCCTGTGGTCAGCATTTAAATGCTAAACACATGCTATATGGGAATTAGGTTTGGATTCTATCGCTGGTATTTATTACATTCCAATAGTTTTACTAGAGCTTCGATATCCTAACATAAAGATAACATTAAAAGTAGCTAAGTAGCGACCTACTTCTTAAATGGATCCATAAAGCCGTTTAGAAGATCTATCCATAAATATATATACTTTTCTATTGAGACCTCTTTCAATCTCTTTTCAATAATTGACCCTTTTGGCCAGCTCATTTGGTTAGCTGTTGCCACACAGATATATCCATCATCTTAGCACTTTAATGGCCAACCATCCATCAACTTTCTTCAAGCGATCTGCGGCAGCTATCTTTTCTACGAACTTCTTTTTATCATTAGGAGTGCACGATCATGCCAATAAAAGAAAGAAATCACGGCCCGCGATCGTTCGCCATGGTAACAAACTTAATGCATTCCGCGTTAAAGTGTCAATGATCTCGTTACCGAAAAAAAGAACGAAGAGCTTCAAACATTTCACGCACCGGAGTTCATTGTACCACAGAATCGGAGAGAGACATGGGGCCACCATATGACAGAGGCAGTCATAGATACAGTCAACCTTCCGTAACTATAACTAGGATTTCTTCAAATCAAAAGCCATATAATTATAAAGAAATTAAAGTGTAAAGGGAGGAGCTTAGCTTGAATTTAAAAAAGTTACAGAACATTAATCTGATCACCTAGATTCTACTAGATTATGAAAACCATTTCCTAAAGATTCTTGTTGAAAGTGTGGTTTGGCTTAGACAAGTTCGACTGTAGCTCAGGGGGAGAGGAACTTAGGTAAGGGGGCAGCTCCATTGGTGGTAATGGCCAAATCATGCACGGGCTTTTGCAGAAAGAAGATAAATTAATATGGTCAGCATGTCATGAATTAGCTTTCTTCCTATGGCCCGAGCTGCGCTCCGGCTCCGGCTCTTCCTCCGCCTCGCTACCTAGCCCAGAGGAAGGCAACAAACAAATACTGCCCAGATTCACACACGGCACACAAACTTTCACGCAAAACGTACATTCAACTCCGGCGGGGCTGAAATAGAACCAGAAGCTGAGGCAGGCCAGAATCGGAATAGGAATCAGAAGCAGAATCAGAATCAGATCCAAAAGCAGCAGCATACCATAGACTGGGACTGCGACTGGGACTGGGGACTGGGGACTGGGATAGGTATACGAATATATGTACGTATAAATTCCCATAAATCAGCTGTGAGCCAAAGGGTCAAATACCTTGTGTGGCGGGTCTAAAAATTACACACGAACATGTGTTGAAAGGAGAAATTAAAACAAAATTAGTTTTACACGCTGACCAGCCAGGGAGAGAGAACAAAATAGAGCAAATAATAGAGAGGAATACCACACAATTAGTGCACTGTAAAATAAACAATAAATAAAGGTGACAATTATTTGATATTCTCTTAACCTAGTTCTTTTGTTTCAATAAATATAAAAATACAGGTTTTGTACTATAAAAGAGAGCGATATCTATAAGAAGTTATTAATGTATTCTAGTTTAATTATCACAAAGTTTAGGAAAGTATTTATCATTAATTTTAAGTATTTCATTAATATTTAGTCTGTCTAACCCTAACTTATATGATTTAGTTATAAATTTACTTCATTTTCTTTATATAATAAGATCCGCCCCGCCTCCTCTAGGAATCTGTTTCAATTTTGTTCCACTTAAAAAGCAAAAGCGGCTTAGATACGGATATGACTTGCTCTTGACTTCTCTACAAACACACAAATGTGTGTTCGGCATGAACTCATGGGAGGATAAGAGGGAATCAGAGAGTGGGAAGAAAGCCACCAAACAAACTTAAACAAAAACGAAGAGCCAAGACTTTTGTGTGGCCATAAAAATGCTGGAGTTAAATTTTGGGAAAAGAGCCGAAATAAAACTCAGAAGCAGTGGGTACGTCACTCAGTCCATCAGCCAGTCTTTCAGGCTTTCTGGCCAAACAAAATGCAAAACAATTAAGCCTTACTCCGCTTGACTTGCCCTCCAAGTGCTCCTTTTGCACCGAAAGAAAGTATTTCATATTACAAATAATTACGAATAATTATTAAGAGATTATAATTCCCTAATTCTTGGTACACTTATCTATTTTTTAAGAATGATATTTCGAACTGTGTAAAATTTTACAATTTTACAATATATTTTCTCTTAGTGCCTTATCCTCTTGCTGCTCCACCCAGAGCCCACCCCAAATCTCCTTTGTGTGCCAAAAAGTCTTGGGATCCGCCATGGTCGCTGTTCACCACGCTGATGATGATGATGATGACGATGTTGTGGCTTTGGTTTTTGGCTTTTGGTTTTTGATTTTTGGTTTGTTGCCGCCGCCACCGCCACCGCCACCACTGCTGCCACTGCTACGTTTAATACGCCACGGTGTTACCAAAGTGGCAGCGACAGTTGCGGCCATTCACCTCCCAAAAAAACCAAATGTCCGCCGACAGAGTGTGTGAGTAAGTGTGTCCATCGGCATACACATGCAGCACACAAAATGTGTAAGTCGGGCTCCGGAGAGTAAAAGAACGGCCAGGCCAGCCCAGCCAAGCCACAAGCTATCCCGTACGCGTTGTAACCAAGTTAAGCCAAGCTCGCTAGGTCCCACACCCATACTTATGCAGACGCACGTTCATGGTCAGTGCGTGAGAGTGCGTTTTGGGCCAAATAGTGAGTGTGTGTGTGTCTGAGCTTACTGAACTTTTACAAAGGAAAGTACAGTGTTGAATATTAGGTATTAATTAATTATATGTTTACAAAAACTTTTTATTAAATTTCTCTTTGGAGTTGGAGATTATGGAATCTTTATCAAACATTGTGAGAATGCTTGAGGTTATACCGAGCTACCTTAATTTATTTAGGTAAATTGTATGTAAAATCCGATAATAACAATAAACAGCTCATGTGTAAATTAAACTCCTTAAACAAATTCATTTGTTGGCTTTCTTCAGCCTTTCTATTTGAGGGGTTTTATAAATTTGTGCCCAACTAGATAAGGGTAGCTTAATATGAATGAATATTACGTATAGTTATGCCCGCAGTAATGGGGTAACCCATAGTCTATTACCTTTCAAGTACCTTTCCTATCTCTTTTTAAAACCAGGATTAACACGAATTGTCAGCCGTTTTTTTTTTTGCTTAGCTTATCATATTGCATTACATTATTTTTATAATGTATTCAATTTCATAAATCCTAAATAAAGTCATTTGGTTTAATATTAGAAAGGTGAGTTCTAATCTTAAATAATCTATAGATAAAAGGATATCAACTTAAACAATGAGGACTAAAGTTTCTAAAGAATACGATTCTTTAACGACTTGTAAAACATAATAATTAAATAAAAATTCTTGGCGATTTATGGTTTACAACCCATTCATACCTTTTTCCCCCAGTGTCTTGCTTTTTTGGCGGCTTCTTCTTGAGATTCGTTTTTGGTTTTCACTGTCAGTAAGACCGGGCCACCAAAGATTACAGACCAAGCCACATACACACATGCATACAAAGCCATCACAGCCATCATAAGCTCGTTGTAATGGATTTCGCCTTTTTGGCCTGCTTCCCTCGACTGGAATGATTGACATTGGGCAGGGTCGCCGCAGCCTCGACTGACATGCTAATGTGCGCCAATGTGTGTGTGTGTTTGCCGCTCCAAAACAAAACCGAACGACTGTGACGAGCAGAGCGTCAGGGGGAGCCCAGGCAGCGGGAGAGACTTCGGAGGCATGGAGCACGGCTTGAAAACCGGCAAAAGTTCAAGCAAAACAAAATCAGCTGACGCCCAGCAGAGCCAAGAAATACACATATGCCAGCTTGTAAGAGAGCTTCAAATGTAAGAGAGGTGGGCAAGAGAGAGGACTGCAATGCAACTGGCCTCAGAAATGCGGAAGTGTAGTGCAGCAGCTCTCGTGCATCCGTCGTGCATGCAATGCAGCGGTGGGGAACTGAAGGAGGGAGCGAGCTATTGAGAGATCAACTGGTTTGGGGCGCTGTCTGTTTGTATTGGTGTGTTTGTCACTGTTTAGGCAAACATTGTTTATAACTTGTTTATATAAATATTGTTAATTCCATGCGAGACCTGGAAACTGGCCCCAAACCGGCAAGCTCTCTCTCTGAGCCTCTTTTCGGTGTCTCTCTTTAGATCGTGGCTTCGATGAATTTTACATATTTATTTGGAGAGGTAAAAACTCGATATCGGACAGAGAGGGAAGAGAGCATATGAGAATCGTTAAAAGCGCAATTAATTGCTCACAGCCAATATCAAATCAAAAGCGTTTTTAATGAATTGCACAAATTTACACAGATTGCCGCTGATGTGTCGCTCTTTGAAGAAAAAAGGAAGAAAATAAACCGAGTTATGGGTCGGGGCTTAAATGAAAAATAAATAAATGTCACAATGATTCACTCAGAGGAAAATATCGTATAATTAGCCCAGGAAATAGGTTAGCTTCTTGGAAGTTGTAATGATAAATCAAGGTATGGGTACTAAACGGAATTCTAACTAAGGAAATATGAAATAATTGTAGTAAAAATTGTGTTACGAATATTAGAAGGCACAGATAATAGAAGTAAATTAAATAATTAGAGAAAAATTCCTCACTGCTTCTAGTCGGAACATCACTGGATAATAATTCAGGCAACCTCCTGAGAAGCTTGACTTTAACCAATAAAAAAATATTTAATAAACTAAAAGAAAAAAAAAATAGGGTAAGTATCTGGAAATTTTTAATTATAATACATCAAGTATCAATTACATGGCAATGTTTATTAACCCAGAACGGGGGACTCCACCTTTTCCCACTCCCAAATCGGTCGATTAATTCGATTATCTAACATTGGGCGCTCAAGCAATCCATTTCCCATATCATCTGAGCGGGCGGCGCGCAGCGCACTCACAACAAATTGGGTATATCATCATTTTATTTATAGCCATCAATTACCATTTATGCATTTCCAATTAGCCTGGTAGTAGTTGCTGTTGTAGTAGTAGTAGGTGCTGGGCCAGCTCCACAGAAGAGCTACAAACTGCGCGCAGTTGCCACATTCACACGTGCAACAAAAGCGGCAGCAACAAGCAACAGCAACAAGCAACAGCAACAGCAACAGCAACAACTGCTGCAACTATGAAAGCATTTTCCAATTCCGATGCATGACATTAGATGCGCTCTCCCATACACGAAGTTACATATGCATGAAAAGAATCCCAACTGGTAATGAAAATAAAGTGCACGTCGCATGCGGTAATAATAACAATAAAATAAAATAACAAATTACACGCAACACTGCCTGGGCCTCTGAGCCTGGGACTCTTCGCTTGCAGGCCCGACTTGGCCTGCACTGAGAAAAATGTGATCTCACAGGTAGCTGGTTGCATCACAGCCAATTTGCATTTTATACTGCTTATTTAGAGCAAATATTTTTATGTGTAGGGGAGCCATGCTCGATGGGATTTATAATCGCCGATTACACCATCGATTTTGTCTTATTTAATTATCCTCGACAATTAGTTTTTATTATATGGATTATTTGAGATTTTTTTTGTTATAGTAAGTTGTATTAATGTTTATTAGAAGTTTTTTTAAAATAAACTTTAGCTTCGATCGAACTGGAAGTGACTTCAAAAGGTTCTCTGATCTGGAGATAAAAATGGAATATAACTTGCAATTAGGTGATAACTTTTACATGAACCATTGAGAAAAACATTCTATTACTTATCTTATTGGTAAAGCTTAACTGGATGTAAAGAAATCGGGTCTTAAATTAACATTACATTACATAAATTTCAGATATTAATTACTTTGTAAATTAAAGAACTCCAAGGACCTCAAAACGTTAATTAAAAGTGTTTCTTTAATTTCCAAGCAATTTGCTTTCTGGATATTTCATTATATTTTATTTCAATAAAACCAAATAAATTAGTAATTTTTGTCGGTGTCGCTTTCGGCTTTCATTGGAGTTCGACTTGAGTTTTGGGACTTGGCCAGGCGAGGAGCGATAATTACGGAAACACGGCAACAAAGGCAATCGAGCCGACGACGACTCACTGAAAAAGTTGGCAGAAGAAGGAGTTGGACTTACTGCTGCCTTTGAGAATCGTGTGTCCCCATTTCGGAGAAAGAGCGGACTCCAGATCGAGGGACGACTGGGAACGTGTGCGGATAACCCAGCCCGGGGCAGAGAAAGCGGTTGCTGGCCAAGAGTCTCGATCCCAAAGAGGTTACAGCCAAGGGCAGGCCAGCTTACAAGTCAAAGCTAAGAGCGAGCCAAAGCCAGCTTGGACTAGCTTAGCGGATCGGCTCTCTTAGCCCGCTCTTTGTTCTGAAGAGCTGGAGAAATGTGGCCAACACAGACGGAGCACAAATACACACACAGGCGGCTACAGCTTAGTTGTGCAGCTCAGACAATCTGGGTCACATTTTGCCATTGAACCGGTGACGTCACAGCGGGGCAACGACCGCAAAGCACGACCAGCTACAACAACAACAATAACAACAACAACAACAGCAGTGAGAGCAAGAGCAACAACTACAACGAAGACATCAGGCAACCATTGGAAAGCGTGCAAGCAAACATTTTTACAACGACAACACGAAGCCGCGACCGAGGCTTTCCAGCTTCTGGTTCAGCCTCAGCCTCAGCTTCATTTCTGGTTTTCGGACTGGTCGCTCGCTCGCTCGCTGGCTGGCTGGCTGATTTGTTGCCCAGCAAGCAAAACTGTGTGTGTGCAACACCCGGCCCAAACGCCCTCCCACCTTCCGCCTCCGCGTTTCGTCCACCCTGCAGGTGATCCTCCTCCCCCGCTCACAATAGTTCATTAGATGCCATGTGCCATCGTGGCGGAACAAACATGATTTGGCTGCAGACTGAGGAGCAGCCAAAAAACACTTGGAGAAAAATAATTGACAAGGACTTGCATTTTAAACTAATTCTTACTATATTTGTATTTATTTTTTCTTAAGTCTAGAGAAATCAATGAAAAACAGAGCCTTTTATCATAGTTCCGGACGGTACTCAGTCATTTCGGGTTACAAAAATTGTTGAAGCTGTCTGATAAATTATTTACTTTCCAATAACATTTTTCTGGTAATCTTTTTAAGGAACCTATTTAAAAAAAAAAAAAAAAAATATACAATTCAATTTGTTTTGTGTGCAAGCATGGAAGACTTTCAACTAAATCCAAAAGCCGGCTTTTTGCATTTGAAACGCCTTTGACTTTGAAGGCTCCGGGGCTGGCGCTGCAAACTATTGCCCCCGCCTTACTTTATGGACGCTTTGCACGGCGGTCAGGGCAAAAGGTTCTATTTTTAATTTGGCTGCGATTAGATAAGCCCCCCCAGCAACGAGAAAAGCAAAAGCAGGAATGGAAATCGCCACTGTCTAATGGGACGGAGCAAAGCAAGCGCGACTACAGGGCTGTTGGCGCCATTGCCGTCACAGCGCCGAAATAGCTCAGTTGGGAGAGCGTTAGACTGAAGATCTAAAGGTCCCCGGTTCAATCCCGGGTTTCGGCAATGATTACTTTTTTTATTTATTAATTTGTTATTAATCTATGCTTATAATTAATCTATGCTTATAAATATATTTAATTTGAAGTATACGAATTTAGTGTGCAAGCTTGTGTACAAAGTGATTCTCAAAGTCAAAAATCGTAATATTTATTAAACAATTTTTATTTTTATATATTTTTAAAATATATATATTTTTTAGTTCATTTTATTTATTTATATTATTGAAAAATGTTTTATTTTTAATAAGTTTTTTTTTTTGCATTTTATTAATAATTTATTTTATAATATATTTAAAAATTACCCAAAAAAGGTGTTTATTATAAAATACAATTTTTAAATTTTTAATTTAAAGTAGTAATAATAAGTAAAAAAAGTTGTCATTGCCGAAACCCGGGATTGAACCGGGGACCTTTAGATCTTCAGTCTAACGCTCTCCCAACTGAGCTATTTCGGCGCTGTGAAGGTGGGGAAACCAAGAACCAGGTTGGTACTCCGACTCTTCAGTTAAAGTGGAATATATAAAATCGTAAAGTATATCTTTCGCTTAAGTTGAATTAATTATAGATTATACCGCTAAATTTTACAAAAAGAGAGATGCATAAATATTTAAGATACATAATTTCATATTCATATATTAACATACTGATTAAAACTTAAAATTTGTTTGACAAAGTTTCAAAAGTTTTATATTGTGTATTATATATTATTTATACTATATTCCCTTTAACCTTGGCCTGAGAGATTTGGCGACTTTAAAATTGGGAAAAACTTAATTTAAATTATTTTCTCTATCGACTCTGCAATGTTGATTATTTCACGAATATTTATTGGGAATTTATGGCACAATTAAAAATTGGTTGGACATCGTAATTTTGAACTAACTAAACTTTAAGAGAATCTTATAATCGAGCCAGATTTATAATAATTATTAAATAATTACTTACCCTTTTAATTATATTTATTTAAACTTCAATCAACTTTTAATATAAACAATACCTTATTTCTTATTTTATTATTATAATTATTATCTTATTGCAGAATTTATTTAATTTTGAGAAATATGTATTAAAAAAAACTACGAACTCATTTTAAATGATCACAGCTATCCAAAGAACCTCTAAAATATGCTTCCTTGTCCTTGATATTTTCAATTTTGTCCTTGTCCTTGTCCTATGGTCCTTCATGTCCAGTGGCATGTGACTGTCAATCAAAGGATGTTCGCAAAATTAAACTAAGCCGGCGCAGCAAATGCTGACCTGGCCAGCCGAGACAATGAATGGCAAGATGGCCAGGATAAAAGGTGTGGATTAAGCTGCATAATGGACACTACGACTCAATCAAGCAGCAGGCCAAATGGCACAAGGCCGGTGAAAAGTGAAAAGGGAAATGCAAATCGCATTATTGAGGCAGTAGTGGACCTTGGACATGGACCATTGTCCAGTTGACTGATACGCTCTAGGCTGGGATAAAGCAAAAGTGTGACGAATGCGTTGACAACAATTAAGGGATTCGAATAGGTGCGCTCAGGTAGGAACACCTTCAAGTGGACACCAGATTGAGTCCGACCGAGCAGCAGTAGAAGCTGTGGGGGCGTGATGATAGATTCCTGGCAGCTGCAAATTATATGCAAAGGAACTGGGCCGGAATCGAATCCCATTCAGGCGGCGGTGTCCAGGAACAGCTGCCAAGTGGAGGACGCGTGCTAGGCGACCGACCACAAAAGCCATTGACTCGCGTTGAATTGGAAAGGAATGGTATATGGAGAGATCGCTCCGGCCTACGCCCCGGAATATCGCATATCCGCTTGGCATAAAAAACCAAATGCTCCATGGCAACTGGCACGCACCACATGGCGCCCTTGGTGTCTTTTGCATAAAAAAACCCTAAGAAAAAACTGAGAGGCTCGGGTTTTTTTCTATAATTTCATTGTTATTTTTTTTTATTGAAAGTGAAAGACGAAAACAGGCACCCTCAAGTTGCAGCAGCCAGGAAGTGTGGCAGCCGCGAAAAAAAATTGAGTTGAGAACAAGAGAGCACAGGGAAAAAAAAGTGAAAAGATCCTTTCGGGTCTGCGGTCGGGGTGCGGTTTGTCTATGACGCAGTCTCAGGTTTTTTTTTCCTCCCTATCACAGAGGAAATCATGTGCTAATGCTGCTGTCTTTGTTCGTTTGTGGTCGTCCTTTTTACATGCCTCACAAGTCCTTGCCATTGAGAGTGTGCCTGCTACTCTCGTTTTCGTTTCGTTTCCAGAAGCGTCCGCCGAAGCCGGGTCCCTCAAGCAGATGCGCTTAGAATTTAGAAATATGCAAACTTGTATCAGGGCCCCAGCGTTCTGGGAGCGTTGAAGGCGTCTTGTGAGCTCAGGCCGCCCCTCATTACATGGCGGCGGGTGGCGATGGCGTCTGTAAGGGTTGCGAGCTAAGCACAGCAACTAACTGCCGTAAGGGGTGACATGTAAATTTTTGGTAGATTTGTAGTACAAATTCCTGTAAAAGCTACTAGGCTGCCAGATTCTGTAGGTAGGCAACAATGTACGCTGATTTACAGAGACCCATGCCACCCCTTAAGCAATCACAGCCAGAGCGGAGGGGCTTTTGATGACACCCCTTGGCGTTGGCTTACACAATGTGGCCAACACGTAGTTTGTATTACAAAAAGGTACTCACCAATACCCCTACAAAGCTTCTTGGGGGTGGTTTTCACAGTGGTGCAGGGTGTTAAATATGGTTTTATATTCTTAAAATGACTTTATTTGTATTTAAAGGGGGGTAAATATTATTATAATGAAAAATATATTAAGATTTATACACATTTTAAAGGTTACATTTAATTATTTCTTTATTTATTTTGTCTGGATTAAACAATACTTTATTTCTAACTCATTTCCCTGACTTGCCATGCCACGGTTTCTCCCTGCGCAGCGAGAATCCTGCTCCTCTCTAAACTCCCCATCACTTTCTCCTTCCGAGCCGTCTCTTGGCGTCTGCGCAGAGCGGGAGTCCTTGCTTTCGAGGATTTCCTGCCTTGGAATGTAGCCACCTGCTAAGCCCTGCTGTTGGCCCGCTAACAGAATCTACAATATTTCTTTTTCTCCAACGGAATGCGACGCCCACGCAAAAGTCGATTTAGGCGCCAAGTTTGTCACGCAACGCTGTGCATTGATAATATATGCAGACGCTCCCCCACGTGGCTGGGACATAAAAATTTCTTATCATTATCGTAAGGGTAATAGGCAACCAAAGTTGGCCAGTAAGTCGGGGGCGTTAGTGGGTGTGAGCGAATAAAACAAAAAAAAATATATATATGCAACAAAAAATGAGAGAGAGAGCTCCTCTGTCTGACATTACTGCTGCTGGCATTCATAACTTGTGCTCCAAAGTAGTTGTAGCTGCTACCCCCCAAAGCAAACACTGCGCATGTCCTGCCAGGAATTAGAACCACCTATCGGTGCTCCCTGCTCTCCTGTTGCCCAACGACGCCGACAAGTTGACTGTTTTCGCATTAAAATGTCAGATTTATTACCCCAGCAGTGGCGGCGAGAGCGAGACCGAGAGCAATGGCTTCTAATGCCGCTTCTAAGCACGCTGCCGGCTGCATTTTCTTTTTCTAACATTTCTATGAGAAATATCTAGCTAGCAGGCGACGAGGAACACCAGATGGAGATTGGAATGCGGCTGAATCTTTTGGGAGCGCCAACCTCGTATCTATCCGGGCCTCCTGTTGGCCTGACAACGTGTGACGAAAATGGAAATTTTCTAATGGCCGCCCTCGCGGGCTTCCTTTTTGGCCAAAAATTGCCTTGGGGCCCGGAATCGGAGTTCTTGGCCCGGCTGCGAGCCTGTTCGAATGGGCCAGAAGATTGATGACTTGACGTTTTAATGACGTGCTAAATGCCCATAAAAGTCAACGACAGCTCCGGCATTTTTTCGGTTCTCTTCGATTTCCTTTTTGTCGGCTCTTGAGCGTGGCGGGGTGTATGCATATTTTTTATCTAGAAACACATGTCTTTGGGCATGCTAGCCTGCTCGTTTCAGCTCGAAAATATTTTTTTAAAGCCACTCAAAGTTGCCACACACTCACACAGCTTACGAGTGTGAGATAAGCTCAGAGTGGTGGTTGCAACTCGAAAAAATTTGTTTTTTGGGGTGGCACGCCGCACTTTGTGTTGCCTACTTTTCAGGGCGGAGAAGTCCCCTTTTTATGGTCTCAAGTTTATCGGAAAGTCTCCGCATGCCGGAGGAGGAGGAACGGGGGTGCACCTATATAATATACACACATGCCACGGCCATAATATTTAAGTGCCGCCTGGCGGTGTTGCTGCTGGTGCTCCCAGCTGGGCACCTGTTCGCATAAAGCCACAAGTTGGCACTTTAAGAAGCGGGCGCCATTTTGAAAATTTTGCTGGCATTTAAAACTTGGCTCACGCAGCGTATGCGCGATTTGCGTATGCGCCAGCATTCCGGGATATTCCTGGATAGGTTTCCCGCAGGCCAGTCGCCAGCTCCTGTTGCTTCCTGGCCGCCGTGTGCCGCACATGCAACGGATCAATAGCTGACCCGGCCACGCCCGTCGAACACTCCGTTCGACGATATATATACAGACGTCGGATATCGGGGATGCTATGCCAAAAGCTGCCACACATGCGGAACTGATGCATTTTCATTTACCAGGCTATCAGGGCTGTCGAACCGGAAGTGAATTCCTAAGCTCACTTCCGTCTTCGCCGTTAGCGTTGTATTGCGGCAATGAAGCTCCTAACCTTCGCTCCTGTTCGCCTGTCATTCAGGCGTCCTGAACTGTCGCCTTGGCCAATGTTGCCATGGGGCCTTGGCCATGGGCTCCAAAGCAACAACTTCCACAACAACAAACGAAGTGTGTTTACAAAACATTTTGAGATAATGTTTTTGTTTGTTTGTTTGTTTTTTTTTTTTTCGGCAAGTTCTCTGCCGAGACTGTGGAGTATTTTCGGTATGTCGCATTTTTTGGGGACTGCCACGTCATCAGATTGGAATGCGACGCCGCCGCTTTTACTGCCATCTGCTGGCCTAATGACGGTATTCTTCTGCCGGCTCCAAAAATTCCTCGGACTTTCGTCCGGGTGCCGCATAAATATATAGCATTTGTGTCCACCTATCGCCAAATTCTCAACGCCCGACTCTCGACATCGGCGAGGGTTACTTTCACTTACTGTGACTGCCGATTTGCGACCCTTAACTTTTTCTGCTTTCGGGGTAGTTTACACGCTCGACTGTGCCATGTGTGGGTGGAAAAAAATATATATGTTTATCGCTTTGGGGGAGCTGCTTAGATTTTTTTTCGCCGGGGTTTTGGGCAACTTCTTGGCTTTGCTTAGACGCCTCACATGTGTAGTTTTCAAATGCCAAGAGCGCAGGACACTTTCGCTTTCCACACACACACACACGAGGGAGAGCGGCATAGAGCAGGAAAAAGAGAGAGAGAGAGCCTTTGTCCCAACTATTATCCGGTAGTAAAAGTCCAACTGAGATAGTTGCTCGTCCTTCTGGAAATACTGGTGGCCTGATAACCTGGTATGGTAATACTGTTAGTTTTGAAACACTATAGTTTCGTAGTTTTAGTTATAACAGTAGTCGCCACACACACACACACATTACACACTACACACACATGTGTGAGAGGGAAGTGTGTGTAGTTTTATCTAAGGGCCCAATGGGCTTTGCTGTTCGCCTTGTTGGAATATACGAAAAAATCCATTATTATGAGCGCCAACTCCTGCCGCAGGAGTCGGATTGGCTCCTGTCGCGCACCTGTCGCCGTTGTCGTTGCCAAAGATTGCATAATTTACCTGGCCGCAACAGGCAACCAGAAAATAATGCCCAGCGACCGACTTGGTGTCCCCGTCCTCAGGTGAGACGCTTAAAAAAGGCCAATTGAAAAAAAAAGGTAACAAATTCTAATACCTTTGTGGGGGGTGGCAAGCGTGCTAAGCTGGCCCGCGACTAGGGTTGCGTCGGCGTTAGAAATTTCTAAGCGAGAATTTCAATATTAGAAGCTATCAGGCGTCGAGGATGTCGCAGCAGGCGTTGGTATGCATTAGCTCAGTTAGATGCTCCAACCATGTCAGCAATGCGCATGACACATAACACCAGTCGGCGGCACCCACAAGCCACCACCTGCCAGCCAGTCACCACCCACCGCCCACAACCAACCCCATTCAAAAATCTCAGACATTGCCCTGTGGAGAGGTGGCGCAGTACATACGTAGTGCACTTGAAGAAAACTTTGGCAGGAATGTGTTAAAAACAAAAAAAAATTAATAAATGAAATATTGACTTAATTAAAGTATTTGCTTACTTCCATTTTGTTTTCGTTATCAATATAATATAACGATTCCCTGATTCAAAATTTAAAATATTTTCAATTGCAGTAAACTAAATTCGCATATTTCTTTCCACTTTTCCTAATTGTTTTCTAATATTTACCTATATAATTGTTAGAGTGCACCTCTCCTGACCTGACCATCGAGGGCGCTTAACCGTGTACGGTAAATAATATTACAAAAAAAAAGAAAGAAAATAATGAAAAGCCACAAGAAAAAAACGTGACAAATACACATAAACACGGAGCACACACTGCCTACTGTTGGCTCAGACCGGGGGAGCAGCATTCCAGGGCCAGTGTCCTGCTCCTGGCCGCTGGCAGCCTGTTCCAAATGAATTTCTGGAGCTTTGAAGATTATAGACTCACTCAGGAGACGCTTTGATGTCGTCACGTTGAGCATACTCAAGTCACCGCTCCCGACATTTAATTAGTTTAAGAGGATCAAAGGGGGGCTTCAAGTGGTTGACACGGCAACACAAACGGCGGACGAGGGCCGCACAAGTTGCATTTAAAGGATACGCCAACAGGCGAGCAGCAAGTCCCAGCTGGCAAATGACAATTGGGGGGTAAAGGTTTGGGAAATTCGAGAAGCAAAAATAAATACAAATACAAATAGCAGCCATGAAAGAGAGGAGTGAAAATAAAATTGATAAAATGCCATAAATAAATTGCTGGTCAAGTAAGCACACATAAAGCCATGGTATGTGGTGTGTGTGTGTGTGTGTGAAAGCCAATCCCATGGATACCCGTCGTGGTATCTGTGTGAGTGCCCTGTATCTGGCAGATACATGTGCCTAGGCATGTATATCTGTGGCATGTACTTAATGAACTGGCAACTGGCAACTGGCAACATGTGTAGCATATTATTTACACAATTTAATGTATTTAAATGCAATTCTTTGTGCCGCCCCTCCGAGCGTGCTGAGGGGAGTCCCCGGTGCCCCCGGAACCACCCCATTGGCACCCACACACGTGGCACTTGCCAGGGGGTCGCCACAAACACCAGTGCAGTGATGTAAGTATATGAAATGCGAATAGGTTCGCAGGATACGAGCGCAAGTGCCGCTGCCATTGAGTGGTGGATGGAGGGGAGTGGAAGTTACCGGGGCTCTTTTTGCGGGGGCACTCTGGTTCAGGGGTTCTGGGGTTCAGGGTTCCATTGGGTAGCAGCTATCATCATCATCGTCCTCGTCGCCGGCAGCCGACAATTCGAGGAGGGGAGCAGTAAAGGCACACCCAGCCTTATGTCGACACGTTGCCCCACCATTGTCTCTCCGTCTCTCAGCCTGCCTGTCTGCCGGGGTGTGTTCGCCCTGTACAGGCCCCACTCGCCACTTGCCACCCCAATTGTATTTTTCTGGGTTTTTTTTTGTCCTTCCTGCTTTCGGCAGGGGTACACATATTTATGTGTAGTACATATGTTTAGATTTGTTATTCATGCCATGTAACGAAGCCAGCTGAGCTCTCTATCTCTCACTTGTAAATGGCATTATGTGCTTTGTACATGAGCCGTTGCCTTCCGTTCCTCTGGATTACCCAACCGAGGGTCCTAAGCCCAAATGTCCTCTTATGTATGGTGTTGGTGTGGCGGCAGGAGGAGGAGCAGGAGCCGCTTGCTCATGGACACTGATTGTTGTGCTGGGCTCCTGAAGTGGCCAACTAGAGAGTGGGGCAATCGAACTTTGAAGGTCAAAGCAAGCAAGCAGGACGATATTATCCGTAACGGAGAACTCATACTGATTGGCATTTCAATTGCTTAAGAAATTGTTTAATAAGTATTAGTCATATAAAAATTCTTCAAGAGAGTATTATATATTTTATATTATAATTTCTAATAGCTTAAGTTAGGAAATACATTAGGGACATTTTTAAAAATTTTCTTTTTTTTAAGACATACATTTTTGGAATCCATTTAAGGTTTCTTGCTTCAAATAAACAAACGATTTTGAGAAAGTTAAGAACCCCATTCCATGTCATTTCAAGTTTGCGCCTTATTTATTTAACAAGTTAATTCAAATCCTGATTATTTATTAAAAGCATTTTCCAAAATATCCTATTTACATCATAAACTTTATGAAAATTCCCTTATCATACATTACACTCATTTCGTTGCTTTCCTTTCTATAATAACTATTAATAATAGCCAGGAATTGCTCCACACTTAAAGTGAATCCTCCTGAAGTCCAACTCGCTGGTGGCCCAAATCGTTGGAGCCCAATGCTCGGGCTTTCACTTTCGTCAGCTTGCCGGCAGTACGGCTGGCTGGCAGCATCCAATAATAAAGCCATTTGGCTGCTAAACGTTCCGCTAAATGTTTGCCATAAACCGGCGCCGGCGTCATAAAACCCAGCTAGATACCGAACCCGACGGGAATAGTGAATTCTCGGAGGAAGAACGCGGCCGCTGGAGGGCAACGGGGAGAGGAGCAAGTTCAAAAACCCCACGACACGACAACTACTACTATCATCGGGGCCAAGCCGGCTCGGGCCGGGCAAGAGTGTTGCAATCTGGGTTTATTGTACTTTAAGCGTGCAGAGTTGCCAGTTCTAATTGCGGCTCTGTGTGCGTGGAGCTCGTCCGTATCTGTGTGAGAGTGCTTGAGTGTCCACCAGATACTCGTACTCGTACTCGTACTCGTACGATGGTGGGCCCTCGATGGGCTGATGGGCTGATGAGCCCGTGTCCATGTCTATGAAAATGCATCGCTAACTATGTCCACAGCAGATCTAATTGTTTGTGGGGCCGCTTTGCCAGTATCTGTGTGACTCAGGGATGTTCATAGGTATGAGTGAGTGTGTGACTATATCTCGTTCATGTTTGCTATAATTTTTTGACGCTTGAGTTAAATTTCAAAGCATCAGCGTCTACGTTCCAGCTCACAGCCCTCACCGTCTCCATGCGTTATCAATAGGGTATTCTGAGGGTACATGGGGCTTGAGTAAATCTTTTAAAAATCTAAAAACATATTGATAACATTTGAATTTGTTTCAAATTGCAAATTTTGTTAGAGTTTTTATTAAAGTCTTAATTGCTTAAAGATTAATGATATATCTTTGATTCAATTCTTGGTATGTTATCAATTGTTGCTTATAAATTTGACTAATAATAATAAACTATTCTAGAATAAACTTAAAGTAAACTTAGAGCTTACCAAGGACTCTGATAAGTAAGACTGGCTGTCCCACAAAAAAGCCTTAATAAGATCATTGTTTGATTTTGGTAATCTTTTAATTTTATTTATACCATTCTGTTTATATAATGCCTTAAGAGTCTTTTCGATTTCCCTAAAAGATGATCACTACAAAGTCGAACCCTTTTCGTGATCATCCGTTTCTACTGCGTTTGTTAATGAGGAAGGAAATCGCCCTAATTGGATGTCAACAAACATATTAAACGCGAGCCGCGAGCGTCTGTGATACGAGTATTTTATTGCATTCGCTTTCCTGGTACTCAACAGTACTCGCCACTCTCGAATTTCCCCCCGTCGCAGTCATCCGGACTCCGGAGTTCCCCCATGGCAGCAGCAGCAGCAGCAGCGATTGTGTGGGCAGTCAGCCAGTTTCCGGAAACTTTTTCGCGATAAGTTAATTGTATCTGTCGTCTGCAGCCGGTGCCGCTGATGTTGCTGTTGCTTTTGCTGTTGCGAATTGTGAGCTTGTGCTCGCCAAGCACAAGGTTTAATTGAGTGAAATTGAGACTGCAATCGCGGCTCAAGCCATAGGCAAAAGGCCACTTATTGATATATCCGGACTGGCAGCCACAAACAAGTTGCAGTCGAATGGCAGAGCGGCAAATCACATTTCTCTGCGAGTTCATTCAACCTCGCCCCAGTGAACTTAGCTGAGGTTATTTTTACTCCCAGGCAGCTGCACCTCCGGCTCCTTACCTCCCCCTTGGGCAGCCTCCTAGGCCATTCCAAGTAGTAGCAGCAGCCGGAGCAACTGGTCTGGTCTCTGGTCTCTTGTTCGGACCAAAAGAGCTGGCTGGCTGGCTGGCTGGTTGGTTAGCTGGTTGGTTGCTTGACTGCTGGCTAGATGGCTGGAGACCAAAGCCTCCGGTCTCTCGCGAGGTACAGCAGATTTATAGTACCCGCGGCCGATGCACTAAGGGAAAAGTTAAAGAAATATAATTCAAATCAAATCTAAAGACATATTTTTGGTTGTATATTTTGATTGAAACTATTTTCTCTTTAAATAAAAAAACAAAAATGCAATAAACACTCTACTTTTGTAAACAAATAATGACTGTAACTTCATAACTATTCTTTTCTGCAAAGCTAATTTATTATATGATTGCTGTTGATGCTATTTGTACACCATATATAAATAAAATTCTGTAACCCACTGGAAATCTATTATTTATTTATTTCAAAATAAATATCTATTCATCAGGTTGTCCCAGAAAAAGATACAGTGGAAGTTAAAGAAATCACCATTTGCTGTCTTCGGGTTACTCCCAATCGCATTCAGACATTCAAGTGTTCTGATTAATGATTTTCGCTCAGTGTACGTGACTGCTCTGCTGCTCATTTTATGTTTTGCTTGACTGCAGTTTCTGGTGGTCGTTGTTGTTTTCTGTTCGACGTTGCCGCAGTTGTTGCATGGACTGCTTTGCTTCCTTATTGGGTGAAAATCGCGGCGATGGCATGGGGAGGGAAGTAGATTTTGATTGCCAACAGATTGATTTGTCTTTCTGGCCGCATCCTCCCGCCTTGGCCGCAGCTGCCGCCTTCGCCTTCGTCCATTCAGCAGAATGCGGTGCCTTTGTTACGCTGGCTACTCCGGTGCATTGATCTAATGGCCATTGACAGGCGCTTGCTGATAAATTATGAAATCAATAACAAAGCTGTAATAAGAGCGACTGAGCAAGGTTCATAGTTGGCATGCAAAAGATACACGCACGCACTCTCCAGATGCCTCGAGAGGCTGGAGATACAGCGGAGTATCTACTCACTGCACAAGTGCTGATAATTACAATTACAATTGTCACATATGCAGATCGATGCGGAATTTCTACAGAACTCCGTCCGGTGATTTCCATAGCCTCTGCCTAGCCCCTGCCTCTTTGATTGATAGCTCAGAATCAAAGGCAGCTCTTGTTTCCATACTTTGACAGAGTATGAACAGCTTATTGGGGGGGTTAAAAAAGGGATCTAAATGATCAGGAATATTAAAAGATTTAAGCATGAAGCTGACTGTAACTTCTACCTTAAACCAGACTATCTTTATAGACCCCAACATAGGCTAAGAATATTTCTAAAGAGTATCTCGTCTTTCGGCTATAACTTTTGTGTTGTTTTTCTCGTTGCCGGGGCTCTGTGTTTTCATAAATAATTTTGCGTAAGCTCGACGAACACATGGTAAAAGACGCCAACCCAAGACGGCTTACGTGCCAGCGAGCAGTGAGCGGAGTGGAGTAGCATCCAAGGAGTATCTGCATGATGCTCAAGCAGGCCAATGACCGTTTGACCGCTGGGTAATGATCCACCGATCCATATAGCCTGCCATATCCATATGTAGATTCTTATGCACCACCACCACCCACTAGCGATCTCTGGCTTTCATATTGGTGCCATTAACGGAGAACGACCCCCTTCGACTTGACTGACTCACTTACCTAATATCCTGGCCCGTTCGTTGCGTTCTTTCATTGAGTTTCGGCAACTGCCGTTGGCCGAAAGGTGCGCGAGGCAGCAATAGCAGCGGCGGCATTTGCATTTGTCGTCACTACGTCAGTGCGTCTGTGTTATGAACCGATCGGATCCGTTTAGCATATTCAATTCCCCAGAGATTTAGCATATGCGCCAGTCATTACAAGCGAAAAGCGGGGACTGGGACCTGAACTGAGTCCACGCACTCGTAGGTGGCAATTCGGTGGCTCGGTGGCTGTGTGTGGAAATCGAGGAAAAGTTCCATCACAGTCACGTTTACTTGATTTAATTCGTTGACCAAATCTGGAGTAAAAGTTCACTAAGTAATTTATACTGGAGTGCCAGTATCGCCATCGAGCACGTGGATCACAACGATCTTGGGGAGTCGTTGCCCCGACAAGGATTCTGCGACGATAGCGGCACATCTTGATAGTTGTATTTGTTTTTAAGGAGTAGAAATATGGATGTCTAGATTAATTCGGATGCTGATGCCTTGAAAAAAACATTACATATCGAAAAATGTATCTGCAGATCGAAGAAATCTGCATAAATCCGGGTCACCTCAACTGATAGCTTACAGTTAGATATGGCCACTCTGTCTCTCAGCTAATTAAAAGTGTCAAGCGATAGGAGCCACTTAAGTGGATTGGCCAGTTACCACCATTTATCATTAGCCAGCAGGCAATGCCGTTGGCCAAAAAGCCAGTCAAAGCCGAAAAGCACAAATGCTCAAACTGTCAACGCGGCTGCAACAAACAACGCCAGTGGCAGAAACAATAACAAGTTTCTGACATTGCAATTGCAAATTATAAAAAAAATATATAAAAAAGTAAAGAAAAACTGCAGCATTGCATGGGCAAGTCCAAGATCAAGAAAAGTCAGCGGAAAAATACTGTTAAATGTGCAAAAACCAAAATAAACAACTTGGGGGGAACATTGACCCAAATATTTTTAAAAATTTCCAAGACCATTTGAAGGTTTTCCTTAGCGTTTGGACCCTCGGCAAACATTGCATAAGTAAGCGTAAACTGCAGCAGCCGTCCTGGCTCCCCCAAAAAAAACCGAAATCGATCAAATTTCAAGGCAAATGCAGCAGGGAAAGTGACTGTGATCAGTAAGAGCGGATCGAGGGGGAAAACTCACCGACTGACAGTTGTGCCAACAAATGTTGGATGTGGCACGTGGCGCTTTGAAAAGAAAAAGTAAAACAAAAGGTGCAAAACGGAAAGGAAAATGAAAACCCAAACGATGCATAACGAATTCGTTAATAAAAAATAAGGAAAAACTGTTTGGAAAGTGAAAACCCAACAGCGGAAGCGCCAAAATGCAGCGAGGATGATGTGCATCCGGGGCAGCAGCACTTAAAAAGGTAGATTTCCGTGGGGATCCCACGCCAGGTAAATCAAACAGTTTAACGGCACCGCGGAATGACTGGGGAAACATAAGGTTAATGGACGACTTTGCTAGTTTTCCGTAATTAAATATTTATGCAAAGTTTTCTTTAAAAACCAAACCTTCAGTAAATGGTAAGGGAATCGTAGCCTTCTACTCTTTTGTAAGGTCTCAGGAACAATCATCCTTGAGGGTTTTATTACCCAGTGCCTTACCTAGGCCCGTGCCAAAGGCTGTGGCGATCATCTTACAAGAGCCAAGGGATCATCTCAAGGTGATTCCCATCCCCATCCTCCAGTCACATAACCCGTGCCAAAAGGGTTGACATCCCCGCTCGTGCCAAGCAGCCGCCAACGTTCAATCGAATAATATTTCCATGCCGGAAGTCCTCCGGCACTCCTCGTATTTTTGAGTTTTTTACGTCGTTGTAATAAAACGAAAGGATTTATATTTCCTATTGTACGGACAGATGACACATCTTGTAATCTGCCTCTGCCTGGGCCTTCTTTTGCCCTCAACAGCTGACTTGGAGACAGGCTGATTTTTTTTGGGTTAAAAAGATGCGAAAATCGACTAATTTCGCAACACTTCTGTGCAGTTTCTGGCAGTTTCTTTTCTTCCACTTTTTTTGTTGGTTCTTTGTGCCTTTGTGAGTGGACCTGCCTCCGGTGTTGCATTTCGCGGAAGCACCCGTCGCTATGGTGGGCCGGCCTGCTGACTCATCTTGAGCGTTTATCCTTTTTATGAGTCGGCAGTTGCGGCTTAAGCCCTTTGAGCTGGCCCGGCTTAGCTACCACAAATGTCACGTAAAGTGGGCAGTGGCCGTCGCGCCGTTCGGCTCAAAGACCATTAATTTGGGACTTATGCCACATAAGGATATTAGCATTTTGGCAAGGATTCTCAATGTCTCTGTTTGACCACTGGCGACAGTTGAGATCCTTTGGCCAACATCTATATTTGAACGACTGCACTTTGGAAAACGGAAGGTGTCTGAAAGGGTCTAAAGAAATAAGAAAAGGGATTAGTAATTGCTTAAAGAATTCTGTTGACTGCACATTAATATCTAAATCGGAAAGTCCAGGCAGTTATATTTTAAATCTTTATATTTTTCAGATCTAAAGATCTAAAATCTAAAGATCTGAAATCTAAAGATATAAAGATCTTAAAGATACTGGGAAACATTTTTTTTAAGTCGATTGACAAAAATTTTGGTTTGATAATTTTTTATGTGGATTCGGATTAAGATTTAATTGATTTATTTTTTTTTGTAATTCAAAAAAGCAAAGGACTAAACCTACTGTAGCCGGTATATGCTGATCAAGCATATTTATAGTTGTAAAAAAATATGTTGGCAGTTATGAAACTTATAATGGTCTCATAAAAAATTATTCTCATACTGAGAGTTTCTTCAAAAAAGGGAATATTACATATATAAAAAACCTTGCCATAGAAATTAGCTATCTAAATATCTTTACCCTACATCATTCGCTTCTTTTAGATATCACATTTTAATATGATTTCATATTACATTTAAATTTAATTTTAACTTAAATTCAATGGAAAAGAAATCTCCAAGAAATATCTTTTAACTTTCCTCATTGTACTTGGTCCAGGACCAAGCAAATCCTATCCAAACTCTTGGCCAGAAGTTATGGATCTTAATTAGCTGCTGGGTCCCGCAAAAAAGAAGGTGGAGTCTTCTTCATGGGAACCTTCAGCCACTGGCGATGGAGGGGGAGAAGGAGCACCAATAGCAAAGCAGCAAGGATAGCGTTTACCTGAAGAGCCTGCGATGCTCACCCACACACATAAGTGCAAGATTCGTGCATGGATAGGAAGCACACACACACTCTGACAAGAGCATAACGAGGGCACTCGATCGTGTCGCAGTTCGAGTCGGAACAGCTGTTTCGTGAATGAAACCCAGGTGGGTGTATCTCTGCAAAGAGCCGGAGAGATACAGATACAAAGAGAGAGCGAGGCAAGCAGATCAGAGCACACTCTCTCTCCCTCTCTACCTGGCCCAGGTAACCACATGAATGAAAACACAATCTCTCGCACTCGCTCTCGCTCAGCTAAGAGAGTGACATCGGCTGGAAAGAGCAACGCACCTGCCGTCTGTCGTGCTCTTTCCTCGCTCCCGCTCTCGGAGCTCGGTCGACGCCAACGCCGCTGCCAGCGCCGGCGTTGCGGCCGGGCGTCAGGCATTTAAGCTTACGACTTTACGAAAATCAAATCATAAGATCGACAACGTTCCAGCTATATAGACAGCCACAGCAGTCAGTTTGAAGCGAGTAAAAGACCTGAGGTTTCGCAGAGTCCGCAGTAACGATTTTCACGTAACGATTTCCACGGTGCGGTTCCAAAACTCAAACACACACAAAATCCCTCGATTGAACATTAAGTGTCAGTGACATCCAAAAATAAAACTAAAAAAAGAAACTCACACAAAAGCCCAAAACGTGACGGTATAATCTCTCAACCGAAATAAAAAAAACCCAACAACTTTGGTGGTGATAATAAAAGAACTTACAACAACAGCGCCTGAGAACCTGTATAAAGTTCAATAATAAATTTGAATCGAACTGAAACAAAAGGAGGGAATCTTCGTCAACCCGGTGTATTGTCATACAAGAATTTATTTGATCTTCGAAATGGCAGCCTACTTGGATCCCACTGGCCAGTACTGAAGAGAGCTGAAAGACGAAGCTCCCAGAATATATCAATAAAACCCAAAACTTATATACATTAACATTGAAAATATGGCTGCCTATCTGGATCCCACGGGTCAGTACTGAAGGAAGCAAGACCAGAATTCTTCAGAGATCAGAGAGATCACTCCAGCAAACACACAGCAAAACAATCACAAAAAAAGTCTCAACATGTCGCTCGATTTGGATCCCACTGGCACCTACTAAGCCGCCCAGCTTGAGATTCGATTCCAAGAGTCACAATCCATACTTTAAATAATTGATAGGGAAAACCCCTTTCGTAAATAACAAAGAAAACAAAACAAACAAAATGCTGGATCCCACTGGAACCTACAGGCGACCCCGTGACTCGCAGAGCACACGCCAAAAGCGACGACAGCGGGATTGCCTGGACCCAACCGGGCAGTACTAGTGGAGCGAGGAGCCCCGTAACGTAACGCCCATTGCCTTAACTCCAAAAAGAAATCTCCAAAAAACTTCTGGGCATGATTGGGGGAGCGCGCTGGCTGCGCGTTCGTGGCCGCGAGGAGACTTCCAGCTGCCGGCGAAGGAGAAAGCTGAGGATCCTCGGGACCCATCCGATGCGAACTTTTGTATTTATGTAGTTTTTTGTGTGTAGAGCAGCCTACCATATGCCTATTATATATTAATTATTTATTATCATATTATTTAAATTAAATACTGTTCACTTGCATATACCCTACATACATATGTATATCCTATTGATTGTATCGCACCCAAACACACCATATATGTTTTATATATATTATGTACTTGTACTTGTTTATGCAAAGAGTATTACGTTTAGTGTCATATTTGTATTTCCACGAGCAAAACATTCACATTTTTTGTTTCAATTGTAATCCTATTTATTTTCTCACTTTTTTGACCAATTGTTAAACATTTTGCCCATGAAAAGGGCAAGAGCAGAGCGATAAAATTTTTGTTTAGACACTAAGAGCATTAAGAGTATTTATATGCGAACATCCATCCCCATTACACATTACACATACATATTAATATTAAAGAAAAACCATATTTAAAACTCAAAACTTACCTTTGCGTGCATTTTTCCTTACCAACTCCTCCAGTGGAAGCAACTAGTTGGATGCGACCATAGCACAAAAATGTCGCATTAAATTACAAGATTTTCCAGATACACACACACCCAGAGACATCTCTGGGGGATCTCTGGATCGGCAGATCCCGGCGCAGACAAATTGCTGCCGGGGGGAGCTGCGGAAGCGTGAAATATGATTTTCCGAACGGCCGGCGCATACTTGATGAATCTGCGAGCATTAATTAATGTCACTGGGCGGTCGCCGCTGCCGCCGGCCTGGAAATGGTCAATAAAAATATTGGAAATTTGAAGTACAAAGAAAAAAACCTAAAGAAATAAGAGTTCTGAAGAGCAAATTCCGCTTACAATGCTCCTCTCCTCTTATGCGGAAGTAAAAGTTCAATGTTCGTTTGTGCTCCACAAGTGATTAGGTCAATAATAGCACACAACCACAGCAACAACAACAGCACAATATCTGAGAACTAGCACTGCATTTGTTGTATTCTGAGAGCGCGGGAAACTTAAGAGAGAAAAGAGCTAAGCTTTTTCCTCTCCACTGGCCCCAGCCAGTTTTTCCGGCTCCAAAGAGAGGGCGGAACAGAGCGAACAGTGAGCAAGCGAGCGGCATGCGCTATTAATAGATATATGTATGTACATACGCGCACATTAGCTTTTCAGTATGAAGTTCAGGGAAATCCACTCGCGGCAACAGCACCAGCACCGCGACAGCTGATCGCCAAGGTTGCTGCGGATGACGTCGCCTAACGGAAAGCTTTCCCACACATACACGCCGGACGATCATCGCATTGAAGAAATGCAATTGAACGATCAGTTCCGTTTCAATCTCTTCCGATATGTTCCGATCAGGTGCAATCCAGGTGCACACACAGATCTTCCCAGGCCCCCACACACGCGCTGACCCAGTTACCGGGGATGTGTGCGGCTGCTCGTGTTCATTCATAAGGCCTTTTTAGCCGCAGACACAGCACAGCCAAGCCAGCTTGCAGGCCAACTCGGAACGCCCCGAATAAACACACACAAATCAGTCGAGAGGAAAGGGAAAGAAAGTTAAACAAGGCTTTTCGAATACCCTTGCGATTGAATAACCCTTTAATATTAATATTATTTTGATATTTATTCGCTTACCATAGATTCAAAATAATTGAGAAAAAATAAAAATGCATGGGTCAATTAGCTCCTAAAATAATCATATCTGAAGGATACTATATGTATATAATATTAGGCCTTAAAATTAAAGCATAAATTGACTTAGATATGTACGTTTGTATATATTTATGTACACATATGGAAGGAATAATTTGTGTTGATATTAATTACCAAAACGTTTATTTGAGACACACATAAGCATAATTTAATTTATTAACTATTAGTTTGAAGTTCCTTGGTTATTAGTCTTAGATCTTAGATTCCTTTTACACCCATTGGGATGACTATAATTATTTTGTAGGCAACTAATCACTAAAGTCTAATCAAAAAATCAAACAATATAAAGAATATTACTTACTTATTATCTTTATTCATGAATACAATCATTATTATAATATAAATAAACTACACTTAAGAAATATACCAGAAAATCTATCTATCAATATATCAAGACATCTTTATTTGTGATTCCCTCACCACTTTCTTCCAGACAAAGTGTTAATTCTGGGAACAAGTGCTACATATTATGGATAATAAGGGTATTCAAATAAATGCCCACAAAAGCCAAAATCCCAATCCGAATCGAAGTCCGCGAGCAGAACTTTCTAAGTGAAAGTTGGCCTGGAGATGAAGCTACTAGAAAACTCCGGCTCTTCGTCTGACTTTTAGTCAGTCATTCGGAGAGCGACGGGATGACAGGCCCCGCAGACCTCCACTTGCTCCGCACCCCTCTTGGGGGTACGCAACTTCGTCCCACACTCACAGATACTCACTCACACACACTCGGCAGTATAACTTGACCTACATTCGTGCAAGACAATAACAACGAAAAAAAGCAAGAAAATACAAACGAAACAAAACCCATATTCCCTGTGCCCGTACCCGTGCTCCATACACACTGTACCGTTCGCCACTCTCACACTCACCCGCTCGGGGGAGCTGAGAAAAGAAAAAGCAAGAAATTTCCAACGGTACATGGGGTCCGGACGGTCGTCTCTGATTCAATATACTATATAGTATATGAATCGGCAGGGCTTCACATTCATTATTATCGTAAAATTGATTTCATTGAAGTCAAGTTGCCTTCTTCATCGTCGAAGTCGAAGTGGAAGTCTTCGTCATGAGCTTTTGCACGCGTCTTCTGTCCCCCGCTGATCACATATGTACATATGTATATCTTTTTGGTACACTTCGCTTATGTATTTTGATAATTAGGCGAAAGGTGAATAAACTCACCGCCGTCGTCGTTGCTGCCCTGTGTTTAATTTACACATTTTGGTAAAAGAAATCGAGTCGGCCGACTGCAGCTCGTTGGCTCCGATGGTTCCGCATTTGGAAAACGCTAGAAGACACCACAAATAGAAAGCGACAGTGGATGTCAATTCAATCTGGGACACAGGCCACAGGCCACTCTCCAGATTGCTCGAATATACATGCATATATGCAGAAATTATTTTAAAAATTTCCACAGAATTTATATATATTTTTTAAATTTAAAGAGAAAAGAAAGAGTAACATTTTTGGAATTTTTTTGTATTTGGAATTTTATGAGTTAATTTTACAAATTAGAAAACATTGAATTGCATTTTACTATCGTTGTTTTTTATATTACTTTATTCAATTTAATATTAAAGCTTAACAGATATGAGTCACCTCATATGACACTTAACTCAGTTAATATTGAGAGTTATGCCTGAATGCAAATATATTATGTTCAGATACATTCAGAAATTAAATGTATCAATATACAAAAAAACTTAAAATTGCTGAGGTATTTTCAAAAGTATTAAATTATTTACACACTCTCGTATAAAAGAATTGAAATAATTGAATAATTGAATTTCCTGTCCAGTAAAAGCTTACCAGGATATCCCTTAATCTATCACCATATCTGTATGATATTTTCTAGCAAATTTCCCTTTAATTCCCCCACTTTTTCCTTACTTCACCACCAAGCCATAATTGCATTCAAGTAAAGCCGACAAATCATCATCGTAAAAAAGCTTCTCTTTCACTGATGCTTCTCCCTTGGAGCAAAACAACAACTGAATCCGAAAAGATAAACAACCAACAGCACTCTCACTGCTATTTTTTTGGGGCAACTCGAAAACGAAAAGGTCAATGACATGGTCCAATTTTCAGAAGATTGTCTCCTCGAGCATCTGCCTGCCAGCCGTTGTTTTCAGTGTAAACAACTTA
Source organism: Drosophila truncata (assembly GCA_008042515.1). Taxonomy (NCBI): domain Eukaryota; kingdom Metazoa; phylum Arthropoda; class Insecta; order Diptera; family Drosophilidae; genus Drosophila; species Drosophila truncata. The sequence goes on from VNJQ01007758.1 coordinate 89,622, forward strand.
CAGTGGCACCCCAATGAAGACGAGACAGCGCAGCGTCAAGAGCAATGAAACGGGCGAACAGAGCGCCAGCGAAAACAAATTCAATTCACTTTCTATTCCAATGAAAAATCGCTCAAAGCTCTAGCGGCGGCTTGAAAAAAAAAACAACGAAAACAAAAACAATAATAAAAAAAAGCTAAAAATCAACAACAGTAACAACGAAAGTGGTAGACCAACACCAGCAACTTTGGTCTTGGTCTTGGTCTTGGTCATACAATCCATTGATCTTCAGTCGCTTTCAAGTGGGGTAAACAACGGAGCACGCCTCATCAACAGCAGCAACATCTACGCCAGCAACAAGCAGCACTGAAAAAAAAATATATTAATTTATACATAAAATATAGTAGCAACTTTCCGTTATTACAAGGGATTGTATTCTTTCTGCTTCAGAAGATAAATTAGTTGGGAGTATCGTTTATTTTATTTATTATTTTGAATATATTTGCCATAAATATTCTTTATCAAATTATATATATATTCTTAATAATACTTATTTAATCAAAACTTTATATTTGTTATTAACTATTACCAAAAAAATTGAAGCTTTAAAGAAAATATACTTTTCATGCTTATTAAAAATGGATTTCCAGTGTATAAAAATTTGAAAGCGACTTGAAAACTAAATTTTAATGTTGTTTTTGGTTTTGTTTCTATTTCTTTGACTTTAACGGTTTCCGTTTTTTGTGTGTTGGTTTTTGTTTGTTGTTTGTCCAACACAACCAATGAAAGCACAAACAACAAACACACCAACGTTAACACTAACAACAAAAACAACAGTCTGCACAGCAGCAACATTTGTTGTTGTTCATTTGAATATCTAGTGAAAATTTCACCCAGACAAGTGCCTTTTGTTATATATTCAGTTTCAGTTTCAGTTTCATCTCCATCTGGGGGTACCTTCCACAAAAATATGAGAGTTTCTCCTAATTTGCAAATATTTTTACTTGGCGCGTCTTTTTTTTTTATTTTTGGCAAAACAAACAACAACAAAAAAGAGAGAAGATAAATATTTTAAATATTTTTAAAGTTGTTTATGGCATAGTTTTAGGACGATTCACGTGCCAAATGTTGGATTTCGGCTTAAGCTGGCATTAGTCATGCGGGGATTTGCATTTGATTCACCACGGGGCGTATGCGCAATATGCAGGCTAAATGGGTCGCCGGTCTTAAGAGCCTAAAGTGTGTTTATTTTGCCTACGAATGGGGGTTTCGGTTTTTCCAGGTACTCTGCACAAACTTTGGCCAGCGGCCAACCAAGAACCCTTTGGGCCAGAAAGACTTAATAGGCCAACAGGGCAAAAATATGCACCACGAAGCACGTACGAATGGGAAAATGGAGGGAAAAGCGCAGAATGAAAAGTGAAAAGTTTGCCAGCGGCAATCGGCGTTGACAGGAATTGTTGGATGTCTTGGACTTGGTTTTGCCAATTGCAAATTACGTGCCATAAAAGCCAACTAGTTTGGCGTTGGTGTGGGCAACTCTTGCCTGCAAAATTCACCCACTCACTCACTTGGCTGGCCACTGGTCGCCACCACAGTGCCGCAGTGCAAACTCGCACTTTCACGTCTAATGCCAAAACACGTTGCAATTTTCATTGCTTGGCACTGACTTTAGGCTTGTTGGCCAAGTCCAAGTTAACCAATTGCGCAGCCAGTCGCTAAAATAGCTAAGCCGTTTGTGTATACTTAGTGGCGTGCCTAGTGGCTGTTTGCAGCCACTATCAGTGACGTCAGCAGCGGCAGGCAGCAGGCAGCATTCAGCAGGCAGCACCTGTGCAAACGTCGTCGTTGTCGAATATTGCGTAAGATGCCTCGCGTTTCAGGTCCAGCATCATCTCCCGCTCAGTCCGCTTAGCCCGCTCCACCCACTCGCGGGTAGATTGTGTAATAAGCACATGACAATTAATTAATAGTACCCAAAACTCAAGTAAACAGCAGCAGGCACTCGTAAAATCAAACAAAAATAGCTTCGAAAGCAGACAAGTGCGCCGTTTTTGCGACAATTCAATTAAAATCCTATTACACATTGTTTTTGGCCATGTGGGGCCCTTTAACTGGGTATATTGAATTTGGCAGCACCTTGAAAAATGTAATATGAGAAGGAATATAGTATATATATTTAATTTGATTTTTGTTTAATTAATCTACTTTATATAGTAATTTCTAAATAAATTAACTTTAATTGATTAACGAATTCAATAAATTATTATTTAATTTTTGCACATAAAATTGTACTTTAAAGCTTTGTTTTAGGGTCTAAAAATGGTATCTTAATGTTATACTTTCATTGTAGAATTAATGATTATTACTAATTTAAAATGAATTTAATTTTTCTTTAGTTGTGATCGATTTCAGACTCTATCCTGTGATCTAATTGCAAACTGCAAGGTCAACTAACCTTTAGATTCCTGAAATTAGCTTTCCTTCCTGTTTATTTTATCAATTATAACGTAGGATGTAGAATCTTAGAAAGATAACAATAATTATTGTAAACCTTTCTTCTTATTATTTAATAAACCCATTACAGCCCATTACAACTCTTTAAGGGCAACAACTATTCGGGGCATCACCATTACCATTCATTATTCATAATTGTTTTAAATGTAAAAGTATCAAAGTATATTTGGCCAAAACGGAAAAAAAGAGCTCTCAAGTTTGGAGCTTCCCCTCCCCCAGACGACAAACGAAACGTGAGCTGGCTGACGCACACACTCAAGCAAACACCTTGCTACCTGTGTGTGTGTGTGTGTGTGTATGTTTGCACACCTGTCAGGTGAGACAGAGACTCTTGTACGCTTTTTGTTTTTCCTTTTAATTTTTTTTTTGTGTTATTGTTGGGCCTGAAGCTGAAACCAATCCATCTAGCGCCTCTATCAGCATAACAATTAAGCTTAAATACTTTTTGCTTACTGACTGGCCCCAAAAATGGGATTATTCACACTTGATTAGAGGCATGTGAAAATGTTTTTTATGCCCCCGAGGATAGCCTGCATGTGTAGCTATCAAAATTCATTCAAAATTAACAATCCAGAAGAACGAGAGCCACCGGTGATGGGCTACGTGACAATATTTTGTGAGAAGCGTACAGAACAGAAAATTAAATGCAGATCAAAGATTGAAAAGAAAGAAGACGTGGAAGAAGAAACTTTAATCGTTGTAAATGTAAATGTGGCTCGATCTTCAAAAAATAGTATCTTAGAGATACGTGAAAACCGAACGAAGGGTGTGGATTGAGCTTTTAATGCATTTCAGTCGCCAGGCCAAAAATATTTCCCACCTTGCGGCTGCCACACATAAGAAATGAATTAAAATAGACGAAATAGACGAAACAAATAAAAATAAAACATAAATAAACACACACATACACTCACGACAGAGAGAGGGCGACCAGCATAGCAACATACATACATACATACATACAAGAGACAACAACAAAAACTAAGTTCATTGAACTATTTGTGAGCTTTTTGGTGTGTGCCTGTAAATGTTTGTATCTGTGTGTTGGTCACTGGTCGCTGGTTTCTTTAGTTTTATTCGTGGATTATGGTATCATAGCGCATAGCTTCTTCTTCGAAAGGTTTCCGTCTGCTGCTTCTTCTCCATTTTTTCATACCCATATGTATATATATTTCTCTTTTTTTGTTTGAGGTGTCATGTGCTGCTTTTGGGTCTTGGATTTCGGTCTTTGTTTGCTGGAAGTCGATTGTAATGTAGACTTTTATAATGAAATTAAAATTGATAGCAACACACAATTGTGATTAATCATAACTGGCAACAACACACAGGGAGAAATGAATATAAAGAGAAGATAAATACGATGTTTAATAGTTACTTTAAATGCATTCTAGATTTATCAGATAAATTTATGTATTTTTGGTAATAATGAAATGTCTTTGTAGGATGTATTTTATGAAAAATACTAACACACATTACTCAAAATATATCATATTACTTCAACTATATTAAAAGGTAACCCAGATTTTTACCAAATTTATATACATATAGTTAACTTTCAGCCAAGTCATTGTCCATCCCGGAATGCTTCCAAAAACCAAGCCCAGAATAACCCATTCGTATTAGCAAACTGCACTTTTAGTCGCCGACATTTAATTCACCATTAAAAAGCAAAGGCAAGCGCGGCGACCTTGGGATTAGCAGGTGAGAAGTCCATTAAAATCAAGTCCCCCCAGCTTTGTATTAATTTCAATTAAATGTCGAACAATACCTTTTGGGGCTTGTTACGATTGGGAGTATTCCTAACACACATTAAGAAACCCGCGGGAGAAACTCGTCTGCTTGCTGGCAAACAGAATGCACTCAATTAACTTAAATTCAAATTTATTTTTATTCGAATGTGTCGTTTTCGTCGTTTTTGAACTCCGTCAGTATCTGAATAGTCTTGGGACTATGCCAGACGCTGCCGCCGAGTGCTGTGCACATTAGTCTTATTGTTATTATATTTCTTTGTTGCACAGATTAGTACCAATTAATTAATTTAATGTATTTTAAGCGAAACAAGTATTTTACTTTGCTTATTGTTTTAATTTTTTATTTTGGGAAAAATACAATATATACACAAGGAACAGGTAAATGACGTTGAACCGGGGTAAAAGCAATTACATCGGCATAATATAATATGAGTTCAAGTTTCGAAATTAAAAAGTTTTAAATATTGATTAATTTCTTTAAATACTTACGACTATTTTTCATGTAATAATAGGGTGTATTTGCTCAGAATTCTTAACCTTTTTAGCATAAAACTATCAATGGAACTAAGATAATATTATATTTATTTCTAACACCATTTATGTAACCAAAATTAAAATCACAAACCCCATTTATTACTCTCCAGTCAAAAAGTCCCAAGTTCAGGATCACCAAGACTGCGCTCTACCAAAAAAGATATAGAATGACATTACCCCCCTCCCCATTATGGGCACATGTGTCGCATTAAAAGTTTGGCTCTTGCATAAATCAGATCAATATCCATGTAAATGGCTCTAAGGCGGCTTAATGCACAAAATGCGCCACAGAAATTCCGCCTCCCTCGCCCCTGCAGTCCGTTCCGGCCCATTACCACCTACGGCGAGTAACACCGATCGCTGACAACATAAATAAATAATTAATAAATTAGAATAAGACGGAGGAACAGCGGCGGAGAGCACATGAGCCAGTTTACGTGAGAGAACTCGTGCCACACTCGTCCGGCGCAAGCGTCAAAGCCAAGTTCAATATCAAATAACACGCGCTATGCTCGAGCTTGAGATCAGTCAGCTCAATGATCGGCTGGGAAAAAGACGCCTAGTCATAGTTACACACACGGGCACACAGCATACAGAATGCAGTGAACGCTCGATAAAGTAAACCATCAAAATTGATCACGGTGCAACCTGCTTTCGTTTTATAACTATTAAATACGTACTGAAATAAATGAATAAGAATAGTAGGTTTTATCAGCGTCATCAGGCGACTAGATTTAACCATGTCCGTCTGTCCGTTTGTCCGCTTGTCCGTCTGAACCTAAAAGTCATTCGTTACCAGAGTCCGTAAGAGCTAGAGTTGCCAAAATTGATAACCAAATTATTATACTTTTTATACAGAATTTAAGGCTGACAATTTATCAAGCACAAAATAAATTGTTAACAAAGTTCAAACAATTGAGTGCTCACTGTATTAAATATGGAGACGGATCTGACGGAGAACAGGAAGCATTACGTTGATAAAAATGCCATAGATGGCGACTTGCAATAAATCAAAATTAGCAGCATACAACTTTGGGCCAAAACACACGCCCTTTGGCCGCGGCCGAAACTTCCCCGTTGCCCCCATTCCCGTTTCCCCGTTCGCACATTCGCCTTCCTTCTCTAGCGTTCGTAAGTGCAGGTTGCAATCAATGCCGTAATAGCAACAACAGCAATAACAACTTCCGTATTTCATGCGCTGTAATTTAGCTCAAGTAACAAAATGCAAAGCCAAACTAAATGTTGACGGTGACGACGCGCCGCAACGCTGAGACTTTGAGCTTAGAGCTGCAAAGTACACTAAGGGAAAAAAGCTAATATTATATAAATTAAATAAATTATTAACATCTTTAACTTTTTAAATAATAATATAATTTAAGCAAGGAAGTTGAAGGTCCACACAAAACTGCTAAGGATTGTGCTAATGGGATTAATTTTATTTGGAAATTTATGAACACAATAATACGCGAAGTAACAAATATACCTAAGATATGGAGAGTCTAGGAAGGAATGTATTGAAAATAAACCCTAGCCTTAGGTAAAATATACTCTTAACTTCCTCTTTAAGAAAACTACGTAGTCAAGGCATCTAAGCCTTTAAAAAAAATCAAAGAAATTTATAGATAATATATAAATTATCGTTATTTAATTAATAAATTAAATCATATATCATAAAAGTGCTATTACAATATATTTTGCTCAGTGTATGCTGAACCGACAGCAAAGTGCCAGCTGTAAACTGCAATCCAATATTTGCAATCTGTGAGCTGGCGGACCGAAAGGCGACTCTTAGCACGTCTGCATTCGATGGCCGGCCACTCGCTGCTGCGATTTGATTCGATTTCATGTTTACATACAAATTGACATAATTTGTTTATAAATGTTTAATGATCAGACCCAGGCAGCGGGTGTCCAGGCCCAGACGCAGACTGTTTACAATTGCAATTGTGCAAATATACAAGCGATCGCAGAGTCCGAGTCAAAGAACAGGCCAAATGGTAATGTAGATATCAAAAATATGCGAAGCTCACAAAACAGCCCCATTTGTGACATTTGCTGCCATAAATTAGAATACTTAATGCCTTCGATCCCCTCAAGACACACGCAGTTGTTCAACATCATTTCAGACAATTTATAAATAATATTAATTAATTGAACAAACACCGCCAAATAATTAGACTTATTTACAAGTCTAACTCGTTGGCAGCAGCAGCCGCCAAATCAGTGCAAAAAAATCACAACAAAAGCCAGAAATGAACATAAATAAAATCCCATGAAATTCCCAAATCCAGAAAATCGTGCGATTAAAACTGGATATGCATATCCTTACTTTTTTGCCCAAATCGGATTTTTATTATTTTAGAAATGTTGAAATTATCGTCTTGATTGCATAACACCAAAATCATCAGCCAGAAAAAGAAGAAGAAAGCAAATGCGCACCCGGGAATGTTTAAAGAAAAAAAAAAGGAATAATAAGGGGGCAAAAAATAATTAACATATTCTTATATTAAGTTGTCTGACGAAAAGCTTTTGCATATAATTAAGGGACTTATGTACACAATAGCTTTAACATTCATAGTTAATAACAGAGTCAATTTAAAACACCTTTATTTTTAGACTTTGATACGTAAATACATAGTTAATTGTCAGTAGAGTCACAACTTCTTGGAAATAATAGTACAATATTTAATAAATGATTAATATATTTTTGCTGATCTTTGAAATACTAAATTGAACACAAATATGTTGGTGTTATAAATAATTGAAAGGTTTTAATGCTATACAAAATATTTAACAATAAGAAGTTCCTAAAGGACTCAAAATATGGACTCTATTTCCACATATAAATATATATATATCGGTTGTAAGCAGCAGATTTATCCTTCATTAAAAAATATTTATAATATTAAAATATCTAGAACTAAGTCCCTCTCAATAAGATTGGGTTTAAAGATCCTAATTGCTAGCTTATAGTTACTTTATGTCAACCTTTCTTCTAGTAAACTCCCTAGCCGAGTTTTATTCTAGAATTATATACTATTTACTCCTAAAAGTTGAAGTTAAATCTATTTTTCTAACAAAACCGAAACCTTATATAAAATTTAATGTATAAGTTGGTATATATCATCGATATAGCAAAATCAACCCATGCAATACGTACACATAAGTGCATTATTAGCACTTTCATGGAATTGAAAATGAAAATGTCAAATGGGAACCACAAGTTGTTGGCGTTTCGAGTGCGTAATAGAGGGGTTATGCCGTTGGACTGTTGGCCAAAGTCGAGTAGATCGGTCTCTCTGACATATTGGCGCTTGAGTATAGCTGCCGGCCATTACAATTATTATTACATATTAACATTTGTGGCATTCTTACATACTTAATACATTATTACAGTAATTTAATAACATGTTCTCAGGGCCAACCTGGTCGTATGGAGTGCCGCCAAGTGGATTCCGCCCGATCGCTGGATGGAGTGGATATATATTAACAATATCGCACCGCTGCATATTTTAAAGAGCCGCCAGCCAGATTACATTGTAGCCCAGAGCCACGAGTGTGTCGCTGGCCAACAATAACAGGAGGTCATAATGAACGACACTTTACGGGCGATCCGATCCATTGATGGCTCAATGGGGTTCCGTTCCTGGCCAATCACACGATATTCACATCAAATATCACGATTTTTAGCAGTCAGTTGTCAAACATATGTATGGGGAGTTGCCTTAGATGCGGATGCGGACTGGACATCTGAGACAGATTGGGGTTCGGTTGGGTTTGGCTGGTGGAAAGTGAAAATGCATCGGTCTAATTATAACACGTGATATCATCGGACGCGCATGATTTATGCGCGAGTGCACCAGATCCGGCAGCAACAATATCGGCCAGAGCCTGATTGGATTGTCTTGGATTTTGCACCGCAGCCGCCCGGAGAGATAGGGAGAGCTCAAGTTCAAAGTGGAAGCGGCTAATCCGAGCCGCCAGACAAGGCAGCCCCTTGAAAATGGAAGCGCCTCACTCGCTATCTAATACACTGACGTTTTATTATACAGTTTGCTAATTTAACTTGACAACAAATTAACTTGACAACATTTTTTTTTTTAAACAAAGATATAAATTTAAGAGAATAAATTATAATTTATTATAGAATTAATTTACATTTTTAGATTGTGTTGAAAAATTTGTTTAATTAACTTCTTACCTTTAAGAGACACCAAATGTGTAATATTTTTCCTCTATGTAGGGGCCTCCACTATCATCCACTCGATATGCCTCTGGACACCCAAAACCACAAACCTCGACGTGCAAAATGTCTATGCAAATGCCGGCACCCTCAATGCCTGGCATCCCCTCTTACCTCTCGAGTTCGTCGCTTTTTTTTGCACAAACAATTCCATTTCGCTTTTAATTTCTTCGCTCAACACATTATTTTGTGTATGTGTGCTTGTGTGATTGTCAACTAAATTGGGTCTAGTTTATGCGGTTTTTATGAATCTGACCTTAGTCATGATCATGAAATGCTGAAACTGTTCCACTGGGCTGCAATTAGGGCATGAATAGGGGATACTCAGTGCCAGGCGACCCACTGAAAAAAAGAGGCTGGAAATTGGATAACAAGAGTGGAAGATTGGAATAATTGTTGGGGATGAATACAATTGATAAAGAAGCATTATAGTGTCCAGTATATATAGAGAATTTATATAACAATAAAAAATATATAAGCAAATATAAATAGTAAACATTTATCTTTTTAAAATGAAATTTTTTAACTTCATTTTGAACCGAATCAGAATGCCTGTTAATATTTTCATGGTAAAACCACTTTATCAACTTTCTGCTATATTTAATCAATGATGAATTATCCCCTTAATCTATATTAATAATATATATTTTGGATTTCATACGTTTTTATTAATATACATAACAATATCTTGCAAGCACTTTGTCTGACATGCTTAAAATATTCATTCCATAATAGGTTCTGTTTTCCCAAAAACTTTTTCTTTCACAAAAAATAAACATAAAAAGGATGACAATTTTGTGACTTCTAAGCTAATTAAATAAAAAGCTACATATATAAATACAAATGACAGCAATGACTAGACAGAACTCAATGGACCAAAATTTTGACTTACATTAAGCCGAGTCAAGTTCTCAGGTTGTGCTAGAGGGCTTCGTTCTCAGCGATGAACCCCCCAAAGAGCCGACTATTGACACATTTGGCTTTTCGGCTTCAAACAAGCTCTAAATCAAGTTCAAAGCCAAACTAATTATCAGCAATTTAGCTGATGATCAATAATAACAGCGGGCATACATAGAAAAATCCCAAAGCAGCAAACGCCCAAAAAACATGAAACATGTTTGGTTTCATTTTGTGTTTAAGTTTGGGCTTCAGTCTTGTGTTTATATTTAGTTTTAAATCTTTTGTTGTTGTAGCTTCAGTTTGGGCAGACAAAACAAAGCGACTAGCCAAACTACTTACTTTACACTGACTGCTACTACTACTACTACTACCACTATGTTACCAACACACATCGCACATAAATGCAAATAAATAATTAAAGGCAAATATACACGACGTCGGCGGCGGCAGGCAACAACAAATCAACGCAGACAGCAATATTTTGGCAGCGAACTTGTTTAATTTGCATACAGAGAGTCAGTCGCACCAATACCAATGAGAAAGATGGCCCGTCGGAGGGGGCCAGGAGGCCCCCGCAGATGCAATTAAAAAGGCGCGCGCGCGTAGATCCAGTCAGCTGATGATGGGCTCGGATTGGTCGGGAGCGAGCGGATGGGGATCTCCGACAACTGGAGCCGGCTGCCGGGGCACAAAAATTTAAATACATTTTTTATATGCACTTTGTTGACTTTTTTGTTCGCTGTTGGATTTTGCTTGGAATTCAGGAATCGAAATCTGAATCTGCTGTGTCGAAACTAGTTCGTCGCAGAATTAGTGCAGTAAATATACAAAAAAAAAAATATATATGTATATATCTATATAAAAATAAAGGTATAAAGTATATAAATATGCACGACTGTGTGTGTGAGAAATATATACATATGTATTTCGACTGATAAAATGAGCTTTATTTAGCGTGTTCTATTGAAAGGACAATAAACTCTCGACAGATCGTCAAGGTCAACCACATCGCATTAGAAGACGTCGATCGATTCTTATTCGGGTCGCTTTTAAAACATACGTCAGTACTTTTGTTCGGTTAAGCAAATATGTTTCGAATTAATTAATTAAATCAGCAAAATGCCTTAAGAATTGCATTAATATTGTGAAACAATTGTTATGGATAGAACAGGGGAAAAGTTATAATAGAAGTCTGGGGCCTAGAATTTCACTGCAATAAACAAACAATCTGTTCGGTCCTACTCCATTTTTATTATGTGTAGTCTCAAATCACTTCTTAAGGTTTCTAGATTTCTATTACATAAGCTGGTATTCTGCTTTTTAAATTAACTTGATTTCTCTCAATTTGATGTCCTAGCAGCAAGGATAACCACAATAGCAGCCACCACAGGGCCCACATGCGTAGCACGGTCCACAGACATTGGGGCCAAAGCATGGCCCACAACCGCCACATGGTCCACAGCAGGGTCCGCAAGGACCACAACAGGGACCACAAGGTCCACAAGGTCCACAAGGTCCGCAACACATGATTAATCCGTACGAGTTCTAAAAGGTAAAAAAAATACTTTAGGTCGGTCCAATTTTTTTTTAAATTTTTACCCACTTTGAACCGAACAAGAAAATAATTTGAGACGTACACCAAAATTTGAGATGTTATCAGGCCGAGAAGACTTATGTTTATGATCAGGTATAGAGTTCATACAGGAGAATGAAAAATTTATTTGAAAGGAGACTCTATGGTTGCTATTTTATTGTACTTTAGATATATTTTATAAATTTATTTTCTGAAACAAAATCAAAAAATTTAAGCGTGAATTGTGATAATATCCCTTCTTATTCAGAGTACTCCTAAAGATAGTTGAAAATGTCTCAGAATTCCTTTGTTTCACGCCCATACGATACGTTTTTTATCACATTTATATTTCCGCAGTGCTTTGTAATACATAAAATAAATAAATCAGATTTAAATTTGTTGTTTTGTGACCGTGTCATGTGTTCAATGCACCCGCCAGCTGAAGTTCGGAGCTCTGCCGGTTCTCAAGTCGAGTTCTGCGCTGCAGTTTTGTTTACTCTTGATTTTGTCGTTCTTTTTGATTAAGTGCATACCGCATAGTATCCGACTCCGATTCCGAGTATATATACATATATACGAGCTTATATAAAGTTCATTATCTCACCGAAGAGCCAAGTTGTTTTCCAGCCAAGAATGTCGCATTGAAAGAGGTCAATCACCAGTGATCGGGATTGTGCCTTGGATGTCACTCGTGTAATTGAGCACAATTTATTTTATTTGCTAACGATTTTACGATTTCGCTTAATTAACCCCCCAAAAAAGCAGGAAGCCGAGCCAACTAGTTGACAGAGTCACTCACCAGCCAAGCCACCACATCCACATGATATGCCCTGGCCGAGCTATATGCTTATACAATGATTCGTATTTTTGCATGACTGAGTCCGTCCAGGTCGAGCATTCGGGCAGAAAAGTATGGGTTTGCAAATAAAAAGCGCATAATAGGCGTTTAAATGCAATTTTCTCAGCAAAATGGTCGGGCGAAATATCAAAAATTCGAATTATATGTTTTGCAGCATGTTGATTAGAACGAAATATGTATTTGAGTGTGTTTTGTGTTTTGCGGAGAGGGAGGATCTGCTGGCCAGCAGAAGCAGCAAAAACCACATCGAAGAAGCGCACAGAAGTCCTGTCCTGTCCCTTCTAGCTGAAATATTTTTGGGTAGCATCTCGCATCTGATGAGACACGGACAAGTCCAACTCAAAGTCCGACTTTCTGCACTCAGAAAAAAGCAAATTAAACTTGTCTTGAATTAACCTTAATACATGGTAATATATGATGTAACATTTTCAAATCTGAGAATCTATGATACATTGACAGTTGAGACTTCCGACTGAAATCGATACATTAATTACAATCAATTTAGTTAAAGAAAACATCTATAACACTCATCAAAAGGATATTATAAATACTGTCGTGATTTCTTTCGGCATATTTTGATTTCAAACCCATGGATAGATTTTTCTCTGTGTGAGTTCTTGCTATTTTTTTTTTTTTTTTTGTGGCTTGAAACCGTGGTCAATAATTTTGTGAGGGTGCCGCCAAAAGGGCAGCAGACGCCGCTCTAACTCAGTTTTTTTCTTTTTCGTTTTTCATATTTGTGCTGGCCTCTGTTTGAAATAGATTATTGGCAATACATATGTATACAAATATTTTTATTTCGTCTGGCGACGCGGAGAGTTCAAGGATTTTTCTTGGGTTCAGTGAACCAAATGTCTTTCCTCCGGCCGGAAATATCGAATTCGGTTTAATTATGGCCCCTCCTCGCGCTAGTTATTAATATAAGTTTGATGAAAAGTGAAACACAATGGGCACACACAGATGTCATCATCATCGCTGGAAAGCGTTGAATAGTGTGCCATTCAAGCCCAAGGAAATCAATATCCGCCAGGCGTAAGTGTGCGTCCTAATGACATGGGGGCGTGGCGGTCGAAGGGCCAAAGGTGAGGTAGGTTTTGAAAGGGTAAAAAGGGGGAACTAACTCTCAGGTAACCCGAGTAGCTGAGGAAAGTGAAGAAAGCACGTGCCGCCCTCAGAAAGTGGCAGCTGATCGTCTACAAAATAAGAAAAAAGGAAAGTGATGTGTAAGTCAAGAAAGGAAATTAAAGAACAAAATAAGAGGAAAATATATGAAAGTATATCATAAACCTGTATACTTTAAATAACCTTCTATTCTGTAGTTATAAGGCATAACAACTACTATAATTTTATACAGATCCTGGTCAAGGAAAGTGATGAAATCGCAAGTTCTAGGCACGTGCTGCCTTCCAATTGGGGCTCAGGCCGTATTCTGAAATGAAAGGGAACTTAAACTCAACACAACTGATCCAGATACCGATCCAGATCGAAATCGGAGGCTCCTGGAAGCCAGAAATTCTGATTGATCGTGCGACATGGGATGCGGATGAGAGAGGCTGCCAGGAATTCCTAAGAAAATGAAGCGTACAAAAAACGCAGCACGCAAAAAAATAAAAGGGTGGAGAATACAATATAATAATAATAAGGAGCCAAAGAAACGATCTCTTATTATTTAATTTGGAACTGGGCCGCCCTTTTTTTATAGTTTTGCTTTTCTGGGCCGACATCGTATCAATGAATCGAAATGGAATAAAATTAAATGCGAATGTCTCGATCGCGTGCAGCCACATTTTCACAGATTTCAGATTTCGAGTTTTCGAACTTTTTGCACCAGAATTCTGATTCTGCTTCAGCGTTTTGATTTGTGCCTCCTTTTGATCGTACCCCGGTTTTTTCCACGTCGACTTTATGTTATTGTTTGTGTGTAATATTGGGGGTTGTGTCTTCTTATTCGACTATAAATGGCATACAAATACATAATTTTGTTTAACCCTTGGATGCTTTTGGGGATCGCGTAGTGGTTTCAGTGAGCAGCTAAATTCTAGCTTAATATTAGGATTTAAAGTGTGATTTTTGTATTAATAAAAACCTAAGTTTGGGATTTATTTAAATATTTTTATAATTAGAGAATCTCATGTATTAACATATAGTATTATCTACGTTTTGAAGTCTTGTCAAAAATATATAAATATACTAATAAACCCATAGATCCTGCATTCAAAGAAAATTTGTTTTTAAATATTAAACAAAGAACAAGATATATATTTTTTTCTAAATGTTTATCAAAACAATATTTTAATATGTACAATACCAATATTTCCAAATAATTTTATATAATTTCCAGGGTTAATCCCGATAATGCCTACCATCAATGCGATAATTTTTAATGTTTTTTTCTGCATCCTTAGTTGATGACGAATACGCATGCAAGTTCCACGAAAACCACCGACATAAATCCCCTAGCCTCCCGAAATTCCACAAATAGTTGGGCAGTGCCCCAACCAAATTGCAAGTCAATTATAAATTGCAAGAGAGGAAAAAGCAAAGAAACAGAAAAGGCGAAACCTAAGCTGAAACCGGGAAAAGAAAAAAGCCCCCAACAGAGTTGCAGTGTAAAATTGTAGCTTAACAAAAACTGCTAATTTAACTGCTAGTTTCGCATGCTAACACACACACACAGTCGCCGGAAAATATCAATGGACATGCCATGAAAATGCAGGTTGAACTCTGGAAAAACCATGAAATGTGTACGGGAAAAATCTTCCGCGTTTGTGCAATGTAGGAAGATTTTACTTTTGAAATCGCGCTATGCCAAAGCTTTTTTTATAATTTGTACACATGTATGTACATTGTTTATAGTGGGAAGATGTGTACAAATAATATTAAATAATATTAAATTAAGATTTCCCTAAAGTATATTAAGGATTTAGGTTGCCACGCTTTTCCTAAGTATCCTCGTGTATAGGTCTCGTATGATATTAAATTTAGCGATTAATTTTCAGAAGGAAGGATCTAAAGAACAACCCTCAAGTTTAAATAATAAATTAAACTTATTATTCAAATCATTTTAGAGTTTATTAATAGTCAAAGAAATATCTTAATCCTCTGGAAAATTCAGCAAAAACAATTTAATAAGTTTCTCTTGGAGCGGCAGAGATCGAAGAGCGAAAGCACATCGAGCTCCGTTTGGAAGAAAGCAGGTGAGAGCGGCGATCGCTCGTAAAGAGCTCAGGCCGTGACACCTCTGATGCGCCTGCTCCCGCTCCTTGTGGTGGAGGGTAGCAGGGGATGGGGAGAGGGGACAGCGTGCGAAAGTGAAATCGAACCTTTGCTGCCGGCGTGTGGGCTTTTGGACAATAACAAAAACCACGAAACCGGGCCGGTTTCAAAGTTTACGAGGGGCGCGACAGCGGCAAACAGTGGATCGAATTCCGTAAAATTATTGCTGGAAAAAATATAACTCGCCGTAAATTAAATAAAGTCGAATAGAAATATATCGACAGGTTATGAATTTATTTTTAAATTCATTCATTTTGTGATAAGAAATAAGAGGTACACAACCTTCTCGTCTTAAAATACATTCAAGGCATATTACAATTTATTAAAATATATGATATATTATATAAAAGTCTTAGTTTAAAATTGGCAGCTGTTTCTCACTGTACCTTGCCAGATATTAATTTTGGCCAAGTGCAAAATGTTGGGAGGCGGGCGGCATTGCTGACTTCGATTAATAATAACAAAAATACAAATTTGTAAAAGTTTCGCATTTATTTTTACAGGCGGTGAATGAAAATCCGTTTCATTTTTATTTTTGGCTCCTGCAGGCAGTCAGGCAGTGCAGTTTTTTTTTGTTTATATATTTTGGCCTGGTCACTGAACTTTGTCCGAGTGGACTTTCGTCATGAAAAGTTAAACATACGTGAGTGACCGCCAGTGACGCGCTGGCCAGGCCCAAACCCGATAATTATAATTACACAGCGCCTGCCGGGTGGGTGGGTGACGATGAGTCGGCTGGATTTCCTCGGATTCGGACGCAATTCCCAAATTTGGGGTTAATTGCGAACTAAACTCGGTCATTCTTCAGCTGAGTTTTGCATTTGACTCGCTTATATTATTTTGACTTTTAAGACCAAAAATAATATTCTAAATTTGTCGACATTTTTAAAATAAATACTACAAAAATAATTTCAGAAAAATTTAAGATTCCGTGGAATATAGAAACATGAAATTTTTAACCCTTCTATTTCTTTATTTGACTGAGAATTCTATCAGAAAACCACCTTTAAGTTCTCTTTTGTTTTTGATCCACTGATATTCTCTCGAAGGCCCTGATTACTGCTAAATAACTCCACAGGCGTCAATTGGAAATGCAAATCCATTTTAAGATCTCAAGAAATATGCAGCTTTAATTAGTTAATAAGCGGCGCTGGCTACCACCTGACACCGTCTCGACATGGCCATGGCTTTGGTTGTTTCGCTGGTTACTCTGGTGGCTCTGGCTACCCAGGATTCCTCAGACGACGCTGATAAAGCGGCGCTCCGACGGACTGGACCACAAATGGGCGTCGAGCGCAATTAGCGCCATATATCAATTACTATACATTGCTCCACTCCACATTACGTATACGCAGACGACGCTCGGCTAAAGTGTTTTCATTATAAATCATTTATTCAAATTACATATTAGAGCAACTGGTTGTTGTGGTCAGCACATTGGGACAACTGCCGCTCCGATTGGGTTCCGGCGTCGCGTCGCTGGGAACAGCTGATCGATGGATCGTTCGAATGTAGTATATGGTAACGAACAGACACCGGCAGCCGGTAATAATCACTTGACGCCTTTTGGCTGGACAGCTGTCTGGCAGCGATCGTCTAGCATAAACAAGATTCAAATTAATGGAATTTTCAAAGAATTTCATATAAGTTTGTAGAAATCGATTCTGATACTAATTAGCAATTGGTAATAAAATAAGAACAATGAGTCCACTAGCAGCCAATATAGTGTTTTCCCTTTTAAAAATTAACGGGGGTTAAAATATAAATATTAAACTTCCTCTTGTATAAAATTTCTTTTATCAAACTTTAAAAAATTTAATTCAAATACATACACAAAAAAGTTGCACTCAACATTTATTTTTAACTCCTTTAAAATATGCTCAATACATATTAGTTTAAGGATATAATTAGTACTCTAATTGGGACTGATTTTCCATCGAATTACATGTACCATTAATTCACATCCATATTTCTTTATTAAACATTACGTTTTCTTCATTTGCCAGATCGATCAGAGATCGAAAAAAGCTTCGATCGGATTATTGAACCACAAGTGGAGACCTAAACCTCCCTAAGTTAGTTTTGAAACCGAAATTTATCTAGTTTATGATCACTTATTATATATTTGCTTAGGGGAAAACCATTAAAAACTTGTATTATAAAGCAATACATGTTTTGTGATCATACTGAAATCAATTTACATTCCTAATTTGGAAAATTCTCTAGCGGGATACAATAATACTTTAAAATGTTTCATATTGTGCAATGGGTATTATAAAATTAGAGTAATCTAAGCCTCTATATTCAATAGCTCTACGTTTTTCCACATTCTTTGTCTGAAATATTGGTTGGGTTTTCGTAATTTATTTTAATTGAATTATTTCTGGTTTCATTTTTTTAATTTCTGTTCTGATTTTAATCTGGGATCTTTCAAGTAAAGTCCTCAATTATAAAATGTACAAAATACGCCACTTATGTATTTAACATATAAACATCTAAACTTCGTTTCATCGCCATTAGCAATATGACATAATTTATGGATCTGTCATTTTTAAGTCGGTTTCGGTTGGTTCTTGTTTCTGTCAATAAGATCAGCCTTTGTAAAACCGTACAAAATACATGGTAGTTGTATAAAATTGTATATTTATGTGCGTAACTGCTTTGTTGTATCTAAATTGGAGGTTTTGTGTCTTGATCCTTAGTTAAAGTTCGTTGGTTTAAACAAATGTTCCAGAAAGTAAAATGTATGCATGTTCAGGTTGTGTGTGCTTTTATATAGTTTTCATAAAACGTTAATAAGACGATAAATTGTAGTAATAAAGTCACATACACTTAAAAGATAATTAATTACACTCGGGATTGAGGATGAGCCACGTCGCTTCAGCTTCTTATTATTAGAATTTTAGAACTGAAAAAGTATTATGAATAATAGTTGCTCCTAGGGTGGGTCGACTTTGCTTTGCCTAAGGAAACCCATAACAAATACTTAACTGTTTATAGAAAACAAGACTTAATAAAATTGCAAATTTCCAGAAACCAATCAAGTTTTTATGTTTCAAACCGTAAAATCAGTGAATCGGTGATTCAGTGAGTTTGGTTTGAAACGGTAAAACTTAAAAGTTCTTTGGAATTATAGTATTTTACCAAGCTTCCTCTTGTAATGATTTGCTAAAGAATTTTAGTTTTTTAATTTTAATCGCAAATGTAAATACATCCTTATGAATCGGAAATCGTTTTCTTAAATTATTTATTATTGAGCTTTTAATTTCTTGGCAATAAAGTCGACCTACCCCCGCTGGTTGATGCTGTGTGTGGAATGTACACTTGGCTTTTAAAAGGCATCGTTTAGCTCCACAACGGATAGCCTCAGCTCGGAGATGGGCGGTAGCTAGTCCGTTCTGGACACTAAATCCATGCCGCCCTCCTCTTCCATTTTGCTGAGGAACTTGATCACCCGTTGATGTGGCTCCGACTGCCTGACCATGTCGATGAGGGCCAGCAGTTTCTTGATGCCAATACACACTCGCTTTCCAGCCATTTTCCTCGCGATACTCTGCAGTTCTTCCGGACTGAAAAAATCCGAATCATCCAGCACGGCAAGAACATGCTCTGGACTTGAGAGATTGGACACGTGAAGCACAGCTGTAAAGGCTGGCAGCATTTCCATCTCTTCGAGAACGTCTCGCCGGCTGGAAGTGCATAGGATGAGAAGTTTGCGGCCCTTGGGCGGCTGTTTCTTTAGCAGTACCAGCAAGGCCTGCAGCGTGAGATTGGAGTACCGTGGCCCGATCGGGCCATAGTCCAGCAATCTCTCCACATTGTCCACCACAATGCAGCTTAACGTGGAGCGGTACGCGTCGTCGAAGATCTTGCGGATGTGCAGGCACTTTGCGGACTCGGTGAAACCTACCATATCCTCCGGTGAACAGACCTTGACAAAAGGGAAGTCGCTCATCTTGGCTAGATTGGCGGCCAGGGCCGATTTTCCAGAGTTAGGAGCTCCTTCGATCAGTACAGACACCAGCCCCGAGACTTCAGTGGCCTTGGCTTGCTGCACAGACAATAGCCCGTCCTCCAGTAGGCTGGTAACCGGGGGACCCCAATTGATAATGCCGCGGGCCAGCATATTCTCCAGCATCTCCTGGGCGGTTCCAAAGGCGGGCTTGATGTCGTTCTCCAAGGCATGCAAAAAGTCGGAGCGGGTTACTTTCAATTTTTCCATTGCCTCTGGATCAACGTGAACCTTAAAAATAACAATAATTAAATAAACAATTGTAATTACTGACATTTCTACTATACCTTGGAGTCTGCTTTGATTAATCGGTTCATGGCCGTGGATTGAGCTGCTCTGACTAATCCTTCCAGCTCTGCACCGCTGAAGTTCTTTGTCCTGGCCGCAATTTCGTTGTTGTCCACATCGCTAGCTATCTTGTTAAAGTCTCGCATCCGCTTGGTGTGGATGTTGAGAATCTGGACGCGTCCTTGCTCATTTGGCAGGCTAATCTCCATTTGGACTTCCAAGCGTCCGGGACGTAGTAGCGCCTCATCGATCATGTCCCGCCTGTTGGTCATACCTATCACTAAAATATTGTTTAGCTGCTCCACACCATCGATTTTGGCCAGCAGTTGGTTGACCACCGTATCGTGGACACCACTATTTCCAGCCACTGAGCCACGAGCCTTGCAAATAGCATCGATCTCGTCGAAAATAATGATGTGAAGCCCACTATTGGGTCCCAAGCGCTTCTCCTCCTCCTCAGCTTCCGCGAATAAGCGCCGTATATTAGCCTCCGATTCGCCGACATACTTGTCCAGGATCTGCGGACCGTTAACGATCTTTGGCTCGCGGGCATTCAGCATGGTTCCTATCTGTCGGGCCATCAAGGTCTTGCCCGTGCCAGGTGGTCCGTACAGGAGAATACCCTTCACATGCTTAATGCCTAGTTGCTCTACCAGTTCCGGCGGAAAGACGCGCGACGCAAAGGCTCGCCGGAATATCGCATTGAACTCCTTGTCCAGGCCACCAATACCCATCTTTCCGAAATCCCAGTCCGGATTAATGATCGACTGGCGGACAATCTTTCCTTTTGAGCGTCCTTGAAGATTCAGCACAGAGTTCTCTGCCTTTTCGAACTGCACCACAGTGTTACCCAGAATTCGACCGAAACGCACATTCCTAGCCTTGGGTGCAGAATCTCCCACGGTTCTAGGATCGACAGCCTCCAGGGTTTTCACCGCGAGTCCCAAAAACTTTTTATCCTTAAACTGAAAGGAGAAACGGAAATGTATAATTAATTTTTATAATAATTTTGTAAGAAATCTTGTACGAAAACGAATATACCCCTTCGGAGTCTATGTATAGAAAGGCATGGCATAAAGCCAATTATTTTGCTAAGCATAAACTCTCATAATAAATCTCGGTCCGTTGATTGTTTATTTTTATAACTTTGGATGATCTCTACTAATATTGCACAGTTTACAATGTATAGTATATATTATTAGTCATCAAACAAAGACCGGTCATACACACACGTCATTTATGTAAAAAACTTTGTTTGTTGTGAAATTACCTTAAATTTGTTCAGAGTTTATTACGATATAATGCTAAAATTTAACCATAGTAATGAACTCATCATTTATGAATATTTCATATCTAGTTTCATAAGACGAATTCGAGCTTAGTTAAAACCTTATCTTGCAACTTGAGATGTTAGGTACTAGAAAACATCCAGTTTGATTTACTTTATGGTCTTTTATAGAATAAAAAACACGGTACCCTATGGCTATCGTTAATATTTAAAACCATATTAGTTTTTTACGTATCCTTACAGTTTTAATAAATAATTGTTTACCTGAAAGACGAGTGTTTGTCCTACGGTCAGGGGCATGCCAGCGAACTGCATGAGGAACTCCTTGGCCATCTCGTCCGAATCGTACGGCTCCTGAGTGGTGGTCTTCTTCTGCAGGAAGTCCGTCTCAAAGGACACCAAGGTGATAATATCCGCGCTGGCATCGAACCGATACGGCCGGACATCTATCTCCTGGTTAATCGAGAGCGTGGCCCACTTTCTTTGGACAAGCGAAAAACCGACGTGGCCGCGCGGGAGCTCCGGTCCACTAATCTTTTCCAAGGCAAATATGAAGTGCAGTCCCGGACCCGTCGAGATGTCCACATACCTGGAGAAGAATGGGTGAGAAATAAGTAAAAACCTTAATAATCGGAAAATACGCCCACGTCGCCTGTGGAAAACACTCACTTGACCTCCTCGGTGAAATCGGATCCGTTCACAATCGCCTTGTTGGTCAGCGATAGTTCGTCCGTTGGGCACTTGATTGCCCTCATCCGGTGGGCCATTTCGTTCGCCATCGTTGCAATATTAGCAAATAATTGTTACTCGATTCAACAACAAATTTTTCAACTCGCACAGCTGTTCAGTGCTGCCAACTCTTCAAGTCGTAAAAAAGCTCTGGAAAATAGCTAGAAAAAGGCAAAAGATGGTATCTACAATATATGTAAACTAGATTCGGATATGCTTTCCAGCTCTGCTTTAAAAAACACGTCTTCTTCACTGCCAATCCCTTAAACATTTTTGGGTTAAAAATAAACTTCCCTCTGCGTTAAATTTAAAACTTTAAACTTTACATTACACTTTAACAGAAAAAATATGTAGAAAGCAGATGAAATGGAAAATAGCTATAATTCCCGCTAGTTGTCATTCTACATTGGCCTGACATATACATGTATGTTATGATTCATATATCAGAGAAATAAAATATGAAATATTTCTTTCTTATTTAGAATAAAATCCTGAACTCCAAAGAATACTATTTAAAATGTTAAGGACTTTATTGTTCGATTAAATATTTCTTAAGCTATGATACATTTTTTATCTCAGTTGGCTGCTCATTTTTCTGTCTGAAGACATGCGCAATATTTAAAAAAAGGCATTAATACGATTGAAATGCACAGTTCCTTTTAAAGGACACAAGGCTGATCGGTTGTTCTTAAAATTACATATATGTTCAAAGTAATTGTCTTTTCAGTCAATCGACTGGTTTCTTCCATCCCATTTCGTCCCCCATTTTCTCAAGGAACTTGAGAACCCGCCGCTCCGGCTTCAGGGGATTAACCCAGGTGATGAGATCCAGCAGTCGCTTGATGCCAATTGAAATGGGCTTGTCCACGATGGCAGCTTCTATGGCACGCAGCTCCTCTTCCCCGAAGTGTTGTGAAGCCTCCGCCACGGATAGTATTTCATCCGGTCTAACGAGATTCGGTACATGGATCACCGATGTGAAGACTGACAGCATTCCCAGATCCTCTAGGAAATCACGACGACTGGAAGTACACAGGATGTGCAGCCTGTGACCTCTTGGCGGTTGCTTCTTTAAAACCACCAAAAGCATCTGGAGTACTTCGTTTGAGTGACTCTTTCCCATGGGTACATACTCCAACAGACGTTCCAAATCTTCAAGGATTACAATACTGTCTTGGGAGACACATGCATCCTCCAAGAGCTCGAAAATGTACCTACATTTTTCGGTCACACTAGCTCCCAGCAAGTCCTCCGGAAAGATGACTTTTACAAAGGGCACATTACTTTTCTCGGCGAAGTGAGCCGCAATTGCAGATTTCCCTGACTTCGGGGCACCTTCGATCAGATGGCAAATCAATCCCTGATCCGTTGACACCTGTAACTCAGCGACGTACTTGTCCTCATACTTCGATGTATTAATGAATTCCGTATCGCTGGCATTCGGTATGTTTTTTAGTTGCCTGATCATCGAAGCCACAGTGCTGCAGCCTGCTGCCTCCTCTACCGATTCCGGATAAGAAGGGAGCGGGAGAGTGACTCGTTTTCCAGTGAGCTCCTTGTTCAAAAGCGGTTCATGTGCCTTAGGTTTTCCCCAAGAGTTTGACAAAAACTTAAGGGTCTGGAAGTCGGACATAAATCTATTAATGATCTTCAACTTATCATCATCATTCAACTGCTGAACCGGACGAACCGACTCGAAAAAGCCGCCTGGCTTCATCTCTTTGAGTTTTTCCGTTTGTACACCAAATCGTGGCTGTATGGCCCACAGGGAATGCAAAAAATCATCTTGGGTAACCTTAAAGCCGTCAGGATTTCCTCCAAGGGAACGAGTCATTGCCAAACTGGCGGCCTCACGCACCAAGCGGCATAACTCGTCCTCTGTAAAATTTTTGGTCATTTCGGCAATCTGCACTGGACACACGTCGTCTGAGATCTTGAAGTAGTTTCCAAGATTCTTGATGCGCTCTCCCACCAGCTCCAACCGCTCCTCACGATCGGGTAATGTGATGTTAACCATCTTGGCAAATCGTTTTCTTTCACTTTCGCCTTTAATGCTTATTTTTCGACCAGTTTACTTAAGTTTTTCAGTCGATGAAATTGCTAATATTTTTTTACACGTTTGCGCGATCAGCTGTTGTTAGTCTATTGTGAACAGAGGGTGATAACAGACGCTAGTGGCTAGAGGTGGTTCGATGTATAAAAAAAAAACATCGAACAGCCTGTAACAGAATTTATTGTACAAAAAATGACTCATTTTAACCATTTCTTTTTTCATAAATATTATTTAAATCATTACATTCAAGCTTTCATTTAGAAAACCTTAATCCAGTAAAAAAAAAAACAAACTTAAACTCATTGTTTCTATGATTTATTGTTGGCATTAAAGTATAGAAAATGTTTGAGATACAAAATTTGTGACAACAGAAAGTTATTTTAACTTTAAAATTAGCTAAAACTAGCTAAAAATGTCTAAAGTTGCATCTTAGCTAGAATTAGGGACCATTGGCTTAGTTCAAGGCTTTCGAAAGTTTGATTTAATTTAGCGATTGCATCATCTATTGTTTA
Source organism: Drosophila truncata (assembly GCA_008042515.1). Classification (NCBI taxonomy): domain Eukaryota; kingdom Metazoa; phylum Arthropoda; class Insecta; order Diptera; family Drosophilidae; genus Drosophila; species Drosophila truncata. The sequence goes on from VNJQ01007758.1 coordinate 114,136, forward strand.
AAGCTGATACCTAAATGAAATATAATTTAACTAGAAAAGGGGAAACTAGAGAAATCTCTCAAAAAATCTCAAGCAAACATTTGAAAAACCTAAAGCTCGGAATATTTTCTGAGCTCTGTTCAAACAATTTTAATTAAAAGCAACATATTTCTGGTTTCTGATGAAATAAGTTTTAAACTGTATACCCTTGCAGGGTACTTGTATTTAATTGTGATCAGAAAAGTCAGCTAATTATATTTTTGGGTGGGGATCGCTTGGCCAGCAGAACTACGTTCTCGAGCGTCACATCTCGCGGCACGTAGAACTTTAGCTCCGCCTGGTAGCCTTGGGATCGTAGGTGCTCCAGTCGTCCGTAATCTAATATTCGCTTACACTTCTGACCGATCTTCTCCCGCTCCTCGCGACTCAGTCGCTGGGTGTTTGGCTCCGTTGGCTGTTCCTCTGCCTTTTCCATGGCCCTGCGTCGTTCGCGACTCATACCGGTGCCACAAACTGCCCAACTGACCATTTTGGTTAGAATAGCAAACTCTCGGGCATCAATACCGGCTTTTTGAAGAAAAGAGCGTCCCACATATGAGCTCCAGGAGCAGCGATGATGGCAGCACAAGGCAATTAGCACGTAGTCAGTGGCGGCACCACCTTCTTTACCCAATATGCATCGCAGGGTCAGATCCGTGGCAGCACCGCAGAGATGCTTCGACAGCGCCACTGTTCGTAGAGTTTTCTTCAATTCTGGCAAAGCGGCAAGCTTCAGATCAGCAATATCCGCTCGGATGCGCTGCACCTGCTCCTTGTTGATAAGCTTATTGTCCTTTTTATGTCGCAGTGATAGGCGATCAATGAGTATGACCTGCGAGCTGGTGAGTTTCTCGTTCTCCAAGACGGTGGCTAAGTAGAAGGCGAGTTGTCCCTTTCCGGCACCAAATTCTACGTAGCTGGTGCTATCTGCGAGTTGATCATCCTTTTGCAGGATACCCAGCAAGCTGGAAGCTTGAGTGAGCTGCCGTAACGTTTCATGGCCGTAATCCGAACGATTTAGATCCTCCATCAGGGATTCATGCGACAAGTGAAGTTCCTGGATGCTAGAATTTATGTGTTTATCGTATAGTTGCTTAACTTTGTCGATCAAACCGTAAAATTCTTCATCCGCCAGCTGGTGCAGTTTTATATGGTCGTATTTCTCCAGTCCCTCTAGCTCATCCTCTCCAGAATTGATCCCTTTCACAATGTAAGGCAACGCACTTTCCTGATTTCTTGCATTGCAAATAGCCAGGTGCTTGGCCAGCTTTCTCTTGAAAACTGTATGCTTCGGATCCAAAGGGCAGGGAATCCGTTCTTGGAAGGAATCCTCACCAGTTCCATCCACATTTTCTGGTGCGACGGAGGGCGGTGCATGGGCGCCGCAAAAGGGGCTGCCTTTGTTGGGCGTCATTTTGCATCGACGCTTCTTGCGAGGCACCCAGTAAGAGCAGGTGGTGGACACAGTGTCGCCTTGCTCCTCGTTTACAGTCATTTTTGGTTTCTTGGCTGCCATTCAAAAATTAATAACAAAAACAATAATTCTCGTGCGGTGCAGTGTGGCCAAACGTGTTATATATTTAAAATACCCAACTATTAGTTGGCAACTAATGCAGCATGGAAGACAAAATACCGAAAACGTTCCAAGTAAAATCGATAGTTCGACAACGTTCCCTGTGTCATCTCTAGAAAAAAACACAAGCCGCGCTGGGAAAACAATTACCAAAAAATATCTTAGAAAACGCAAAAGAACAGTAAAATAAGACTGTACTGCATTTAATAAGTAATACCTATAGTCTGCCATGTAAGTAATACAAATGTTAAGTGAGCAACCACCCAGAAATGCTAGATCAGCGTGCAACATGTGCGCCGGCATTTTGGATTGTGGTGTTCAAGTTTTGCAGCTTATTGTTATATTTGTTTCAATTTTGTAGGGCTCTCGTGAAACCAAAATCGGAACTGACCCCGGAGGAGCTGGCTCGACAGGAGGAAGAGGAGTTCAACACCGGGCCGCTGTCCGTGCTCACGCAGTCCGTGAAGAACAACACCCAGGTGCTGATAAACTGCCGCAACAACAAAAAACTCCTGGGAAGAGTCAAGGCCTTCGACCGCCACTGCAACATGGTGCTGGAGAATGTAAAGGAGATGTGGACAGAGCTGCCGCGCACCGGCAAGGGCAAGAAGAAGGTGAAGCCGGTGAACAAGGACCGCTTCATATCGAAGATGTTCCTGCGCGGCGACTCTGTAATCCTGGTACTCAGAAATCCCCTGGCCACGGCGGCAGGCAAATAGTGGAAGCCATCATTTAATCAACTAATAAACGCAAAATCGATTCTCTAAGTTAAACAACAAAGATTACAGGGTTATTCTTTAGATCTGGTTAGCAGTTTTAGCGAATTTTACTTTGTGAATTATTCATTGGTTGGAATGGTCCAATGGTGGCGAGTTAAAATATTTATTTAAAGATGTTCAAATCGACTGCTATTCAGTAAGCAAAAGTCGCTTCAATGTGTACATATCCTCAGGAAGAAATATATGCTTGTAATATATATAATTCGTTAATTTTCGGACAGCTGCTGGTGGAGTTTTGGTACATAGTCATCGTATTGAGCCTGGTAGAAAGTAGCAGCTACGACATTGCCCAGCTTATACTTTTCAGCAAATTTGGCAGCACTGAATTTGGGCCTATCCTTCCTCGACTTGTTGCTAACCCGCTCCTCATCGAACTCCAGCTTTCCAGGTTGTTTGTACAGCAAGAAGACATAGCGATGCAGACCCGTTCCCTGGGGTGGCCCAGATCCAATGTATTCGGCGAGTGCCTCACCAGTGGTCAAGTCATTTCCAGCGATGTTAACCAGAACCCAGTGCTTGAACTCCCGGAACTTGGGCTGAGCTCGACTGGGTGCATCGGGATCGGTCATAATGAGTGTGTAAAATTCACCGGGCTGGGCGTCCCACTGCACCTGCGGCTGATCCTTCACCTGGGTGGGCGTGAACTCCACACCGTCCTTGGCCACCAGTCCATTACTGTATGTTACCTATCACGGAATAAGAATTCATTAGTTTCGCTTTCGATAAAGTAGTAGCAATTCCGAGAAAGAGTAACCAATTTTATTATTAGAACTGATTTAACGAAATCAGTAGCGTAAACAATTGATTGCTAGGTTCAAATCTTACTACAAAGTTATATTATAATTATTTTATGATTCTTACTGCTTGGGTTATGTTTCCTATATTACCAATTATATGTTATTCTTAAAATGACCTTTAACCAGAACGGTTGTTTAATAAATGAAGAGAACTGTATAGTTTATATAAGATAATATGTAGATGAAACTATTTATTGAACTCCCATACCTTTAAACTCTCTCTTTTTACCAAGATTTTAATGGACCCACCTTTAATAACTGGTCTGGTGCTTGGGAGATAACATCGGGCACCACCTGGTGGCTCCTGAAGACTTCTTCCAATGAACCAGCTTGGATAGCCAGTACACAGCTCATGAGAGGTATTAGAACCAAGAACATTTTATTAAGAAAACTGATTTTGACGATGAGCTAAGTGTTTGACTTTGAAGCTAAAGTGATCTGATACCGAACAAGGTCTGTTTGAAACTGAAACCTGTTTGCCATGATGTCGTACTTTTAAGACGAAGCCGAAAGCTTTTTATTTCTATAAACAGCTGCTGGGAAAAAAGCGTTGCCACAACAGTAATTAAACCAGTCATTAGTTTTAAATAATGCTTCGCAAGAAATGGGTGCATTCAGCAGGAAATTTTGGTTATTATCCAATTTAAAATTGCAAGTTTAGTTAGGTCGATACATTCGTAGAGTCCTGTTATAAGTAGAAGCCCTACTTTTTGCCAGAGAGCTGCTTGTACAGCTGTGGCACATAATCGTCCCACTCAGCCTGGAAAAAGTTTCCGGCAATGGGATCTCCCAGCTTATATTTTTTGATGAACTTGGCCGTGCTAAAGTTGGATCGCTTGTCGCCGCTTGTGTTCGGGATCCGAGGCTCGTTGCAGTTCAGCATATGTTCCTGTCGGAAGACCAAGAAGACGTAGCGATGAAGTCCGGTGCCCTTCGGTGGGCCAGCGCCTACATAAGCGGTCAAGACCGAGCCGCCCTCGATGTTGTTTCCCGGAATGTTGACCACCAACCAATGGTGCCACTCCCGGTACTTCGGGTCTTTGCGACTGGGAGCATCCGGATCAGTCATGATCAGAGTGTAGAGAGTATCCGGTTCCGCATCCCACTCCACCGTTGGCTGGTGTTTCACCTGTGTGGGCGTAAGTTCTTTGCCCATATCCACCACCCTCCCGCCACCATATGACACCTGGGAGGAACCAAATGTGAGTTGTCCGTGGGATACTATCAATCTTACGTGAAGAACCCAACCTTCAGCGTTTTATAGGGACATGCTTGCAATACATCCGGCACTATTTTGTGCTTTGAGAAGCATAAAGTCTCGTCGGACATTTTAGGAAAGGAAATATTAAATTTAAATTTAACTCGCCAAAATATAAGTACAGATATTCAGGACTACCTTTCGTATCGACAATTATCCCAAATGTGTTCTGATTGATTTATGTTATGCTTTATTTTTTATCCGTTCAGCTGGATCCGTGTGAAATGGCTTTAATAAGGGCCGGAACGTCTTCCGTCCAGGTGGAGGTGAAGAAATTACCAGCAACCGGACAGCCTAAATTATATTTTTTGACAAACTCCTGAACCTTGAATCCTGCTCGTCCCTGAGCCAAGTGCTTGGGCACTTTCGGGAAATCAAATTTGGTGTAATCCTTCTGTTTATAGAGCAGGAAGACAAAACGATGGGTTCCGGTCGTTGGGAGCGGAGTGGCGCCCATATAGCCGACGCGAACATCGCCTATATGAACGTGATTTCCAGGAATGTTTAGCACCATCCAGTGAAGGAACTCCCGGTGCAAGTGCGTCATAACACTGGGCGAATCCGGATTAACCATTAGCAGGGTGTAGTAGTGCTCAATAACTGCGGGCCATTTCACCAGGGGTTCATCGCGAACCTCCATGGGTTGTAGTGGCTTTCCACTATCCACGTTTATATGGCCGTTATAAGTGACCTTATGAATGAATTAATTATAGATTTTTTTTTTTTATAATAAATTGAAGTCATCACTTCCACTCACATTGAGAAACTCCTGCGGTCCGATATCAATCACATCCGGTATTACATCCATTGTCCTCATGTATTTACTGACTTCCGTGTCCGAAAGATGATTGTGCCTTGGCCATCTCAGACTTATAGCCAGGCTAATCCTCCAGACAATGAGAATCCACAGACTGATTAACATGGTTTAGCTACTCTTTTACTAACTGCTGATTGCACAGTGGCTCTTTCTTAAATACTATCTACGTCCACGAGCAGCTGCTTTTTACATGGCCAGTAGACAAAAACAGCTGGATATCATTGTAATATTTCATTTTATTGACCATTCGATGCTTCGCTATATTTATTTAGAACAGAGCTTGTCAAAACCACCAGCAAAAACCATCGCCCTTACCATTTGCGTAATGGCAAGTTCTAAATACCAATATTAAGTAGTCATTACTCGTTCGGCTAACAGATTATTACGCTAATTTCTGTCGTCTTTTTCACATGCACATCTAGAATACACTGCTCACTAACTAACTATTATAAGTAAATGTAGTAACAGAAACCATTCAAATCGCATACAAAACTCCCTGAGTAAAAGTAGATAAAATCATGTAAGAAGCACTAGTCTTTCAGTGCACACGTAAATTAATTTCGATTTAGAATTTAGTCGAGATTTATAATGCGTGGATAATAAATGATGAATAAATTAGATAATAAAGTTGAAACTCCCTATTCTTCAGTGACCTGAACTAAGGTAAAATAGTAAATAAAATTTTTTAAATGCTTAAAAAAACGAAATCTTATAGTGCATTTCATATTCTTCCACAAACTAAACTCTGGTTGATTGATTTAACCAAGCGCTATGCTTAAATTACATTAAGCAAAATCACACCTTCCCTGAACACTAAACAAATGAGTAAACAAGCTGGATGATTAGTTTTTTCAATTTTTGCATTTTTAATAAATTAAATAAATATAAATTCAATTCAGTTTGATTTTTGGTCGATTTGTGTCGATGTGACGTAGGCAAAAGGACTAAAAGAATGACAGCTGACAGCGAATGAAAGTGAAGGAGGATGACTGGGAAAATCAGGCTAAGTGAGGGAGTGGTTACAGCTGAAGAATGGCTTAAACTCTCGCATGGCTTAACCCTTAACGACTACAATTATGGCCTGGGCAGGTTCCGGTTCCATTTGGTCTGTGCGACACGCAGTGATTCCTCCTGGGAGGGCACACCAGTGTCCTTGGTATGTACAACGGGGCGGCTTATTTCCCCAATTTAAGAGGACGAGCTGTAGCTGGACGAAGAGCCCGAGGATCCCGAGGAGGAGCCTGAGGAGTAGGACGACGAGCTGCTGGGGTGGTACGAGCTGTAGGCCAGGTTCTGCGAGTCCCAGCGAGCATAGGGACCTCCGCTCATGGGCTCCCAGCTGCTGGGATCATACGATGAGGCCGTAGTGCTGGGCACTCCGTATTCACTGGCCGGCACTGGGGCTGGCATGGGCACCATGTTCATCTTCATGCCTCCCAACTTCTGGATGAGGTTGTAGATCAGGAAGCCGAGCACCAACTTGATGGCGATCTTGGACAGAATCAGAGCCTTGGTGGCCTTCAGGCCGATCAGAGCCAGCAGGATGGGCATGACCACCTTCAGCTTGAGCTTCATCAGCAACAAAAGGGGCAGGAACAGCTTGTCCTTGTTCTTCTTCTCGGCGCGACCTGAACAAGTAGAAAAATTAAGTTCTGTCTGAGGACTGTTTGCCACCATTACTCACCCTCCTCCTTGGGCAGCTCCAGGTCGAAGCCACGATCCGAGCGATAGGTCACCACGGAGCCAGCGAAGAAGGTCTGTGGGAGCTGGAGCCTCATCTCGTTGGTGTTAAGAATGCGGCCCAGACGGTCCACGATAACCTTGTCGATGACATCATCGCTCAGGGCACGACCGCTGACCTCCTCCTCCACATTGGCCACCGTGTCCAGGTAGCTGAGCACCTTCTCCTTGAGGCAATGCATGGCATTGGCATGGAAGCACTTATCCACAATGGTCGAGATCAGCTCGTCGGAGCTGTGGATGCGCGGAGTCACCGCATTCTCGATGGCAGCACCGGACACCGAAGTGGAGGCCAAGAGCAGCAGCGCGCAACCGAACGCGAGCAAGGACGAGAAACGGAAGGCCATTGTGTGATCCCAATCAAATTAATTACAATTATTAAATGGACACTACCAGAGCGCGTAGTGTTCACAGCGGAGTCGATGCGACGACAATGTTGGATGATTTGCCGATCGATTCGAGTTTTATACAGCCGCTCCCCGAGAGCGCCAAAGAGGCCCGTGCTGGCTTTTTTTTTGGAGTGCACACAATTCGCTTTTTGGACAGCCAAACTCTGCGAGTGACGAGCGACGAAAGTCGGCGAGGCCCGGGCCAAGTCCACGAAAAGCAAGTGGCCAAAGTTTTTCACCAACAAAATTTGAAAAAGAAAACCAGAACGCTAAAGTTATGGGTCACGACTTATGTATACCTATTGTTGAATGCCTGAAATGTTAAATGAAACAATAAATTATTTGTTATTAATTAAAAATTAAGCTTAGTTTGCTTTAATTTTAATATTTCAGAGTGTCATTGATCTGAAATCACCTATAAAAGTATCCGAATTCAGAACTTGAAATGCGTATAATTTATTTTATAGCATACCTTTAAACGCTCATTTAAAAATACTTTAAGACTTCAGCTATTACTGTGACAAGCCTAATTAATTTATTATATATTTCAACTCGGAAATAAATCCTGTTTCAAACTATGCATATACCCTGAAACTGTACGAATACCTAGTATAAAAAAGAGTAGCCTCTCCTCTGTTAACTGGGTTGCCCCTTTAAGCTTTCTCGCTTTCCATATCGGCCTCAGACCCCTAGCCCACCCCCACCCTTCCAGTGGCCAAAGTTGCATTATTGACGCCTCGGTGGAAATAACTTTTGTTGGCCGATTAGTATGCAGGCCCATTACTCTTACGCGACCATCCGCAAGAAAGCCAAATCGAAGACACGTACATACTTCGGCGTATTGTGTCAAATTTCGATACAAGAAATCAGTACGGAACTCACCTACGCTTTGGTATCGGACTCCTATTTGATACTTTTCTGTTTCTGTTTTATTTTTACTTTTTATTCAATGCGGAACTGTTATTTCGATTTCGCAGTGGTTTCAATTAATATTTTGTTTTAGATTACGAAATTTATTTTCGATTTTATTTGTGCCACATACATAGATTTGGTTGACACACTTTTTTAGGGAATTTGAAGAGGAAGGGAGTTTCTAATAAGAATTATGTACTTTCGCTTGATAGCTATATATTATTAGATATTAGATTTCCATGCAAGTTAGTAATTAATACGTTTTTTATTGTATTTTTCACAGTAGGACATAAAGTCCTTTATTTACTCGAACTTCAGAATTTACTCTTTCCCTTTTATTTATGTTTCGTTGATCCAAATATATCTCTTTTATTACCCTAATAATCAAGTGTTTTACTTAGATCCTCACTGTTACACAACAATTTATATATATTTATTTTGGCAGGCAAAATCATTGAAATCATTGTATAAATATTACCTAATGGTGAGCTTAAATAATGCAAAGGCTGTCGCTGCTGCTCTTACACCAGTGACATGTTTTTTATTTGTATCACTCTTATCCCTTGCTAAAAGAAATTGGTGGACAGCTTCATGTTTATTTCACTAGCGCCACACTTTTGCCCGGATCGTGCCAAATTGTAAAAGAGCCGACAATTTTATGCGGCATTATAAATTTCCATAAGCTCGTGTCTTGGCTACAGCCCCGATGCCCGATGCCCGATGCTGATGATGATGTGCGATGGTGTGTTGACCAAAACAGCGTCCTCGTGCATGCCAAGCGATTATGAAAGCGGCGCCACCTGTCCGTTTGTTCACCTGACCATGTGTTCAGGTGTTTGCCCACTCCATGATGATCCCAGAGGGTTCATTCTGCTAGAAAGTGTGTAGGGACAGAGCCGAAAATTCTCAGATTAAGCCAATTTTTATACTTTATTGGCTTTAAGACATGCCTGAATGTAATGCAAATATACTTAATGAAAAATGCAATACAAATCAATAATATTAGAAATGGGTTAGATTTAAGTATAAAATAATTATTTATTGAACTGTTCTAAGAAGTATATAATTGGAATTGTATTTTACTATGCATTTAATTTTAATTTTCGATGGAATATTAATTTCAGAAATAAATATAGCATAATTATCCAAGACCGAAAAGGATTTGCCAAAGTATTTTTATAAATGCTTCAGCTCTGTTAGCATTTAATAATAACGTATAATTACTTTTGTGTATAAAGAATCAACTTTTTTGTTTATTAATTACAGAGTAACTTTAATTGTATATTATAAGAACGTATCCTTATGAGCTAATGCTACAGACTAATAATAATGGGGGCCTGTTTTTCTTTTTGTATTTTTCAATATGATATTTAAATTATAAGCTTTTACGGTTTAATTTAAAATGTCATAAAAGTATAGTGCAATATTGACCATCATTCAATAAAAACGAAAAATCACTCAATACCTATGGATTATCCTTAAATGTATATCTCCTCCAATTCAAGGATATACACACGTTGTAAAACCTTTTTGTCGCTTTATTTAGCTTGACTTTCTAGGAAGACCCGTTGTGGTGCACTTGAGCGCAACTTAAAGCTTGAGCCTTGGTATCATTCCCAGGAATATGTTTGTGAAATTTAATGTAATACTTCGGACGAACGTCGATTTATGCCTTACGCCTCAGTGGGTCGCATTCTGGACTTCAAATGTCCCTGATCTTTTGGCCCTTAGCCCACTTCCCTCCCCTGGGGTCGAAGAATATTGATAGACTTTCACCTTCTCTGATGTCTAGCGACTTTCGCACAAGTGAAATTTAAATTTTTAAATTATATGCAGTTAATCAATTGAATTGTCTGCCCCGGCCGGGCCCCAAGAGCGGCTTGAGCGGAATATTTAATACGATTCTGCCGAGTGTCGGCATTTGTTGTGGATTAAATTTGGCTAATTAGGACACAATTGCCGTGCGGCCGATGGCTTATACATATTGTATGCCAGGTGAAATTGTTCGAGGCTTTGATAACTCTGCCAGGGGGCGGAAACGTTAATTAGGCCTTTCGGCTTAACAATTCAAGCAGTTTGACTTTAACACCCCGGGGGGCCTTTGCCCAAGAGCATCTGGTTTAATCTTTAAGACAGATTTAAAGGCTGACCTCCGGCCATGCTTCCAAAAAATTAAATCCCATTTAGCATATTTAAGGCATTTGTTGTGCTACTTTATTTTGGTGCTTTGCTTCTCTCTTTTGCTTAATCTCTTGTTTTCAATAAATAGTTAATAAATATTATAAATAAAGTCTAAAGACATAGGCAGGGCAGGGAACAGCTGGTCGAAGGTCAAAGGTTGCAGAATATGTCTAACAATTAACAAATAATTATGCTCCCTTCGAGACCACTTCCAGGGTTTTGCTCATCCAGGGACTGCTCTGCTTCTCTTGGTTCTGTGGGGGAATTTCTTGGTTCTTGATGGCTTAGGCGTAGGCCTGGTAGGCCAGGTTCTGGGCCAACTTCTGGGGCTGCTCCACAACGGGGACGGAAACAGAGCCGAAGGTGCGGCCATCCCATGGTCCATGGGCGGTGATGTGAGCGGTGTGATGGTGATCATGGGCGATCTGAGGCGACAGGGAAGATAACAGATTAATAAAGTCCTTTTTATTTTTGTAAGTTTGTAATCGAGAATATTTCTAAGTGCTAGTGTTTGGTTGGGTAGTCAGTTTTGTGGTTTGGTTGGGAAGCGGGAGAGTGTGGGCGAGGATTCTGGCGGAACTTACCCTGCTGCTGCCGCCCTCTAGACTTCTTATACATACATGCTTCTCTTTCTCTCTACATTTGAATCTTAATTGCAATAAAGTTCCAGCTCCTCTGCCACGCATCCCAACATCATCCCAACACACAAAACGTACACTAATTACCACATCCAGCGAATGCCTGGAAGACAATTGGAGACGCGTTTTAATATCATGGAAGGCTTACCTTTTTGCACAATTGGAAAATGGCCAAACCAACCGAGACAATGAAGGAGAAGAAGCCCAGAGCCAGGGCATTGAACGCCTTGATCTTCAGAATTCCAATGGCCATGGGGATGACAGTGATGGCTTTGAGCAGGATGAGCACAAGGATGGGCATGGCCAGCTTGCGGAGACGATGCTTCTTGCCTGTAATTTTTAAGGTGTGTTGTGTGTTAATAAAGGGGCTCTTGTCTGTGTTCCTGGAAACAAGGCATGCAGAAAGTGAACCCACCCTTCTTGAAGATGTTGCCCTTCTTACCCCTGGCTTCGACATCGGTGGCATCATCATCAGCTTCGTCGCCGTTCAACTGAAGGTTCAGGCTCAGCTGGTTGTTGGCCAGGTTACGGGCCGAGACGGTGACCTTGGCATCGGCCAAGGGCAAGTTCATGCTGACATCGTGTCCCCGCATATAGTTCTCAATGGCATCAATGAAGCCATCGGCACTGCTGGCACGGGCTTCGCTGATGGGAGCGGTTTTCTGGCCATTGGAGCGCACCTCCAGGTTGGAGACCTATTAAAGCGGCAGGAAATTGTAAATTAAGGGTATTTAATAAGGAATATATGAAACTTAAACAACACTTTAATATTATTTATTAGAAAAAAGTAGAAAAATAAACAAAGTTCGTCCTAAAGTCTTAAATCTGTTTTAATTATAAAAATAAAAATTGTTTTGTAAAATATTACCATTAAGCAATAAATTTTACAATTTAAAGCTGCATTTTATTGCATTTATTTATAAATTTTGGTCAAGAAAGATTTCATTAAATGAATTCAAAAGAAGAATTTCAGCAAGGTTAATTAGATCACCAATTCGTTAATATATTTGTTATTTTTACTATTTACAACTCAATTAAGCTTTTAAAAAATTTCCGAATTGATGACCATCTCCGTCTTGGGCTCACCTGGTAGCTGTCTTTGCTCATCACATTGTCCACAAAGCGCATGGCACGTTCTTTGATGCAGGCCATCGAATCTTGGCCACTAGCACACTTGTTCTGCTCCTCGGCAATCAGCCGCTGCAGCTGCTCGGTGGAGCCGAGCCCAGCTGCCTGTCCCGCCGCCACGAGGGCCGCCACACCGACAATCACAAGGAGCAACTTGGCCATTTTGCTGTGTTCGTTTGGGGCTGTGTTTTGGTCCGGTTCGTAACTCGCCGCTGGTCAACACACAACTCGCCTCGTTGCTGGCACAATTGCGTTTAATAATCGTTTTTCTATTGTTCACGATTTTTATACTCACTGGATCTTTAACTCGTTCGCTGGCGAATGGCCGTGCAAAAGGAATGGCCGGAGGAGAAGACATGAATGAAGCAGACGTCGCAAGAGTTGTTCCAACTTTGTTATTTTTGCCCGAGTGCGTGCCGCGGTGCACCACGTGTCGTATGCTTAATGCGGCTTTATTTCGGACGCGTGCCCGGCGCATCCGAGAGTTTTCTTTGTGGGCGGGAAGGGCTGCACTTGAAACAATTTGTGTGGGACCAAGGGAACATTATAGTTTCATGCAGCAAGAACTGTTTTGATTTATAAAGTTGTATGGTTAACATATAATTTTTATTAGGTAAAATAAAGAATTATTATAAGGAATAAGGAATTATGTATATAAATAAGGGATTGATATAGATTTTTATTTAATTTACGCCGAGATAATATTCACATTTACATAAAATAAATAATACAAATAATAAGTAAAATAATACACAACAAACTTCTACAAAAATAAAATCTATAAGAATAAGATGGACACTCTTTATATTAAAAATATATAATTTCAATGCAAGTACTTTGACTTTTTCCGAGTGCAAAACAACAGTTTGCTCTTAGTTTATGGATTCCTATTGAGGCAACACAGATGGGAAGTGAACTCTACTATTAATTGATTGAATTACGCGAGAATGGGGTTGCGAGTTGTGCCCCCACTTCTAGTAATTAGTCAGGAACTCACTTACTTTAAGGGAAAAGAAGGACATTGGCCATGGCGGAAGATATTTGTTGACCCCTTGTTAGAGTACCATTCTCTAATGACTAAAAAGAACAACTAATTACAAGCAATGTGTTTTCTTTTTCTAGGGAAAAAAGTTTTTAGACAAACAAGAAGGAAGCAAATAAAGTGATGGGCAAAGTTTGTAATAACAATGCTTCTTCCTTCCGCTTTACTTTCAGATTTTTAATCGCTGTGAGTGCTGACCCACCTCTGGCTATTGTAGAAATTTAAGAGACCAAAGTTCTATCGATTAGCAGGTCTTTAGCAAGTTTTAATAGGCCATAATGGAGAAAAGTTTTTTCTTTGGCCAGGAATATTAATAATCATCACATAATCCGGGATTACCCGAGGGAGCTCAGTCATAAACCATTTATTGCCCACAAGAAACTAGCAATTAAAATATCGCAACACTTAATTTTATACAAATTGCGCAAACTAATTACGCCACCACAAGTCATAATTAATAATTGGGCAAGGAATATGCAAACGGCTCAATGGACTTCGGTTGGTCAATGGCCAACAACAACAAAGAAAAATGGCCCCCTACATGTCAACGAAATAGAAAGTATTTTTCCTTAACGAAAGCGAAAGTGACATATCCCAACCTTCGCCAATCCAAAGGCATGCACTGAATTTCAACGCAATTTAAGTCCACGGCTGAATTATGAATCTTGTGTATTGATTGCGCGTTGTTCGCCATGAAAATTGATTTGACTGTTGAAGAGCGCTTTTCGTTTTTGTTTTTTTGGGACTCGATTATATTGTTTGGTCAAAAGTTTCACCATTTCATTGCTCTGATAATTGCCATTCCGGTCGCATTTCTTTTCCGAGCCAATGAAATTGGAAAACCTTTTCATATTCCAAATTGTTGCGTAGAAACGATGGCCCTGCGATGGCGGCCAAGTGCATGCCGTTAAATATAAATGAAGTTTCGTCGCTCAATGGCGTTATTGCTTTTCAATTTTATTTTGTTGCTGCTGAAGTTTCCTCTCCTCGTTTCAATTTTTTTTGTATTGGCGCCATCCCCACTTTGCATTGCTTCACGGTGTCGCTGTCCACATTTTGGCTACGGCTTGTGTGTTTGTGGCAGCTTTCCAGCAACCCACCTGGGCCAGGTGCAGGGTTTCACTGGGTGGCAATTGGCAATTGATGTGACCGCACCACTGACCATCGATTTTCTCTGTCCGACTGCATGGAAACCCAGCAAATAAAAAAGAAATGCAGTAAAAACATTGTTTCATGATTTCATTTCAAGCATTTGAAGTTTTTTTCGTACCAAAAGGAATCTCTGAAAAGTATGCTAAAAATATGAATTATACTCGTGTTCGCCATTAACCTGAATAAGATGGAAAACCAATTATGAATATTTTTTAATTAAAACATTCTGTAATTTTAATTTATGGAAGGATTTTTATATTTATATATATTTATATGTAACTAAACTGATTGTTAGCATAATAAATGTTTTAAAATATTCTTTCACTAATTTTATAGGAAATTAATAAGTCAATATACAAGTATTATCCCAATTCGGAGAAGTTATTCTGAGATATTTCTCAGACATCTTAGAAATATTAAATATGCACGTTAAATTTACTTTTACCATAGATTAATATTATTATTCTCTTTAAAACAAACTCTTTACAATTTATACATTTGTTACCAATATATTTGCGTACTACCAAAAAAAAGGAATGCATTCTTTTTTTAAAGAGCACCTCGAAAGTTTCCTCTTTTCTTGTGCTTAAAATTCAGTTAAATTTAACATGAAATTTCCTAAACATTTTATTGGCCACTTTGCCAGGAAGTTGCACTCATTATTCGACGGTTTTCAATTTAAAAATTTCCCCCTTGGGATGCTTTTTTGCTTGCTAAAAGGTAACTTGCCGCGTTAGAAAAGTTTTTGGGTTAATTACGCATTTTGCTTTGGGGTTGCAACCCCTTTAAAAAGTCCTCAATTAGGCACATCATTTTTTGCATGCTTTTATTGCAGAAATATTTACACAGAGGATACAAGAGCTCCTACCCACTTAGTACCTTTAAAAACTCCCAACAGGGTTCCTTCTTTTTTTATGTGTGTGTTTTTTTTTGCTTTGTTTTGTTTTGTACATTTCTCAATAAATAAATAAATAAACAATACGCCGAACTTTGAGCGTTTCAACTACTTAGCTTAAAGCGAAATAAATAAGATTGCAGTTTGGTCGAATTTCGAAAAGGGTTTTGGGTTCACGGTCTCAGCCTCATTTCTGGCCCGCATAGGCCAGGTCCTGGGCATCCTGTCCCTCCTGCGAGGATCGGGCCCAAGCATGGGGATCCCAGGCGGGCGAGGGATGCTCCAGATGCTCAATGTGCTCCACCGGCAAGTCCACATGGTGATCGATGTGGTGCTCCAGGTGATGGTCGATGTGGTGCGGCACAATGTGCTCGATGTGATGGGGGACAACATGCTCGATATGGTGGGGAACCACATGCTCAATGTGATGGGGAACCACATGATCCACGTGGTGATGGGGATAGTGCACGACCTCGTAGTTGACAATCTTGGGCTTGGCAATCTTGAAAATAACCAAAGCTCCGGACAGAACCAGCGAGAGGAGTCCCAAAGTCATGGCCTTCCAGGTCTTCAGAGCAATCAGGCCCAGGGCAAGTGGAACCAGCACAGTGGTCTTCAGTTTCAGGCCCAGAAGGAAGGGAAGAACAGCCTTGCGAATCATGCCTCGTCCTGGAGGAGGATAAGAAATGTACAGTATATTAGTTTAAATGTGATTGAGGTTGTTTTCTTTTAAACTTTAAAGCTAATAAAAAAAATTAAATACATTAAATAAATTTATAGGTAAACCTATATAAAAAGTATTAGCATCTTTAATAGAAATTTTTTATTTATAAAATATAAAAATCTTGTAATCTTTTATTTATTTATTCAAGAAATAAATATGTCATAAAAACACAAAGTTAAACACAACTAAATCTCGAAAATATTAAACAAACAAACAAAAAGTTTCGCATTTGAAAAATATTTCAGTTCTTACCTTCATTGGCAGCTGCCAAGGGGATTACTCCGCCTTGTGTCAGAGGATTCTCCATGAGGAAATCGGGCACCAGAGAGCGAGCCTCCGTGGTTCGGAAGTACTCCGGAGCCAGAATCCTCAGGGAATGACTACCCAGGTAGCCGTCAATAGCATCGAACATGCGTTCCTGGGGATCCATTGATCGTGATTCCTTCGTCTTCTCTGAGGTGCGGACAATGGACAGGCGCTCGGTGATGCGCACCTCCGGCTGCTGGAGAGCTGAGTTGAACCACTGCAGGGCCTTGGGTCTCACGCACGAGATACTAAGATCCTTGAGACAGCCGTGGTACATGTCCAGCGCCAGTTGGGTGGCGGATTGCTGCGCCTTCTGACCCTCGGCGGGTGCCGAGTGGGCAACGGCTAGCGTCGCCAGGGCGACTAATAAACAAGCGGCGGTGCTCTTCATCCTTATTGTCGGTGGCGGTTAGTAGTCCCCCCTTTTTGATAGTAGGTCTCAACTCAACTCGCTCTGACTCTGGCTCTGGTGGTGCGCACGCGTTGGCCACTCAGCGGGTTATGCAAATGTCGCACGGGCAGCGCTTGGTTTTTATACGGAGTGTACTTTGCTAATTGAATTGCGTATGCCAGGTACGCGCGGAGCTCTTTTCCCATCCCTTTGGTTGCCTGCTTTAGCGGCCGTTTTGCTTTGTCGCCGCCAAGCCGTGGAAAGCGCAAGTTGACCATCGCCATCGCCACCGCCGCCCGAGTTTCACCTTTGTGCGGGAGCTGGCCCTAAACTGGCACTGGCTTCTGATTCTATCGACGGTCTATTGGGTCAAGTGGATGCTTTATGGACATGCCGTTCTCATTGCTGGCGGAATTCGTCATTATGACGATTTCCAGCATAATACCAGCCATAATATGCCGCACATAATTGAAAGTTATTGGACGGCTTCTCTGCTCGTAAAATCAAGTGCCCGGCCATTTGAAGTGCGTGCCTGGAAAGCTCAATTAGAATGCGACTCTCCCAGCGTACATTTCTTTGGCAGTTAACGAAATACCCGCATTGGGCAGTCAATTGCACCTGCTGACCATTGGAGAAGCCAAAGCATTCGTTTTGTTCTCTGCGGCAAGGCGGAGAACGTTTGATTTTTAACACAAATTCGGGTATTTAAGTCTAAAGAATTATTTCTTTATTTTATAATATTCAATTATATGGAAATATGTAATATTTTTCTTTTAATTATATTTTAATGCTGTCAAATAAAAATGTAGAGAAGGAGAAAACACTGCTCTGGACAAGGAATAGCCTAAATTATGGCAAATTATGGTAGTTGCTTCCTTAAAATCTTTCTTCAGTGTATAAGTTTTACAGGTGGTTTCAATTTAAGAGGCTAAATGAAAAATAAACACTCGTCCTGGGTCTACCTTAAAGGAGTGTGGGGAGCAACTTTTGTGGGTTTAGTTTTTATTGTTTCTGAGATTTTAGTGTTTAAACGAATGGTCAGTAATGTAAGTGTTTTACGAGTTCGGAAAAGCTTCATTCACCTCGTATAAGACACATTGAAACGAATAGTTTACGAGTATACTCGAAGTACCCTTTTACTTTTCGTACTCATCATCAAAATAACGGCAAGAACGTCGTTTATTTTATTTGAAATCAATTTTAAATGAAGAATATTAAGCCATAACAAGGTAATCCGATTTATTTAAAGTTTTTTGTTTAACAATTTTGATTCGGTAAATTTTTAATTATTACATAGTTATTCAAAGCCATTTGCATAAACTGAATAAAATAAAATAATTCTATTGTCTTCTAAAAAATGTTTTCAAAATATAAGGCCAAGGAATAATATCATATACATCCATAAACATAAGAACATTTTAAAATATAAAAGTATTTTATGTAATTAATATCTCTTACTTTGAACAGCAGCAAATTCATAATATATTGATATAATATACATATGATCACCAAATAGTTTTCACATCTTGAGTACATATAAAGGGTGCGTCCCTTTATTTGTATTTTATTTTATGATTAATTAAAATTGCCATCTTGTTAAATATTTATCTTACCGAGCTCTTGTCCTCTTGGCGGAGCCAAACAATAAGCCGAATTATATAAAATCAATACTTACAGCATTGGAATTAATTAACAGCTGTAGCTGGAGGGGGTCTATCTTAAAAAATGTTTTTCTCTTTAGCGGAAATATTTCCGTGGGCCAAAAATGAAGTAGATAGGGGCCGGGCAGGGAGTGGGAGGAGGAAGAGGTGGGGAAGCGTTCGTGACGCTGACATTTTTCGAAGTACTCGAGCTGCTTTGGCATTTAATGAGCTGCCAATTTGGCAATCGGTGTTTTGATGTCAGTGCAGTTGGCTGGGCCGAGACAGCGGGCCCACGAATCCTAATGTCTTACTTATACTTCCGCTCTTTGTTGTAATTTTTTTGCCTTTGTTTTTTGTTTGGGCAATAAGGAATTTTTGTGCTGGAAGAAAAGTGAAAGCTTTGCCATTTGCGTGTTAATTGCGCCTGGAATTTACATAAATATTAATTTCAGATGAGTTCGTGCTCGTCATGAAGACATCAAAGTCGCCCCCGAACGCCAATACATACGCGGCCTAATAAATATATTTATGTAAACGAGTTCCTATTTTCATTTCGACTGTTTGCCACCGACAATTAGGCTACATATTGGCCCCGCCATTCCAGCTGGGCCGAGAACGCCTTGATTTATGCAAGAAAAGTGTGTTATTATAGAGCCTGCTGGTCTGGGTGAATGATTTCACAGCATGTGGGGTTTGCCAAAACTTCCTGGAATATTCAGGCAGATTGCCAGGATTAACACAGCACTGAATCAATAGCAGGGATTTTCGAGAAATTAAGGTAGATGAAAAAATTGACTGAGTTCCATGTGCTTCTACAATTGTATTGTAAAAATTCCCAAACTTAATAGTAAAAATTTATTCAATTGTTAACAATGCAATTTTAGTTTATATAATTTTAAATTATTATGCTTTTGTAAGCTTTAAAATTGTTAACAGCTTATTAGTATATGCTGTCTTGTGGTATTTTCCAGAATTTCCCCGAAATTATAGGATATATTATGGTTGACTTGTGTTGCCTTTACTTAATTGTATCCTGGCTTTGCATGTGCCTCTCCGTACGAGTGTTTATAATGCCAAAATTCTCATGAAATATTATTTATTTCCCATTTTCCTTGAAAAATCAACTTCATATACATTTAACACAATTTCAATTTATTTTCCTCTGTATGTGACGTCGCAGAAAAATACTCTATTAACAATTTTTGCGTATTGACTAATTGAATTTGCAGCTACATCCGTCTGGCCGGCAATTAATAAATATTCTGATTTCATTATTTGTGATTTTAAAAAGAGAATTTTATATGCATGTGAGTGTGTTGAGGGTGAGAAATATAAAAAGTGTTTTGACCGCAGCCAATTATAATAAATAATAAATAATTTGTAGATAATCTTCAACAAAATCAGAATAAATATCAATTCGGCGGTCGAGTAACAGATGAACTTTAATTAATAGCAACTAGGAAAACCATTAGACTACAATAAATAAATAAATAAATAAATAAATAAATACGAGTTTAACAAATAAATTATGCTTAAAGTACGAAATTTATCCTATTTACAGTTCGTTTTTGTTTTTAACAAGGAAAAAAGTTGACTTCAAAGTGGCTCGACTCTGCTTCTTCGGAATTTGCAAACTCCCTCCGGCTCACTTGGCCGGCATATTGCACTGTGGATACAGGCTCTGGCAGTCCTTTTGATCCTGGCCATCCCGGGCAGCCTGAATTAGCCGGTAGAAACGACGCACTGCCTCATTCGCATGCGTTACGGGCTCCAGTTCGCTGGTGTCGCTGCAACAGACACAAAATGGAAAACTTTACCATAAAACGGGCTTTCGCGAATTTAATTAAATGTGGTTGTTCTTCTTTTTTGCCGTGAGCAGATGCTTCCCGGCTTTTTGTTATTTTTGTGGGGTTAGTTAGTTAGTGAGTTTTGCAGGCCAATGTCTATGGAGGCCTTTTTTGCTGGATGTTAGGAAGTCGACTAATTAACTTTGCCTGTTCAGTGCCGTCGCACTAAAGTTTTCGTGAAAGCAGGTCGAATCGCATCGTTTTTTTTTCTATATGTGGCTTACCAGCACGCGCCCTTTGTGCGCCAGACAGACATCCTTTTGCCATCGAAAAACTCCCACACTTAGAAAAATTTATCTACTATATTAGGGTATTAATATGATAAAATTCCAACTATAAAAACTATTTTAATCTATAAATATACCCCAATGTTAATAAATATTTTATCAACCAATGAATAGATAAGTATAAAGAATTTATTTCAAGTGGAAAACAAAATCCACCCGCCCTGCTACTCAGCTATTCCGGCTTAAATTAAAGGCGTCTGGAGCAATTGATTCTGAGGGCGGGGTGCTGCTAATGGATTTCATGTGACTAGTGAGTCGTGCTGCTTGTTAGGTGCTGGGTGGTGGGCGGGGAATGGCACCCACATAAGCCAAGGCCAAACTGATTTCCTATGCTCTTTGCCCCGCCCCAGGAAGGGAGCTTGTCGGAGAAAATGAAATAGGAGGACGTGACCTGATGCAAGGAAATGTTGTATGCCTTTTAATGCTCATAATTATTTTTTCGTTTGCGCACCATTAAAATAAGATTTTGTTCTTATATAATGGAATAGCTCAATTAAGGCTTAACAAATTTATTTAAATTCCAATTAAGAAAATGCTTACATTGAGTTTCTTTTAAGATATATTTTTGTATGCTAAATATTAGAAATATTTTAAACCCAGGCTTTATATTAATAAATTATATTTTTTCAAAAGAGAGAATATTAAAAAATTACTTTTAATAGTTTAATTATTGTAGTTATTGTAATTAATTATAATTAATTATTGTAAATTATTTCTTCACAGATTTAAATTTCATTAATTTACCAAATAATATGTATTCTGTTCTGTGTACTGTTTTCCCTTGATAAAATAATCCCAATCATATTAAACCCTACAACAAAGTTTTGTGTTAAAGCTTGTTCCTTTATGAATTAAAATCGAACTGACAGAAACACAAATGTATTCTCATCAAATAATTATGAATGTTTTTTAATGGCAGGCATGCGCATCGAACTACGACAAGCGTTTTGAACAAACACTACCTTTCATTTGGCCCATTTATTTTAATTAATTTTCAACTAGAATGACCGAAAACCTGAGCTTCAAACCGTTGTCATTGGTGCTCCGATAAGGCAATTAAGCCTATACTTTGGGCCACTCAATTAATAATGTCATGGGCACACGAACTCATAAATCATACAACCTGGTTGGTAGGGACCAGGGCTGAATGACTTCTCCTGGGACATCGCGCCCGTCAGTCACAATTTTGTCAAAGCAGTTATCTCCGCCAGACAGAGAGAAGTCTGCCACTTTTGCACTCATTGTTGTCAGGGCAAAAAAAAAATAAAATAAAATAAAAACCTAGGCATGCCGCCCAAAAAGATAATGAGCCGTAGGAAATATGATGAATACAAAATGCGAGTTTATCTGGTCGGTGACATGCTTGAGTGCGTCTCGGAGTGACCGATGTGGGTGGAACCTCGGCAGATGATGAAGGCACTGGCACGCAGCATGTGGCATGTGGCAGGGAGTTCCACTTGGCTGCCCCCATGTGCAGTGTGCAGTTCAATTAGTCGACGCGATGCGACAGCCACGAACTTGCGATGACAAACTGCACTTAGACAGCTCCAAGTTCCACTTTCTTTTCACGCTCTTGCCTATTAATTGAAAGGCGATGACGAAAAACGGGACCCCAGACGTTTAAGGTTTAGCTTTATGACTGCATCGCGCTAGGCGAGCTGAAATATGAATCTAATCTTTGACAGCCTGACATTACAATTTGCCATGGCCAGGCAGCAGCATTTAGAGCACAAAATAACACATTTTATGACTAATCACACGTCTAAGTTTATAGCTTAAAAAGTCTTTAAATTGTTGAAACAAATGCATACAAAATAATAAACATTCTTAGGTCTATCTGGAATGACATTCAAGCCACTTTAACTAAGTCCTATTGGTCTACCTATAATAAAATCTTTTTTGAAGGGTTTCATCCAGGAGACTGTCAGAGTAGTTTGCGCTTTTCGATTTAATTTTAACGTCGTATCATTCTCCTATTTGTACATTCCCTGACAGGGCACTTCCAATCAAATTCCATTTGTATTGTTATAATTGAACGTATTCTGAAATATCTGTTCCTAGAAACTATCAGATTGGGGGGAGTTTTTCCATTTCATTCGTACGTAACGCTTTATTAATTTTCCTATTTTTTACATTCATCGGCAGGATATTCAAATAAAGTTCTATTGGTATTTCAATAATAGAACCTATTCTAAAATGACTATTCCTGGCAACTGTCAGATAAGAGGAAGCTTTTCAATTGCAATTGGACAATATTATTTTCCTTTTTTTTTATCTACCCCTGGCAGTTCACTTCCAATCAAGACTTACCGACTTAGCTCGGCAGAAACGAAATTGCTGTGCGGACTATAGGTGGCCGGGTCCTTGTACATGCTGCAAACAATGCGTTCCTTGCATAGGTCATTCTTTACGCCTAGCTGCTCGACAATCTTGTCTATTTTCAGCAGAATGGGACTGTAGAAGGGATCATAGTTGAGCGGGTACAGTGGCTGCAAAACGCATAAAAAATACGCACAAATTATTAACAATGAAAGCAGATTAGTGCGACGGATGTGAGTGGGGGCAAACCTGTCCATCCTGCACAAATGGCTGATGCTCCAGTATCTTTTGCTGCTGCTGGATCAGGCGTTGCTCGGCCTGAATGCGTAAGGCCTCCTTCAGCTGGGCGGCCAGTTCAGGCTATAGAGTAGAATGAAATGTATGTATAGTAAGTGGGAGGTATGTTTTCCAACAAATAGGTTGATATAAAATTGAGTTTCTAAATGTACTGGGATTTCATGTGTGGTCTTGCACTTTAGCTTAGTTATTTAGTTTGATACTAGTTTTCTCCTAAATTGAAAATTCAATTATACTCTCCCACCTCTATCACACGTCAAACATTTTAGATTTTTCTTTGGAAATTAAATTGTAACAATTAAATTAAAAAATATCTGTAGGCGGTAATGTTTATGACACAATTTATAAAGTTTTCCTGAGAGCAAAGGGCAAAGTTTGTACGTGTTGCACACCTTCTGTTGCGGACACTCGGCCCGACCAATTTAATTTAGAGCCGCCAGCTAGCAGACTTTCCCGACAGCTGGTTCCCATCATATTCGGGAAGGTGTGTTGTGCTCATTTAATTAAGGTGAACAGCGGTGAGTCAGGTTTCGCAAAGCCTACGGATTGTCAGGCTGTCAGGCCCCGGGCACTGCAATGGCAAAGTGCATTTTAATTATGGCTTAGTTGATAGCCAAGTGCCCGAAAGTACAGCCCACATGTCCGCACTTGAAAGTGAAAACTGTCGTTGAGTGCCAGTCAGTCAGTCAGTCAGTCAGTCAGTCAGTCTGGCAGAGAGTCATATAGTTGGTCTGGCAAAATTGTTGTTTGCCAAGCAATACACCTTGCACGGCCCTGCAATTTGAATAGTGTCGTTAAACAGAAAAGAGAAAAGAATACGGCAAAAGCATCTGCACTTGGAGGAAAGTGTCAATAAATGCAGCTTTGTGCCGGGTCTAGACATTTGTTTGTGGTGGAAACTGCGGCAGCCGGATTGATTGTGATGTTGTCTGCTTGTTCAAATGTGCAATCTGCAAATAACAGCCGGCACTGTGCCACTAATGATGGGAGGAAATGACCGTAAATGGCGGGTGGAGCCAAAGCCAGCCCATTGACCTACACGGGAAATGAGCTCTAACGCTCGGCAATATAAATTAATTTTTTGTTAATTTTCCGCGAAAGTACTTCGTAATGGCTTACATTTTAATAAATATCTGCTATGGGTGTGAGTTTTACTAAAAACTAATTAAAGAAATTAAGCTTAATCCTGCTGTCAAATATTTCTTTGCAAAACCTACGTGAAATCATTTTGTAAACATGTTTAATTTGTTTAGAACTTCAAGATGTTTCTTCCTTTAATTACAAGTTTGTTTTTCTGTTCTCTGAAAACCCGACGCTTTTTGCGAAAGGATTTGCTTTCTGCTTTTGCGTGTAATTTCCAAACAGAATGCTGCGCAATCTGTCTACACAAATCCAGGTTTTATGCCAGGACTATCCGATTTCACACATTTCCATTTTTATGTGCATGTGGTTGCGATTACAATTACCATGCACATTCGCGGATTCTGTTTGTACACACTGCGTATACGCAACGGGTTGAAATGAGATACGCACCGAAAGTTGTGGCTCCTGCAAAGTTTGGTGTTGCTGCTGCTGCTGCTGTTGTTGCTGATTGTTCCGTGCGGGATCATACTGGGCGGCTATTTGTGCCGCTGCCGTGAGTCCTGGACCGCTCTGCGGTGGATGGTGTCCTGGAACGTACACCGGATGGTGCTGCGTGTGTGCCGGCCTTGAGCTGAAAAAATCGAAACAAAATTAGGGATCGAATGCGGGTGCTAGTGGGTGGGTCAACTTCCGTTGCCACAATGGTTACACTTTGGCGGTAAATCAAATTTCCTTTTCGCTTTTCCTTTTAATTGGCAAAAATTACCATCCGACATTGTGTTGTTTGGCTTTCATTAGAGATTTTTAATTACATTTGCATGCACATCAAGGACATGAGGAATGGTGGCAAAACAAACAGAACAACAGGGGTACCGGAAAGTCCCCATTACCATTTAAGAGGCTTATTAAATAATGTACAAACTAGCAGGAAACAGTTCTGAGTATGGTGATAAAAAGAAGCTGGAAGGTTCCCTTTGGATAATTAAGCAGAAAGCATATTTTAGTGGTTCCTTTAACGAATTATAATTGACATTTAATTAAAATGTATCACAAAGGAAGCATATAGAATAGAGTTATGTATCAAGAAGTTGGCCCCTTCCGTGCAGAGTGAGGAAGGTAAACATAAGCAAATGAAGTCATATGCAAACATAAGGAGGAGCTGGCTTTAAGGAATCGGGGTAGTAGCTTTTGTTGAGACCTAATTTATGCGTGTGCGATTGTGTTTTTTCGTTGGCGGTGCAAGTGAGTTTTCGTGTGCGTGGGTGTACTGTGTGCTTGTTGTTTTTTTGGGGCGCCCTTAAGTGGCATGTACCTTTGTTTGTCCTGACTTTGAAATGGGTTTAAACTGTGACTAGAGGGCTGTACTTTCTGAGCACCTAATTGCTGTTGCAGCTGTAGCTTGAGCTGTTGCTGCTGCTGGTGCGAGTGCTGATGTTGATGATGTTTTTGGTGAGTTGTCGGCGGCCTGGCCTGCTGGGTGGCAGGCCATCGCTGATGCTGCTGTTGCTGCTGCTGTGCCTGATGCGGCTGCTGTTGTACCTGTGTGGTGCCCAGGCCCCATGCATGCAATACCCCGGCATCGTTCGCCGTATTGGGCTTAAAGTAATGCGCATTATCCTCAATTTGTGCAGCGCGATTTATATCGCCTATGTATCTATATAGTGATGCCAGTCGATTGTTGTGAGAGTGAGTTGTGAGTGTGATTTAGAGACAAGACACAGACAAGATACACAGAGAGTTAAAGTCACAGAATGCGGACACAGAAAGCGGAGGGTGCGAAGCAGAAAGGCGGCACTTACTCGGAACCCAATCCAGGACCACTGTTCTCCCAGGCTCCTTCGAAGTGCTCGAATCCTCCTGGACCATAGCTTTCATGAACGGGCGCTCCATGGAGATAGGCGGACGGATGGCCCTTCGGCGGGTGCGTGTAGATGAGCTCAGGACCCGAGTGGTGCTCTCCACTGTGCCATGGGGGAACCACCTAAAAATAAAGGCACTCGAAGTTAGTCTTTAGTTTGGTTGATACATATCTTAAAGTATAAGCGCAGTTTATTTTTAACTAAGTTTGTAGAGAATGCTGGTTTGTTTCTGGATTTTCTCGAGTGTGGAGTCATGATAAGCGCAAATTGAAAAAGTAATGGAGCAGTCGAGGCTGCAAGGCTTCTTTCTGCTTGACATTTAATAAACTCGGCAGCAAAGCAAAACTTTTTTCACTGCTCTGGAGGGCTTCTCTTTCGAGTGCTCTCATCGCGACATCTTTCTGGCTATTTATAGGCAATGTTTGAACCGACCAAATAATACGCATTCTGCTCGACTTTGTCTGGTGGGAAGGCCCCACCCCGCGCTCCCTTAACTCAGTTCAATGACTGCCAAATAGCCGTAAATAACGAATAAGATGCCAAGATATGGGACTGTGTCATTGCCTAGCAGGGTGCTCTGCCCGGCTTTAGGTTCATGGCTTTGGCTCTATTATTTGTGCTGTTTATTGTGCCCCTCCGAATCGAAATCATATTTCATGCTGTGCGGCAGCAGAAACTTTTCCCAGTAAAGAGGTGACACGTCAAGTGCGTGTTTCTTGCTCTCAACTGGGAAGCATTTCCGTCTGCAAATTAATTTCATTTACACTGACTGCGAAAGCAGCCAGGGATGGCAACGGCAGACAGTTTAAAGGCGTCGAATAGCCAAGAAAATGCGACATCCGAGTGTCAATACACATATGGAATTCAATAAAGCGCTCCCCTATCGATTGTTCGATTTTTATTACTTTACTGATGGAATCTGCAATTGCTTTCCTCTGTTCACTGTAATGATATTCATATATTCCATTGAAGAACGAGTTAAACGACACGTGTTCCCCATGGACCATGGCTTTTTCTGATAAAATCTTTCGATAGTTTTCCTAAACTCCATTACAGCTTCTAAGCGGCAGTTGTAAGGAATTATAGTTGTTAAATTGGCTGTTTGATTGAACCAATTTAAGAGGAAATCTTGCTCTGCAAAGAAAAAATGTGGTATGCAAACATGGCTACCCGGATTATCCCCGGCAGCTTTTGGCTAAATGCCAAGCCCTAGTCTCAGTTCAATGGCATTCCTAGCGACATTTTCGAATGCGAACATAAATATCTCATAAATACGAGTATCTACGCGTGTGCACTCGTTCGCACACAAGTATTTGTGAGAAAAAGCCTTGCACAGGAAGAATATGTAATGACGAAGGTTTACATTTAGGAAAGTATTACTTGGGAGAACTTTTCGTTGTTTTGGATGAACATAGCTTTGCCTTAAAAAAGGCTCTAAATAAACAAAGAAATCATATTTTTTAGTTCCCTACATATTTAGTTGTTTTTTCCTGTGCTATTACAGACATTTATAATCCCTGCCAACGGGCACCATTCAACAGACAGGATTTCATTTGACGATATGTCAAGCTGGGTGCTGTCTGTGTCAGCGGGAGCTCATTTTGATGACAAGGGCGCTGCGACACGTGCTTATAGAAGGGAAGGGAAATCTTCAATGGAAATACTTCTCAACTGACGGTAAAGAACGCGCCTGTAGACTTTTCTAATTGAATTTCCGGGAGCGTGGATATGGGAGCGCGAGCATCAACAAAAGACAACTTCCGACCGACAGGCGTATAGACAAAACTGAATCACATCCAGATTGTTAATGAAATTTCTCCAAAAATACGCCAAAGACGTGAAAAACATAATCGGCCTAACCTAAGCCTGTTAGTGACGGTATCACCAGACGCTCTTTTCTTAAAATGTCATATTTGCGTGTCATTGGAGTATTTTTCTTTTTGGGCAATAATACTCTTTTCTTTAAGATTCTAAGGCATTTTTAAAGGTAGTTAACTACAGATACTATGTTTTGGAAAATGTATATGTTATTTATATTCCAAATAGTTGATTTATTTTAAACTAGGTCAAAATAAAGGCAGCAAGCCAGTTTCCTTGTATATGGGATACAAATTTGCATATGTCAGTAGATGTTTGCCCCCTCAAAACCATGCACACTTAACTTTTAAAAGCAAAATTGCTGATTTAGAGCTAAAACACTGGCTAGTTTGAACCAAAATTGATGAGTCAAGAAAATTGCAGGCAAAACGACTTAACAACTCACACAGAGATTTCTGTGGAAACAAGGCAATTTGTGCAATATAATCCCCAATTGGCACTCACCGTATGATGATGATCGATGAGGTGATGGTGGTGGTGGTATTTGGGTGGTGCGTGATAGGACTGCTGGTAGTAGGAGCAGAGCTTGAAGAGATGCGATAGCGCCGGGAACAGGAATAGCAGGAACTTCAGCAGCAGTTTCTTGGCGGCTCCAACTCCGATGATGATCGGCAGCAGCCAGAATAGCTTGATCTTGATGATCTTGATGATGAGGAGCAAGGCGAGGAATGACAACACCAGTTTGCTGCGTAGAAATTTTTCTGGACAAACGAAAGTAGCAATCGAATCAGACTCTTGATGCAAGAGTGAAAGCGCTTTCATTAGCAGCAGAATCGCATTGGCATCTGCATCTGCATCTGCATCTGCCTTTGCATCTGTAGCTGCGTGATGGGGAAACAAATTGCGAATATTACTTACGTATCTTCTTCTGGATTATCGCGCCAGCAAGTCGGGCCTTGACTACCTGTTTGGGAATCAGCTCCAGCTTGGCAATGATTCCATTTCCCTCGATGGCTCGCGGCGAGATGCGAAATGTGGCTCCGTTGAACATAACCTCCGGCAAATCCACCTCCAGATCGTGGGTCATGGCGAATTGGATGCTTTTGCCATATAGAGCGTTGGTCACTTCCTCGATTGGGGTTTCCGGACTGGCTGCTTGGCAATCGGAGAAACAGAGAGTTAGACGGACTCAAATGAGGTTAAATCTGCACAGAGTGACGCTTTTAGGTTAATGAAAGTTGTATCTCCAGCGATTTCCCCGCTCAGGATGCGCCAGCTCTTGCGCAACAGAGAGTAAAGTTAACTTTTGTTTCTATTAATAATTTGTAGCTTGTGAGCAAGAGTGGGAGTTGCTTCCGCTTGGAAAATATTCTGGCAAAGGTTGAAATTGCTTATTAAATTTGTATAGGTCTTAAAGGCAGTCGTACTTGGCAGGAAAACATCGAATTTTTAAGTAATACATAAGAAAAATGATTGTATTGTATACTGTCTAAAGCTAATATTTTTCAGATATTTATTTTTGTAGTGCCCAATCGGAAATGCCAGAAATAGCTTGTGATTTCTCATTTATTACTTCTTTTAATTGTATGAAAATAAATAAATACATACATTTCGGGTTGGAGTTAACAAAATTTAATGAACTTGTATTATATTTACTTATTTTAAAGATAAACATTGAGTTGAATTGAATTACACTGAATTTTCACAAGAAAACAGTCAAGATTCCTTGTTATATTGCAAATATGTCTAGATAAATTTATACTATTTATTTTACTGTTTATTTACTATTTAATTTGAGTTTATAATTTCCGTTGTTAAGAAAATTCTAAGTGATCTAGTGCCGCTTACATAAGTCTTGACTGAATGGTTGTTAATGTGCCGATTACCGTGGGCAAAAGAAAACATCAGATGGCCAGGTAAAAAGCCGCATAATTGAGCGCAGTCAAAGCGCCGTGACTCACATAAACGAGAGATCGTTGCCGTAGCAGATATTTTACTGCTCTCCGGCGCAGCTAAAATACGTAAAAAATCAAATCAAAACGCGGCAAGTGAAAGTTACTGGAACTGGCAGCGGCATTTATTTATTTTTTTTTTGTGGACGTGCTTGAGTATAGGTAAACAAAGCGAAGAAAAGAATCGAATGCCGAAGACTCACAGATGTGAAAACTGATGGCACAAACAAAATCAACCAACTATAGGGTGCGTTACATAAGACTTCGTCAGCGGAACGCATAATTGCGGGAAAAAAGTCTTTGGAATTTCAGAATATGTTGTAATTAAATTAGTTGATGGTCAAATAAGTCTCTATATGAGAACTTCAAGACTAAATTCTTATCATTACTTCTTTAGATCTCTCTTTTCATTCAAAAAGGATCCACTTACCGGCACGTGCCTCCGAGTGTTCCTGCTTCTCCTTCTCGACCTCGTAGTGAACTTGGTTCTTGAAAAACTTGAGTCTCTGCGTCACATTGACATCCTGCACATCCAGAGCACCATCTAAATAGCTAAACACATTCTTCTGGAAGCACGAAATATCCGGCTTCAGGTAGCAATCGCGAACGAGTCCATCCCACAGCTCGTTGCCGCTGGCGAAGCGCCTGGCCAGGCGGAGAAGCAGTGAATCGGTGGGAGCTATCTTGTCCATCTGCTTCCTGGCCGGCTGATCCGTGGCATTCAGCACTGGTTGCCATTCTTCCGGCGGCAGTTCCGTCGACGGCGGCTCCGTTTCGGATTCTGGCGCTAACTCTGTCACCTCCTCGGTGGGCTCCGTTTCCAGGCGACCCAGCGGTGTGGTGGAGAGATGGCGGCCAAGACGACCATTTCTAGTCGTCTCATCCGCCTTGGCGACCGCGTTTATTAGGCAGATTGATAGGAGGAAAATAAGAAGGCTGGTTTTTGATCCGACCATGCTCGACCATGGTCGGTTTGGATTGCTGCTGCGATTGCAGGTGCGATTTCTACTGGAGGATGTCCACTGCCTCCGGCTCTCACCCGAGGTCCAATTACGGAGCAGATCGCTGTGTGTCTTAGGCATTTTCAGTTTCGTTTTCGAGTCTCGTTTTCACTCCTCCAGTTAGCAGTTAGCACTGCTGACGGGCAATTCACACCTTCAACCTGCAATTGTGGCTGCAATTGTGCGCCTTGGCCCTACAATTTACGTGTTCCCAAACTGTTTATCTAGCCAGCTTCGCCCTAGCTACGTGCTCAGGAACTTTGAGCTCCGGCGGACACAATGACCGGCTTTATTGGCGAAATCGTAAGCCAATTGACAAATCAATTTATTTAGCACACAAACACAATTCCATTGATTGTTAATGCGTTTCTGTCGATTTGTTTTGCCCCGTCTTAATTCAGTTTTGTTGAATTTTTTTTAGTACTTTCTTCGCATGTTTACTTTGGACTCGTTTGTTTGGAATTTCGCTGCCGCATTTAGCGCGTTTTCTATTTGCGTTACTTGGTTATCTAGCTCCAGCTAGCAATTACTTCATCGCGGCACACCTACGGCCTAACGGTTTGCAGCTCGCGTATCTTGTAACTTGTATTTATCCCGACTCTGGTCGCTCGTATCTCGTATCTGGTGGATATGCAAATCACCTGTTAGCGCGTTTCATGTGCGCATGCGTGCGCGACTGGCGGACAACTGAGCGTGTTGTGGCCCAAACTGCTGGCCAAGATCATGGCCGGGGCTAACAGCAGACCGGTCTTTCTCTCTCTCTCTCTTTCTGGTTCTCTGTCTGGCGCTTCCCTCTCGCCAGTTTCGTTCAGTTGTCGTTGACTTTTTGCGCTGCAATAGCGGCTGTATCTTGTATCTGGTGGCTTCCTCTGCATTCGCACGTTGCTCCGGCAAATATTCTTCTTAACTGTAGTTTTTGCCGCGGCTGAAAGTTGTTTCGCCAGTCCCTGCCCCCTCTATGTTTGTTTATACATTTTCCAGTTAGCTTTGGATTGTTTCAAGTGCAGTTTGTCTGCTGGCTTGGCGTTAATTTTCCGCGTATTTGTTGTTTCTCTTTGCTGCGTTGACGCCAATCAGGATTTACTATTAAAGTTTTCCCATTACGACAAAGTAATTTTAGTTTATGTTTTATGTTATTGGTTTTTCATGGATCCCATGTGTTTGCGAAAGGTTTCGGTAACTTAAGGATAAAGAGAAAACGAGTCAAGAATTATGAAATGTGAAGATAATAGAATTCTTAAAACAAATATTATGCATTTTGGGAGATATCGGTGAAAGCTAGGAAAGTATAATAAATATTAATAGCTCATAAAATAATTAACTGAAAGGTCTTATGTTATTTCTTGAGGCTCAGACATGCACTTTTTCTTTGTTTCTTTTTTCGTCACATATTAATAAATATTTACATATCTGCGCTCCTTGGATAGTTTCGTTAAGTTAAAGTGGCATAATATATTCGACTTGGTGGCATACCAGTTTTTATTGGGAAATATGGGTCAACTGTTGACCCAGCTACCTATAAAAATATATATAATTTTTCCACCAAAAGCGAGCAGCCAAGTTATCGTTTATTCACAACGATTGAATCGAGAACGGAATCGAAAAGCGGTGCTTGGTGACAAAGGAAAGCAATCAAGTTGTCAAATAAAATCGCCATTACTTGAACCACTTTCAACAAAAGATGTTTGTGGTGGCACACTTATGACATATGCTATTCTTCTTTTGTTGTTTTCATAGCCATTGAAGGGGCTTCGGGTAATAGTTGTGATCAAGATATCAATCTCATACTATGACCTTATTTCAGCGACTACTTGGCTATAAATGTAATTGTTACAAGTCTGAAACTCTTGGGTGAGCATATTAATTAGCTGAAAATGCCTGCTAATTTGGGCCCAGACATGAGAGCTTTTCCACAAATTGTTTGGGCTCTTTATAATCATATTTAATCATATTTCCAATGCAATCAATTAGTTCGCATTGCGCACACAGCTGCATGCCGTGGCTCGACTTATGATTATTATATTTTAACGAGCTTCGTCTAAGTTGCTCTCAGTATACGGTACGTATGCGTAATGTGCATAAACGACATATGTATGTTTCATGTAACGAGTCGCGTTGTTATGGCTTTTCACATTAAAAACATTCTATTAAAGTGCCATGGCGGTGGCTTATGTCATGCCAAAAGAAATACCCATAAAGCAGTGAGTACACAATTGCTATAAAAATAATGGACAGCTAAATCAAGTTTTTGGGAGGCAGCAGCACCAGCAGCTGGAGAACTCGCTCCCCACCCAAGAGCCCATATGATGTAAGTTCTCCTCGGGTTCAAGCCGAGTCGAAGACCCAAGACCGACCGTTAGGTGTCTTTAAGGGTTAGCGGCATAGAAACAAGAACTCTAAACAGCGACAATAATACAATTTCCTAGTCAGCTTTAAAATAATAAAATTCTCTTTAAATGTTTTACTTTTGCTGGCATACTTATTTTATTCTTCATTAAATTTTATATTGATTTCTGGAAACAAGTCAGTGCATTTAATTACCTTTATAGATTATTTCAGGACTTATGCAAGACTCACGATTCATTTGTTTTTGATTGCCGTTCTTTCGTTGCGTTGGCTTTCACTTGAACGCTTCCTGCTCTTTTTTTAATAATGATTCAATTACATCTATCTTAATGGCACTTGAAAATGGCCAACTCTCGGTTGACAGTCAGCCAGATTACGTTTCGGAAGGTAACAAGCTTTCGCTGTACGCCATTTCTGGCAGTGTCAGTCACAGCATTTTCACGAGATTTTATTGTATTTTTATGTGACAATTTCTCGGCAGACACACGCATCCGAACATCGCATCGAGGGCAGGCAGGTTATGTAAAGTCCCGAGCATTTGCATTTGGTTAAATCGTATCAAATGGTATCTGCCGGGGAACTTTCGGTTTCTGTCTCAGTCGAACGCCTGGTGAACGTATCTAATAGATTACTAATTTCACTTTATGCGTGCCTGTATCTTAGCTGGCCGGCCCAGTGTGGTGCGATTTGAGTTAGCGTGCAAATATTTTAAAGAGTTTTTTAACTTCGTCTACATTTCTTTTTGTCCGTTGCGTTTTATTTGCCGCCAGAGAAATCCATGGGCAAGTCGAACAAAACAGCAAATTCACTTTCGTTGCGGTTAACCAACTTGACTCACTAATGGCTTATTAAGTCCAAATAGATCGGATTCAGCGCACTTTTTTATGATCCATCTGCCAGGCACTGCAGCAATTGAATGTAATTATCGACAGTGGCACAATAAAATGGCGAATAAAAATAATCCGAGACCGGAATAAAAACCATTCTGCCACAGTGTATATAGCTGCGGTTTATCGCCTGCAATTTATGCTAAAAGGTTTCATTTTCAATTAAGTGTTATTATTTGAAGGGAAAATAGCAAGCCGTTCAAGCCGAGCCCAAGCAATTTGTTTACTTTCTTCTGCTTTTAATTGGTGTAGCATTAAAAATATTCTGACTGTGTTTTGCTCAAAGAATCAACAGCCGGTGAGCACGCGAGCCCAAGTACTAATTGGGATTCTAATGTGTATTAGAGCGCGTTGAGATTCCCATCTGGCATGCGCTAATAATTCAACAGAGACAGGGGGAGGGTCTTTGAGAACTTTATGAGTTTTCTGGTGAGGCTTAAAAACCACAAAAATTTCACTTTTACCAGCTGAACTGAATGCACATGGACATTCGTTGCATTTCCCCTTTTGAAACAGGTTTGCATTATTCGTTTTTCGGGTTAATAAGTGCAACTGACAACCGGCTTGCCAGTTGGTTGTTATTTTTTTTTAGTTGGTCAGTCAGTCATCAAATAAACTAGGTCAAATATTTGCATTTCGGAGCTGCTACTTACTGTACTGAAAATGGATATGTTTCCACCCGCAGTAAACATTAACTAACTCACAGTCACTTAAGCGAACACTCTCAAATCACCAACGACTCATAATTCTTTGAGGCAATTTGTTGTTGTGGCGTGACGCCTAATTAGCAAGACACTTTTTTTGTGATTTGTCCGCTGGTCACTTTCGCTCTCTGTTTTCACAATTTGGTAGATTTGATTTCCAGAATCCCCCAGCGCGTCTTTCACTTTTTACCGTTGTTAATAGGCAGAGAGGCGCGATAAACGTGGAAGACCGGCGAGCGTGGAAGACCAACTGATCGGAGGTGCCGCCTCTGCACAGATGCGGCCAACTTTGGGTGTTGGTAGGTGAGTTCAATCGTTCCGTACACACAGATACTCGGCCATACACAAACGAGTCATGAGAGAGATGAGAGCTCTCCAAGGTATAAGCATTTCTTCTGAAAGCCTGAAAGTATACTTACTTTAATTTAGTTTATTTTATAGATTTTTAGACTATGGCTTAAGTCTTTTATAAACTAGGAAGTACATAAATAATTTAAAAGCTAATTTCACTGTGAAATATATTTTTATTTTATTATTTTTTAAAATTAACAGCACATTGTATATGTTAAGCTTTTAATTCTTAAAGTTTTTTGATAAGTTCGTAGCTTCAGTTGTCTCATTGCTGACATGGGTTTCAATAGGTTTTACTTCGTTCACACTGTTCTCTAATAATATTCTTATCGGTTCAGTTGGCTTTGTGGGCTGTGGCTCTGCGGTGGTCATTTTGGTTGTCGTTGGCATAGTCGTTGTCTTTCGCCATTTTCCTCTCCATTTTTTGGGGCCATCTTGGTTGGGTGGCTTTATCCTGTTTCTAATTATCTTGTGCCAATCATTGCCATCCTCTGGTTGCAAAGAGCTTCTAAGTAGGTTCGCAGTCATCATTTCATTAAAACTCGTTGTGATTTTATCTTCGACATTTTCCTTGGGTGGAGTGCTCATCAGCTGCATCGGCTGGTTCAGCACAAAGGGAATGGGATAGGGAATGTAGACTGGCATGGGATAGAACATTGGTTGAATGGAGGAGAGTTGGGCTGTGGAGGTGGTTGTTGATGGACCATTGGAAACAATAGGGAAGCTCTCCCAAATTCCAGGTAACGACAATAGGTCCTGCAGTTGAATCGCCTGCTTTTGGCCATGATTCAGAAATGGTTTTTGCTTTGGTTGCATTGGTTTCTTCCTGACCTTTTCCGTGGTGGCTGTTGCTTCTATGTCTGGTGGATAAGTAGTTCCCAACTCTGGAGCTTGTGTGGTCTCCACATCCTTTTTCGATTCGACCGCCTCCCCAATCGTTGACTGACTTATTGGATTTGAAAGCACTATTAGTGGTGTTTTTGGGTCATCTCCACTGGCTTTTAGAACAGCCACTTGACCAAAAACAAGCCATGTTTGGCAAAACAGGAGCCAATAAACTGCAGCTAAAATAGTATATACATTTGAGAGTACATAAATGTTAAAGCAAACATTAAATTTTACTTACCACTATAAAGTGTCTTCATGGCGACTATTTATATACTAAAGATCTTGAGTTAAATTTCGCTTTTTATATTCCTGAATTCTCGTACGAATTTTCGAAAGTAGGTTGCGGTCGCTTCTTAATATATTTGCTAATTGGTAAGAGACTAATTTCTCCTATCTTGACATAGTATTTAATTAAACATTTTAAATGTTTTTGTGAGTTAAAATTATTAACCCATTTTTCTGCTGGAAATTTCGTATACAATTTTCGATTAAATAAATAATTACTTTAATGCTTTTTTGTCTTTTTATTATTAATGTTTTTATCAACTAAGCTAGGTATTTCTTGCTTCTCGAAATTTAAGAAAGAATACGGGAATCTTTTAAAAAATGGGGTGGAAAACAAGGAAGACTGCTGTGATTTATCTAAGCTTGGACGATGTCCTGTAAATGGGGAACTTTCCCATTTACCAGGTAAGGATAAAAATTGAGATTGCAAATAATATTCAAAACGATTAATGTTTTGTCCATTACTAGATAGCAGGTTTTCGGGTTGAGTTGGCCTTATTAGATTTCCAGTAGCAGTAGTTTCACTCATGTTAGCTACTATGCTTGTTTCCGCCTTCAAAATTGGTTCAAATTTCATTTTTTCTGTTTTATATTTTTGGCTGTTGTTGACAGGTATTGTAAGTCTTGGGACTATTAAAATTTTGTCAACCTGCGCTTGACCTAGCGCTATTCTTGAAAGGCATCCTATATTTAAAAATACTGGGGAGATAAAAATATTGCTTAGAGTTCTATGTTTGAAGATAGAATACTTACTGCAGTAAATCAACTTCATGGTCAAGTCTACTAGTTTAAGTGCGGTATAGTCAGATTTGTATACCTATATGTAAAATAGGGGAGAATTAGAAAGTCGGTCGCTGACAAAATCAAAGCTTAATAACTCGCTAATTAAAAAAAAAAATAATATTCATATTTGATTTTCCAATGCTGACGGCAGTGAGCAGATATCCCATATAAGAATAAATAAATAAATTTATTTCAAAACAAATATATTTAAGTAATTTATTAAGATTCCTTATTGGCATGCAGGTAGATGAGGAAAAGTGGTACAAATATTGTCTGGTGTCACCTCACTATTTGAGGTTGTCGTTGGGGATTCTGAGGAAGTAGGAATAGCTGGAGACGTTGTTGGGGTTTCTGAGGAAGTTGGAATAGCTGGAGACGTTGTTGGGGTTTCTGAGGAAGTTGGAATAGCTGGAGACGTTGTTGGGGTTTCTGAGGAAGTTGGAATAGCTGGAGACGTTGTTGGGGTTTCTGAGGAAGTTGGAATAGCTGGCGACGTTGTTGGGGTTTCAGAGGAAGTTGGAATAGCTGGAGACGTTGTTGGGGTTTCTGAGGAAGTTGGAATAGCTGGAGACGTTGTTGGTGCTTCTGAGGAAGTTGGAATAGCTGGAGACGTTGTTGGGGTTTCTGAGGAAGTTGGAATAGCTGGAGACGTTGTTGGGGTTTCTGAGGATGTTGGAATAGCTGGAGACGTTGTTGGGGTTTCTGAGGAAGTTGGAATAGCTGGAGACGTTGTTGGGGTTTCTGAGGAAGTTGAAATAGCTGGAGATGTTGTTGGTGTTTCTGAGGAAGTTGGAATAGCTGGAGACGTTGTTGGGGTTTCTGAGGAAGTTGGAATAGCTGGAGACGTTGTTGGGGTTTCTGAGGAAGTTGGAATAGCTGGAGACGTTGTTGGTGCTTCTGAGGAAGTTGGAATAGCTGGAGACGTTGTTGGGGTTTCTGAGGATGTTGGAATAGCTGGAGACGTTGTTGGGGTTTCTGAGGAAGTGGGAATTGCTGGAGATGTCGTTGGAGTTCCTGTTGACGTTGGCAGTGCTGTTGATGTGGATTCTCCAGGTTTTGTTGGAGTTACAGGTGACATTGTTGTGTTTTCAGTGGAAATAGGAATAGCTGGAGATGTTGTTGGAACTCCAGTTGATGTTGGGATAGCGGTGGAAGTTGATGGCGTTCCCATTGAGGTCGGAACTGTGGTGGAGGTGCCGGGATCTGCTGGTTTTGTTGAGGTTTCTAATGGTGCTCTGGTAGACTTCCTTTTTCGACGCCACTTTCCCCAGAACTTTTTGAGACCGAAGTTTGGTGGAGTCTCTGCGTTATCATCATTACTGGAGTCATCAAGAAAATTTTCAGTTTCCATTTCATTGACCTTTTCAGCGATTTGCTTCTCCAACTTGTTCATCGGAGGTCTACTTTTATAGTATTTTTGCAGATTTCCATAGTTGAGTTTTATTGGTATTGGTACTTCCGAGTCAAATATTTCTCTTATTTCTGAGTTTTGATTAATCTCTGCATGGCTTAAATATGTGCTTGAGATGCATAAGAGGAAAGCTAAAATACGGAATTGCATTAATCAATCAGCTTATCGAACTATTCTGTACGCTTTCTTTGTTACCTACCATAAGAGATCGACTTCATGGTTATGCCAAATGAATTAAAGTTCGGCTTATAAATTTTCCGTCTTATATAGGCAAATTTCTTAAAATTGGAAAGTTTGGGAAGTGATAAAAAAATATCTAATATTTTGCTAATTAAACAAATTTGTTTCTATATTTGACTATTTTTTACTTTGATAATAGTTTTTTAAAATTCCTATTCTAATTATACTATTGCTAATATAAAAATGTATAAACAATGTTTGTATTTATAAAAATGTTTGTATTTTTAGTGACTAAGCCCTTTTCATTTATGAACTCTTAGTTGACCAAACCTTATTTATCGTAGATATCAGAAATTAATTAGTTTATTTAAGTAGCAAATAGTGTATGTGTTAGTCAGCCAAACCACAGAAAATTTAGGTTAATGGTTAATTAGCAAAATTGTCCGCTTTCTCATTTGGACATTGTCGCTATATAAAACGAGAAATTTATCAAGAGAGCTCTAGTAGATCGATAGACATGGAGCTATAAGAACCAACTTAGGACCCTTTTGTTTTTGTCATAGGAAAGTAAATGACTGTGACAGTTTTTAATTGACGAAGTTAATAAAAAGGTCTGGGTATGACAAATTTTTAAAGGAACATAGTTCAGAATCTATAGATTAAAAATTTCTCTGAGAAAATGGCTTGATCATATTAGTGCTGTATTTGTTTACATTATAATTCTTATTGTAAAATAAATAAATAAATTATGAGAGAATATTACAAGTGGTTGTCTATTACTATTAGATTTGGTTAGCCGATGCCTCTACTTTCATGGACCGAGCATATCCGCCGTAGCCGAAACCACTGGCGGTGCCACCTCCTCCGCCAGCAGCAAAGTGCGGACTGTGTCCGTGGCCTCCATCCTCGTGGGTCACCGAGTGCGAGTGGCTGGAAGTGTAAATGGGCTTGGCCACAATCTCATAGGTGGTTGACTTTCCACCGCCGCCGGCCAAACTCTTAAGGCCTAAGACTCCTGATAGGGTTAAGGCCATCAGAGCTGTCATTAGAGCCTTGCCGGCCATCAGAGCAATGGCTCCGAATCCCATAGCCATAAGCATGCCCTTCATCATTACTCCGGCTGCCACCAGGGCCTCCAGGCCTCCTTTCTTGCCAAACTTGTGCTTCCGGCCTTCTACCAAGGATTTGTCATCCAGCAGGCGAAATCTCAGAAAACGTGTTTTCAGCAGATTTTCCAACTTGGCCACTATGTAGCCATTCAGGCGAGTGCTGGGATCACTGGGATAGCTTCGCGCAACTTCTGTAAAATAAGGAGCATTTGAAAATACAAAAATTTAATTTTAAAAAAA
Organism: Drosophila truncata; assembly: GCA_008042515.1. NCBI lineage: Eukaryota > Metazoa > Arthropoda > Insecta > Diptera > Drosophilidae > Drosophila > Drosophila truncata. The sequence continues at coordinate 154,166 of VNJQ01007758.1, forward strand.
TTTTTAAATTAAATTTTGGTTTTTATAACAATTTGAATCACACACCCGCCATTAATTCCGAAGTCTTCAGTTCCGTGGCATTCTCATCCTTCACTACACTGACGCCGGGTAAAACATTAAGCTCCTCCTGTTCTGCCAGCTTTTCCATGATCTTGACAAACTCGATCTTAAGGCACATCCAGGTAAACGAAGAGGTTTCGCAGCCATTGAGTAGGGTCTCCGATTTCTGAGGCTTTCTTAAGGTTTCCGCGGGAACGGGAGGTGCCTCCGTTGGCTGGACGACACTCGCTGACTGGGCGTATTTGCACATGAAGGCAAATAGTGCCAGATAAAATAGATATTCCAGGGTCTTGATCAGCAACATCTTCGCTATCTACTGCCTCGGGGATTGTTCGAGAGACTACAACATCTCGATTTTATGGCCTTACCTTTATACCCACCGCCACTGTCGGTGGCATTTCCATTCCCATTTCCCTTTCACCAAAGCACGGCTCTGTACTCTCGGTCTCGGGGCCCTTGTGCTTTTCTAATTACCCAAACGATTTGTGGTCGAAATTCTTCCCAGCGTCAGTCAGCTGCGTCCAACTGGGCGGCACTTTCGCTTTCCTCTGCGGCCAGCGGCCAGTCTAGCGAGACGGCCGGCTAATTCTGTCACCGAAAGGTTCCAGCCACCGAGTTCCCCAAGAGACGAATAGAAAACTTTCCGGGTCTGGGACATCCAGGTAATTACGAGTACGAGTCCGAGAAGAGTCGCGTGCCTTGAACCTCCATAAATTAAGACACAGCATTTTGGCTGCCTAACTGAGACTAACTAACAATTCATTGTTAATTATTACTACATTTTCATTTCTGTCTGGCCCCAGCCTCGTTTCGCTACTTTCTTTGCTCATTTTGCCCATGAGGTAATATATCTTTCCACGCCGTGTCTCTTGCCTGTTTTATATTCAGATTACATGCAGTGCTAATGACCAATTTGTTGCCCGGTTTTTGATTTTGGTGTTTTCCCAGCCAGGCAGCCTTAGTTCTCAGAGTCGGAAAATATGAGGTGAACAATAACATGGCTTCGGTAATTAAAAGTAAAGTGTATCACTTTTAAATATTAATTTTGTATATTTTATTATTTCGATTCTTGGCTCATTTTGCTCAGGATATTTAGGTGTACTTAAATATTATATATTTTCAATAATGCAACAAAAAACAAATAAAAGTTTGTACTTCAAACGAATTGCATTAAAATTCTTGTACATTTTATTAAATAAATTACATCTTTAAAAAATATAAAAACAGTGGCGAATTTCAACAATATTTATAGATTCTCTCCTGATGGAGCCTTTGTTGTGGTAGTCGTTGTTGTTGTTGTAGTAGTTGTGGTAGTTTTTGGTGAGTTCCACTTATTTCTGAACTTCTCGCCAAATTTTTCGAAAAAGCCGGTGCCATTATTATTATTTTTAAATGGCGGGAAGCGCAGCTGTCCTCCGTTCAGAGAATCCTCCTCCACCACCGGCACAGCATCTGCATTTACAGCATCATCCTTGGCCGAAAGCGAGGTTTTTTCCTCATCGACGGGTAGGGTCCACGCCAAGGACACCAAAAGGCCAACAATGAGGACGAATTTAATCTGACACCCGACGAGTTTGTTGCTGGAGCCGCTCATCTTCAATCTGTTGATCTTTGAGCAGTCGATGGGCGGTTATATACCATCTCCAAGTGGGACAATTGATTAAAAACCAATTAGGAACTTATCGCCAAGAAAGCCAGTGGGCCTAAGCCCTGCCAATTAAATTTGCTAATATAATTAAGCTAAGATATGGTTGGATTTGCGTAAAACCCAAATGAAAGTGTTTAAATAGCAAAAGCCATGGAAAGCAACCGTGAAAATTTAGTAAATATTTGTATTTCGGTTAAATTCGGCCTTTCTTGTTGACTTAACTTGACGTTTTCATTTCAGTTCGTTCGGAAAATCCGGAAGTCATGTCAACAGAGGGCGCAAAATAAATCAAGTTGCCAGTTGGCCATTAATCTTTGCCCCTGTCGAATATCTGTGTCCATTGCAGGGGACTTGTGTCACTTTTTTTCAGGCAAAAAAGAAGAAAGAAAATACGTTTTGCATACATCAAGGGAAGCGAGAGCCCCTAATTTTTTGCTTCAACGCTTTGAAGCTATTTATAGCTCTACGATACCTGTTACATTTTTAGCTAAAATCGTTTAAGGCGAACAAGGTAGGAGGCGGGTTTGTTTATGCATTTGTTGAATCATTTTTATTCAATTGCTTTAAGTTATCAGAATAAATACTTAGTAAGTAAGCTCTTGAGCAGGCATAATCTTCGTTGTTTTCGATGAACCTGAGTGACATTTACATCCGCCAAGAGACATGTGGATTGGGGAAATGTGCAATAAATATGGCGCAATCATGATTGACATTAGTATCCTTAAGCATTGTCCTGAGCTAGCCAAGAGTCGTGGGCCGTTTGTGATATTTTCTCTATTTTTTTGATTTTCTTTTCCTTTTTTTTTGGTATGTCGCAGCTAACTAACTAAATGTAACTAAATAATTACTGACTACGAATTAAGCCATTCTTCAGGTGAGTCATAAAGGGAAGAAGACAGAGATGACGAGGATATAGGAGGGAGGAAGAAGGAATGAGGAATGAGGAGAAAAGGCGAAGAAAGTGAAGCTTTGGTAGGGTAAGATATAGCAGGTGAGGGTTTCAGGCTAGAATAGCAAGCGATGGATGGATCGATTTGGGGGATCTCCGGCTTAGAAGGGCTGAGCCAGACCATAGTGATTGTAGGCCAAATCGGCGGCGCCAGCCTGACCGTTGCGGCTCCAGTCGGAGTGCACGATATCAGCGTTCAGGGGGCTGCCGGTGATGTAGGCAGTGGTGATGTGTTCCTTCTTCTTGGCCAACAGATCCTTGAAGAAGGTGGCACCTGCAAATATTTTTGTCTTAATTTTGCCATTTCCTAGAGCCATGTTTAGGGGAACTCACCAGCCAAGATGAGAGCCAGGAAGGAGATGGCCAGAGCCTTCAGAGAGATGAACTTGATGATGGTGAACATAACCTTGACCACGACGGCCTTCTTCAGCTTCAGGGCCAACAGCAGGGGAAGGAGCATCTTCTTCATGCGCTTGCTGCGGGATTCTGTTTATGTTTTTGAAGAAAAAGTAAAGGGAAAGCGTGAAATAAAGTAAGTTACCCAAAAGTATACAGCGCTTCGAAGGCGAGAGAAAGCTTTCACTTTTGCAGTGGCCACGAAATATGCAGCTGGTTTTGATTACAGAAGTTTGTTTTGTCCAAAATAATTCTAAGTTTTCATTTAAATAACTGTCTTATTAGTTATTGTTGGACTTCAAGCAGGAAATTAATTTTCAATAATTAAAATTGTTTACTGTCGATATAAATTACATGGAATAAGACTTTAAATATTCATTAATTTTGCAATACATTAAGTTTTAGGTGGAATATTGCATCTTTTCGTTCTTTTAGAATTATGCTTTTTGTATAATTAGACAGATATTTTCTAGTAGAATAAAGTATTAATAGACCAAATTAAAGCTTTACTTTAAATTGTAAAATAATTCCATGCTGCGAGTTATTCAAAGTGAATTTATGTATAAGAAGCTAAACAATTCGTTGTTCTCTTTCTCCAACCGTCGAATTACTCACCCTCCATGGCGCGTCCGGTATACTCGTTCTCAGTGTTCTCCTCCTGCTCGTCGCCGGAGAAGGAGAGGTTCAGCTCGTGGGTCTCCAGGTAACGCTCGGCGCGATCCTCAAAGGACTCGACGGCCTTGCCAGCTCCGAAGCTACGACCTGTCTCCGATCTATCGATACGAAGACCGCCGAAGAGCGGCACGGACTCCTCGTTATCCAGGCGGTTCAGCATGTTGACCAGGTCGCGCTCGCCGCTGTCCTGCGAGGGCAGGGCCAGGGAGCCGCACACGAGGCTGGCCAGCAGCACTACACAAACGAATTTCGCGCACATTTTCTTTTGTAAAAAGGGGTAAATAATCCTGATTCCTGGGAACGGCTGCCGGGAGCTGCTGCTGCTGCTGGTGTGCTGTGCTGGGCGAACGGGAAGCGCTTTGTGGCTAATTGAATGCACTGCCCCCGCATTTTATACAATTTTGTATCGGCGACGATTGACCAATTTTGTGGCTAGAAATCGCGCGGCAGGCCAAAACGCACCGCCACAATGCAATAACAATAACAATACCAATATACCAATACCAATACCAATACCGAAGAGCCAAAAAATCCACAATCAATTTATGCAAAGCATATGCGTATGCTACCTGGCCGGCAATTTCTTGACCATATTTCCACGCACGTCGCGACGTCAACGAAAGGGAAGTGGCTTCGGCTTAGGCTCTGGCTTTGGCTTTGGCTCTGGCTTTGCCTTTGGCTGTGGCTGCCCGGCTGGCAGTCTGCCGGCTGAATATGATTTTTGTATATATTTTATATAAGCAAGTGGCCCAATTTCGGGCGACCGCCGTTAGCGTAGCCGCACTTGGCATGCAATGTCGGCACCTGGGACGTGTTTGGGTTGCCTGTGCCAGATTCTTGGAGGAGTTCCTCCATCGGGGAGATCTGGGAGAGCTAGGAGAGATACTCGCACGACACCCTGGCCATATTAGACATATCTGCCGTATTTGGTATGCTCTGGCGGTGGTGACTTAATGCACAATTTGGCCCAGTTGGTTGCTCCGGCGCTTTCAACGCTTTCGATTTCATTCTCCGCTGGCGTCAGGCGGCGTTCGCTCGGCGCTCGTTTTCTATTTCAATTGCTTCTAAATCTATTTCCAAAAGAAAGCTGAATTGTAGCACATCGTCGCATATATCTCTTTCCAATCGCAAAGTGACACTTTTATGAGCATAAGTAGAAAGTTTCTGGTAAACAATTAACATGCCAAGCGGCCGTCACATGGTCACTAGAAACTCCAATTATGAGCACTGCCACAAACTTGCCAAAAAATAACAAACAAAAAACTACGTACTGCGTACCCAGCTTATCGGCAATTCTATTTTTTTCCCCTTAACAGAACCTGCCACAAGTTTTAATTGCTAGCCGCAAACTGGTTGCCGCCCATGCGACAAAGTTCCAGATATTTTGTGGGTCTGCCAGCATTTCAATTAAGCCCTGGGAAAGTACGAGTACCTGGCTTGGCCGCAGGTAAACACGTGTGCGGATTTGCGGATTTGTTTTGGGTGGAATACTCTTAGTTTTATTCAAACATTTCGACTTGACTATGCTGTTTCAGTTGCTTCTGCTGTGTGCGGCAATAAATTAGTTAATTACATTTCGAATAAATTACTACAGGCTAAGGGTGTTTCAAAACGAAGGCACATCTGTGGCTGACGAGCACGACCTGGATCTAGATCCTGGCTCCTCCTTACTGCTGCTGCTGCTCCTGACCGGCGTAGGCCAACTGCTGGGCATCATCGTTGATGCTGCGGGCATAGGGGTAGGACGAGGAGGCTCCCGAGCTCCAGCCAGCGCTGGCAGGTGCGGACCAGGCATTCGAGCTGTAGGCTCCTCCGTACGAGTTGCCTCCGAACTTGTTGCCGAATCCACCGAGCAGACGAGAGCCGCCGACCAGGATGGCCAGGAAGAAGGCAATCTTGGCCACGATCACGGCCTTGAAGGTCAGCAGAGCCAGGAAACCGAGCACCAGGGGAATGACAGCGAAGAGCTTAGCGCCAATGGCCAGAGCCAGGGGTCCAATCATCTTCTTGATCTTGCCGCGGCCTGTGAAGAAAAGTCGTAAGATGCTTACACCATTTCAGAGAGGTGTATTTCAATGAAACCCACCTTCATCGAGGGCACGGGCCACCTGCTGGGTGGTCTCGGCGGGCAGCTTGAACTCCAGGTTGTGGCTGCTCAGGAAGTCGGTGGCGCTGGAGATGGCCAGATCCACCAGACGGCCAGTGCGCTCATCAGCATTCTGGGGCAGTTCAGCGTAGACATCCTGCTCGCTCAGGGATTTTCCGGTGCGGGAAACGGGACTAGCTGGATCTCTGTGGAAAGAGAAGAGGAATCGTATTAAAGTATAGGTTTGAGAATCAATTATATTGCGAATCGTCTACCATTATCTTTTGCTATTATTTCATATTTTAATGCAATTATTTTTGAATGAAATTGTTCCTGGTTTATCTATTAAAGTCTAAACTGATTCACTGAATTTTTAGGGTTAAATGTTATCTGAAAATCTTCAAATCACTCGACCGAAAGTGCCACATTTTCCTAATTGAATCCTATTTGTAATTAGTTAAGTTTGTGACAACTTCAGCCAACATAAAATGGATTTCCACTTGAATACCTGCCAGTTTCATTGATCTTTCTTTTCAATTAGCTTGAGATCTTAATTTCTCACCAACTTTTTTCTCACAATTAAGACAATTAGTTAAGTTTGTGATGCAACCACTTGAAACTTCTAGCCACTCATTAAAGTTTTTCCCAGACCGCATCTGGGCTTCATGTTAATCCACTTTCACTGAATGTAAACACACACCTCTGGAAGGTGACACCGCTGGCCAGTTCGATGTTGTTGCTCCTGGCAGCCCGGTTAAGGGCGGTGATTCCCTTGACGGCCAGACAGGTGGCCATGTCGTCGCTCTCGAGGCAGGCGCCCAGGTATCTGGCGGCCCTGCCCAGAGTGTTGTCCCCCTCGACGCGGTTGTCTTGGACACTGGGGGCGGCAAAGGCGCAGCTGGCCGCCAGAAGGGTTACACAGGCGATGGCAAACACTTTCATTTTCGTAACTGACGCGGTTAATCCTTGCTGTTGAGCTGGTTTGATGCTGCTGATTCTGCAGAGCGCTGAGATGAGTTTGATGTATGCGTCTCCGGACATCTAGCCTTTTATATTGGGCCGCCGGCTGCAGCAGCTGAGCCGCTGAGACGCTCAGCCGCTCGGTCGCCGCTGGCGGCGCAGTCGGTGCGCATTACAAAACAATTTAAAAGTAAATTAAGTAAACCCGGCCGAGAGCGGAAGCTACGGACCGGCCCAAAGACGCAAAAAGAGCGCGCTCGGAACTGGAGACTCACTCGAAGAGTCACAGACGCAGACGCAGCGGCATAATTCCAGAGAACGGCGGGGAAATAAAGTCAACGTGTTTGTTAAGTGAATATGTTCATTTCGGGCTGCCTTTTTTTCGGCAGCGCCGCCATCCGCGCTCGTCATCCGTCAACGTTAACGTCAAAGTCAGCGTCGCCGCTGTCGCCGGAGAGAGTAACTTGTACTTGGACTTGGAAAGACGCTGGACAGTAAGACATTCAGACGTTAAGGGGCACCCTCGTGTAAACAATTGGCATCATTGGTTAAGGTCTGCACAGAGCAAAAACTCGACAATTTCAATCCATTCCAAATTCTATACCACAATTCTATACAAAAAATATAGAAAAAACGACCTAACAATTCATTCGAGAATTTAAATCTATTTTAGCATAATATATCGTTGTTATTAAAATCAATTAAGGTCATAAATTGTATTTCTAAAGATGAAACTAATTATTTTCATTTATTTATTCAATTATATATGTAAATTATGTATTTATAAATTGTTTAGTAAAACTGATTTGATAATTATGGCATAATTCGCAAAAATTGTGAATGAAAATGGGCATTTGACCTTACCACAAAACAGTTAAATAAATTAAATTTTACGATGACCCAAATATTATGCAATTATGCAGATCCTTATAAAAATCTTTGGAAAAACTAAAGTATGCCAATTGTTTTCGGTAATTTCTATTTATTATGCATATATTTTTATATATTGAACAATTTCTGTAACTTTTTTCACCAGTGTACTGTTAAACCTGGGGCAGGCATTGGGCATGGGTCTGGTGACTTGGTCTTGGGTCTTGGGCCCCGATACGCACACGCCCTCAACGAGGCTGGAGCTCCGTGTTTACCGGAGGTCTGAGTCTCCGTTCGCCGTTGCGTTTGCGCTTTCATCTGACTCTCGCAATCCACAAGTCACATATTTGCTAATTTATTGACGCTTCTTAACCGATCCGGTTGCCGTATATTTCACGGTGCCCATTTATGAACGCCAAAAATGTGTTTTTCTTCTTTCTCCAACATAAATGGGTCATTTGTATTTGCCCCTTCAGCTGTTGTTGTTGTTTCTGCAGGTATTGTTGCTGTTTTCGTTAGGATAATATGGTATGGTGAAATAGTATTTAGCACTTTGATGATTGAATTGGACTGTGCCGCGAATGGGTATATGTATGTGGTAATAATTGAAAGTTAAGTGGCTAAAGTAGGTGGAGGTGAATGAGAAGATTGTGCTGCTGGCATTTATATAACAAGCTGAAAGGAATTCGCCGAAAAGTTTTGCAAAATGGTGAATATATGACAGATATTTTGGCATGTTTCCTTATCATCTCACATCTATATACATTTTTATTAAGAGAATGCTAATGGCATCCCAAGGTTAAGCAATTCTTTAAAATATAGTTTGTTAAAATAATTTATGCTAATTATTCTGAATGGTGTTTACACCTGCATGAATTCATTTTAATTTTAAATTTAAATTGTATCTATATTGAGTCTATAAGAAGAGTTGCTAATGAAAGTGAGTGATAAATCTCAACAAAATTAAGTAAGTAGCTTCATTTGGTATTACATCCAAGCACTTTTTTGCCATACTCAACCTAAGAATATTGACTTTTAAATAACTATTCCCTTAAAGAAGCGGATTATTTCGCATTCTGTCAGCAACCTACAAATTTGAGCTATCTTGCGACTGGATCTGCACACGATTTCCCATCGAAGTAGTTTCTCTCGCGACTTGAGACACTTTTACAAGTCTATCAAGCGGCAGTGAACCTTGTGAATCATCCATTCAGAGACATCTAGGCATCTAGCCATCATCCTATCCGCCGACGATTTCCCAGTCACGTTCTGTCAGCTGCATTGTGACGGTGCTCGGTTTATGTTGTCATTCGAGTTTCTCTGCTTGGCATTGCATCGTAAAATCCCGCGTTTCATACAAAAGATCTCTATAAAATCGAAACAACTTCAATTTTTGGCAGCAACAAAATTTGTATTTTTATTGTCCCCCCAGCAGCTTATTAAAGGCAGTCCATTCAAAAGGCGAAGAGAGAGAAAAAAGGCCTCACTCACTTTCATTTATATTACAACGAAATGCGACACTAAATGTTGCTGTCCTCAATGTTGCTGTTATTGTGGTTCATGTTGTTTTTTGTTCGCACAGTAAAGGCTCGGCGGTACGAAATCAATGTTACAACATGAACTGGCATTCACTGTAGCGATATCTCACCGTAGCTGTTGTTATTGCTATTGCCGGGCTGATTGTTGCTGGGCAAATGAGCCGCGGGCGTCGGCTTGTCACACGCTGCGTATGAGTGACGCGCCTTTATTTTCGGTTATTGTTTTAGCCGCGTAAAACGGCCAAAAAGCGGCTCGGAGAAAAAAAAGAAAGTGTGCTAGGTATGCCGTATTGAGCATATTTTACCCCGTGATTCACTTGTTGCGACGCCAATTTGCATAGTTCGCCGAAGTCCAGATTGCATTGTGCCGCTTCATTCATGAGGAGGATGATGGCGATGATGATGATGATGGTATCCCGCATACCATTGCCTTGGCTCATACACGATCCAGTTTTTCGCCTTCATTCATTCATGCCGACATTCGCGTCATCGTTGTCGTGAGTGAAAGTTATGTAATTTTCGGTGAATTTTGCAATCTGCAGTGCGCACTGCTAAACCGGATGGCTGGGATTGGGCGGATCGACGGATCAATTGGCCGGGGGACCTCCAACGCGCGGCCAATAACACGTCAGGTTTTATTACCCGCCTAACTGTCAAATCAAACAAAATTTCTAAATGCCAATCAATAAACAATTTCTCTTTTCTTCGTTGCGGTTTTATCGGTTTCCTTCTCCGAGAACTGTCAGTGTTGCACAGAGAAAAAGGCAGCAAGTAATTATATAAATTATAACAAGAACTTTAGGTATCTTCTTAATATTTTTAAAATATATAAAATATATTTTAGTTATTCAAATATAAATTTTAAAGTTCCTTCCTATTTACAATTTAAAAGCTAACATTAAAAAAATAAGCCTCCTAAAGTTTACAGACATCGTGCAGTAGATTCTGAATAAATAAAAAACATAGGCCCAAAATTATACTCTTAAGATTGGAAAATTTCCAAAAGTATATAATTTATTTGGCAACTTTTTTTCACTGTGTGATAACCTTTCTCAAGATTTTTTTCCTTCACGCCTGCCCCTTATTTAATGCGTTTCTGACAGCAGTCTTGTAGGCATTCATTATTTACACAAAGTCAATTAGCTCCGTTTCATTTGTGCGCTTTTCGATTTGCGATTTGTTGCTGGGTGGCATTCAATTAGCCGGCAACAAGTTGCCATAACTCGATTGCTCACTTTCCTCCCCTGAGCCGTGTGGGTGTGGCAGGCAGGTTGCTCGATTCCATGTGCGTTTGCTTTTCAAATTAGCCTGACTCGATTCGCAGTCAAGTTTCGAGACACTGCCGGCTTTATACATATGTATATATATACTTTTTTTGGGCAGCTCACGTTCTACTGACCCATTTGCGTGTATTTTCATCGAATATCAGCCATCTGAATGCTAGCGGCATTATTGGAATTCCAACGCAGTGGGGTATCGGCCTAGAGAGCGGTGGTGATTTTCACAGAATGTTTATTGGTCAGCGGTTAGAGAGAATTATTTCGGGGCAAAGAAAATGTCAAAAAGAAAAATAGTTGAAATTGCCAGCCAGGATTGGGGACAAACCCGCAAGCTTTGAACTAAGAACATTGAACTGAAATGCTTAAAGCATTAAGTCTAAGGAATTTCGTCAACAAAAAAAAAAAATAATGAAAGTTAACGTTAGATATATTTAGAGTAAAAATAAAAGAAGGATTTTTAAAGGAAGCCTTAATAATCTATCATTTTAAATTTGATCTTTACATTGACTTAAAAGATTTATAAAAATTTTTTAAGGCCGAAAAATATTTTGTACATTTCCCTTTTAAGCTTTTAATTTTCGAAACCGCATAATCCCCCAGAAATTCCTTTTCAGTACAAAATATTTTATCCCCATCAACGGGCACACAATAAGGACCCTCAACGAAATTTGATTTTTTTTTTAAAGCTATTTGGGTTAAACGCCGAAGTGCCGTGCCAGCAGGTGAAATTGATTTTCTTTTCATTTGTGCAAATATGAAATGTCAATATTGTGCGTAGTCGTCATTGTCGCTCGACTGAGAAAGTGCAGCGCCACAGCAAAGCGGTTTCCATGCATTCAGAGCTTATTCATAATTGTATTTTTTGGCTCAAACCGTTTTTCTTCATATTTCTTGTGCTTTGGGGTCGACGTTAGTTATGGTATTTGCAGTAAAAAATTCATAGCTATTACCTGGAGGGCACTCTCCATTTCAACCCCAAAACAAATCCAATACACTTTGCCTTTGCCACAAGAGCTAGGAGAGCAATTGGCATTTATAGCTGGGTTGTATGTTATTTACTCTCTCTTATAAGGTATGCTTCCTTTACAAATTTATAAATATGAACACATCCCACCAAAAATCATTATTTATTTATATGTTTCAAACTTTTTCCCGAATATCTTATGATACTAGTTTCTTCTGCATATTTCTGCTTTGGTTTTAATAGCTTAAAGGTTTTCAAGAGTGTTTAAAACTTCGACTTTCAATGTCTAAGCCGCTCTCCCGTTTCAGTTTATTTTTGCCAGGTGAAAAAATATGATTAAATGCGCCTGTGGGATCACACTTAGCCAGCCCTAAAGTATCACCGCTTTGTTTAACCCCATCCGCCTGGGCACGAAAGAAAGTGAAATTGATGACACAAATGCGGACAACAAATGCGAGGCGGTGTGTCTATGCTAAATGGCCTGGTTAAGTAATCTCGTGAGAGCCGCAAACATTGCGCAGTCGGCGTATCTGAGAATGCTGTTAATAGCTGAGGGGCCAGAGATGCGATGACAAAGGCCGCCGTCGCGTCGCTGGTTCCACCTTCACCTGTCCCTCTGCCAACGCCCTTTCCCTTCCCTTTCCCCAGCCTAATTGCCAAGCTCGGGCCCCAACTTCACTTCACTTTCAACGTCTCACTTAGAAAGAAGTCGCGGCACAGAGATACGCCCTGTTGTTGATCGATCTGTTAGATACGCGGCCGGCATGCGCATACCTGTGTAGTTTGTATCTTGTATCTTATGGCTTGTAGATACATCGGTGGCTGTATCCATACTTGCAATTGTCTCTGTGCTGTTCGCGCCCTACAACTTTCACTCGTGCCGCGGAAATGAAGGCGCGAGGTGCGTAGGCAGTGAACATAAATTCAGCCAAGCATGGAGTCACTAGCTCATAAAATTGGCATTAGTCCGTCTAAGAAATTTGTAGAGAACAGTAAAAATCAACAATACATCTTTAAATTTAAAAAATAAAATGGTTATAGCAGTACTTTGACAAAGAAAATAAGAGGTTATAAATAGAAGGGATTACACGTAATAAATATTAGTTTATTTCTGTTTAGTCTTAGCAAATTCATTATTTATATTTTAAAGCACAATCAGCTAAGTAATTCTTGATTTATATATTTAATTCAATTAAGTTTATTAAATAATTCTTTATAGTATATTGTGCATATATTTTATGGAATACATAAATGATTTTTACTAGGCTAATATTACAAAATTAAGTTGTCTGCTCTGGCTGGATTTTCTTCAACTCATGTTAACCTTAATTCTTGTTTTTGTGACCACGACCACCCAGGAGGCCGATCGACTGGCGACATTGCATCGGCTGCTGCATGCTGATTGATTTGTGACGACCTGTTTGTTGACTTTGGCTTTCGTTCGTTCGTTTTACATAATCCGGGTCGTCGTTTGTCGGCCTTTATTGCAGCCAGGCACTTGCGGAAGTGCCGCTTCCAGTGCGTCGACATTGATGGCTTGGCCGCTGGCCACTATACGCTGGTCGTCGATCGGCTGGGTCTTGGGCTGGGGTCCGAGGGCTGGCCAATGGTGCGCATGCGCAATAAACAGTTTTATGCATAACGGAACCGCAGTGCTGTTAATTTTTGCGCTCCGTGCACGCAGTCCAGAGTCGTCAACGGGTCGGCGACGTAACATCGTCAAAGTCGGGCGAGTTATGTGCTAATTAATCGTTGATGAAGCTGGGAGTTACGTATTTGGCTATTGGCTAATATTATACCGAAAAAGTGATTTGAAATTACTATTAATATCAAGTAAAATGTATAACCAGGTCAAGTGCTGGCTTCGACTATAACATATAAATTAATAAGCATTAATTCATTTTTTATATTCTTATTTATATAAATGCTGAACTAAGGGATAGTAACAACATAAATTATTTAATTAGAACATTTTCTAATTTCTATTGAATATTACGTATACGTAATTTATTTGTATTAAAATTTTAGTCCGTTTGCAACTTAGTGAATGAGAAATATCTTTTAAATCTTATATATTCTTGCTAACTGCAAGGGTATGGAATTTTCGATTTGATTTGATTTGATTGATTTTTCGAACTTAGCTTCCTTTTTGGCTTAAACTAAAAATTTGTTTCCTTAATATTAATTGATAACAATCTTAGTCTCGCCACCGCTTAACCTATAAAAATGGCTTGTAAACATTGTCATAATTATGATCCTTGGATAATCCCAATGGGATATAAGGCTGACGCATAGGCATCCAGGTGCTGGCGCTGCCGGAGAGATCCGTAGCCGCATGGTAACCTTTAACCGCTGGCACAGAGGAGTGAACAATCTCCAGCCGATCGCGGGCATTCCCGTTGGATAAAATATATCTCAGGGCCAATAGTCCCGAAGTGACCATTGCAATTTTGCCCATGATAAACGATGAGGTTGAGAGTGCCGTTAGCCATTTAAGAACCAAGGGAAGAATAACCAATTTTGCCAATGCGGCGGCCACAAGCATGGGATATACCATTTTCATGAGTTTCTTTTGCTTCTTGTGCTTGCCACGACCTGAAATAAAATTAATGTTTTATATATATTCAATTGAAATAGAACTAGAATCCAATTCTTCAGAGTTAAGAGTTGTTTTGTTAAGATTGTAAGATTAGAGCAATAGCTTTCACTATTTGGAAATTGACAATTTTTAAAAATAATCAGCTTTAGGCTACCTAACAATACCTATCTAGTTTTTCTTTTGAATTCGTATTAGTTAGGACCTAGCTTAAGTACCCACCTTCGGGTTTCCAGGCATCCAGGAGGTTCTTCACCGTCTCGGCACTTAACTCCTCAGTAATTAGTCTCTGTAATTGGTTTTCGGCCACCGCAATCCACTCTCGCTCCAGACGTAACTGCTCCGCAGCAGCAGCTTCCTGTTCCGCATCCTGTTCAACGGCTGCCACAATAGCGCCACCCATCTGCACCACCGGCGGAACGCTATAAGCGCCACCGAAGGACACTGGCCACAGCAGGTGGAAAATTGTAATTGAGATCGAAATCTTAAGCATGTTTTCACCGTTTCAAAGTTCCGAGCCGACTGAGCAAAAGCGGGCGCCAACTGCAGTTTGTTGCCAATGGGGCACTCTCTTCGTTGCACTCCGCTGCATTTAGATTCAATTGGGTATCTGTATGTTCTTGGCCAATTGGTCTTGGCCACTCAGTACCGCTAACATTTCTGGTTGCACAGCGAAAAATAATGTACAACTTGGTAATTTAAAGCCTTACTTCAAAGTCCTTTTTAAAAAAGAAACATCATGCTTAAATTTTACAATAAATCATGACGAGAACCGTTCTTTGATTTCTAAAGAGTATAAATGAAATTTTGCCGTCAATAGCCTGCAATCAGGTTCTGCTGCTAACAAGAAAGAATATTACACGTTTGTATATATAAAACTGAACAAGGAAATGCATTTCAAATGACTTTCCGATTTTGTACACTCTCGAAAAGAGTGCATTTCTGAATTTGTTTTCACATTTAAGACTTTTCCCAAGTGTTCTAACTTGTTTTCGCTGATTCTGTTTTGCTCCGCCGATTCAGTTTTACTTGAGCGTGAACGGACACATTAAATTTTCCCTGCTTTAATGAATGGCTCACCGCAGACATTTCACTGTAACCGTTGCCGCCTTACTCTGTTTGTGTGCACCACACTTGTCGTGGGTCAATTGCTCCAACCATCAACAAGTAAAAACTCTTCATTATCGTTGGTGGGTCCGTTTCGGTTCACTTGCCATTTTTGCTTGGCAAGCCAGCAACGTTTTTCCATTTCTAAACTGTGTGTGCAGAGAAAAGCTTTTTGGGGAAATGCTTGACGTCACTCACAGAGGGATTTCCCCTTTTGAAAGTTCTTATCAAAGTCGTTAACACGTCGCAAGGGCATTAATTTATATTAAAATGAAGACAGTTCTCGGAAAAGTTTTTAAAGTTGCTCACCATGAAATTAAAACTATGGTATTCTCCGGGAACATGTTTAACCTTTAATTAAGTTAACGGGAAATGAGTTTAAAAATATACTGAAATTAATGAAATTAATGAATAAATATTTCTCATATTTATCTTACAATAAATAAATTATAAATACTGTAATTTATGATTGCCTCTTTGTAGTGTTACTGAACTGTTGTTTTCTTCGATGACATTCTGTCTGTAATTAATTAAATTTAATTTGCTTTATTAATTGGACATTAAATTCGCTATATAATTTGTACTGGACCAGCGCTGTCAGAAGCAAATTCAATGAAATCTGTTCTAGGGCAAACCCAATGAAAATTCTATTAAAAATTCATTAATAACGTTGCCATTAACCTGAATAACCCTGAAAATATTTGGAATTCAATTTAAAGGCCTTTCCTAAGCTCGTGTTTATGTAAATTTTTCCGTTAATGCCACAGGGCCCACGAACTGCGTACAGAAATAGGATTAATTAAATTTAACCAGCATGGAGCCAGTGAACGAAATCAGCTTCTGCAATTACACAAGTTCGCTCTGACGTCGGGAATATATATGTATGTATGTATGTATGTATATTGGCTGGGGAATGGAATAACGTCCAAACTGAATTAGGCGCGGCCCAGACGAGACAAATGGACTTATCTCAAGCCCCAGCACACACAACACTCGCACTCGGACTCCACACTCGTATATTCGCTGGGTGTCCAAAAACACACTCAAATGCACACGCGTGCCACGGAACTAATCGCAGTCACCAGTCAACAACTTTAACGCGCTTTGCTGTCGTCACTTTTCATGCCCGATCCCCCTACACTGGCAATGGCGGAGTGTCTGCGGAATTTATCGCTGCTGGGTGTCAGCGGTGCTTTTACCTGGCATCCGGTTGCTGTTAAAACTATACCCTGTCCGCCGAAAGTATTTTAGGAATTCCGTACAAAGAGCTCTTAAAGGAGGTAAAATAAATATGCAAGCATGTAAAAGCTGAAGGAAGCGACAGGAAGTAGTTTAAATTTACAAAAGAAAAAAGAAGAGATTCGCTAAGTTAGGTTTCTTTTAAAAGTTTAAATTTTAATTAACATTTAATTAAATTATCCTTTTAACCTTAAATCTTAATATACTCAAGGCATATTATCAAGTAATTTGAATAATAAATTAATTACAAATGATAAATTATTTGTAAGTTAACTGTTAAATTTATGACAGGAATCCTTTTTCATTTAAGTTTAATTTGCACTTCTTAAAAAAATACCACACTCAAAAAGAAGGGTATATTTTAAACGGCTGACCAAACATTTCATTTGTTTATCGTTTTTGGGTGCCTTGGCTGTTATGTACATACTTCATTTCACTTGCGACCGCGACGTGGCTATCGCTGAAAATCCGTCGCCACCGCACGTTTATAGCCCCAAAACCAGACCTTCGACCAATCGGTGTTGGCCGGCCAACCCAAATCGAACTGCTTAATCCGAATTCGCTTAAAATCTAAGCCCATCAGAGTTTCTTCAAGACCAGCGCCTTGCTGGCATGACCGCCCGCGGAGCTCTTCAGGCTCATTACGGCCGTAAAAAGAGCGAAGAAGAAGCCGGCTAGGCCCGTGGTGCCTACCAGGAGTGTGAGTCCGCCAATGAGCACCGGTATGAGGGTGAGGAATTTCAGTTTGTAGGCTATCAGCAGGGGGAGCAGCAGCTTCTGGATCTTCTTCTTTAACTTCTTGAGCTTGCGGCCCTCGGATTCCGCCGCCAGACGCTGGGATCGACCTTGGACCAGGAGCTCCTTTGATGTTACAGTAAATGACGCTGCCGCTTCGCTTGTGGTGGCATCCAATTTATTGGGCACAACCTCGTCTGTGAGTAAAGGAGCGGAAGCATTAGTTAGTCAGTTAATTAAGTGGTCAGTCACAGACGCCGGAGCCCCGAGGTCAGGGTCGCTATGCTACACTTCAATTTAACGTGGTTATTACGATAAAATATGAAATAATAATATAAAATCATAAAACAATTAGTTCAAAAGGAAATCTATTATAACCAGCATTATATGAATGTATTTTATTTGGTAATTCAAAATATTCGTTAACTTCCCAATTGTATTTATCATTATAATCCGTTCTTTCCGCTGACTGCTAGCTTAGGAAGATGGAAAATTCGCAGAAAAACTACCCACCTGCCTCGCCGTTGATTGCCATCCTGAGGGTGTCGCAGAAGTCGCGCACTTTCACCAGAGCCCGCTCAAAGGGCGCCAAGTAGCCATCGATTCCCCGGAGCGACACCAGCTCCCCATCTGCTTCGTTTTCCAGGGGATCGATGTCGTTCGCATTTTCGCCATCACCATCATCATCACCATTAGCTGGGTGGGTTAAGGTCGCTGCCGCCTCGCGAACTTCCGGCTGAGGCTGAGGCATCGGCTCCGGCTCCGGCTCCGGTTCAGCTTCCTTGGCTGGTGGCAGCTGTCGCAAGATTTGGCCGCGTCGCATCTGCTGGCTGATGGCCAGGACATAGCTGGCTGGATCGGTGGGAGGAACCTGTTTGTAATTTCCGCCAGCCGAAGGAGACACCACACTCTCATTGTAGCGATGGTTGTAGGCATAGTAATTGACAGGAAGTCGTTCCGGCTCCGTTCGTCTTTCTTGGATCTCCTGGCGCTGGCGCTGCATTGAACTGGGGGCTGTTGCCTGGAGGATGAGCCAATTGTTGTGCTGCGTGAATGGCTGCCATGCATTCATCTCCAGCTTTAGTTGTGGGTTCTGGCTGCCGGAGGAAGTGCCGCCATTAAAGCGACTGCCACTGCTTCTCGTCACTTTCATTGTTACGAGCACGTAAATGCCAAGGACTAGCACCTGTCGCGGCCACATCCTGTATCCCTTGGTTGACTTTTCGAGATGTTCACCACGCACACGCACACCGCACGCCGTATAGAATCGAACTGTGCGGCACAGAGTGTTTCGAAATCTTTGTAGACCAAATTCTATAGGGCATTCGACATTTTATGGTGCTCTCCGGTCGAGCGATTTTACGGCCTTTCGCCGAAAAGTGTTGCGGCTTTTTGGCCTGCGGTCAAGCGGCCAGATGATCTCCCAGATAGCTTTTCACGTCCAAGACTTTTACCTCACTCATAGAATTGTGGTCCGTCAGGCGTATATGAGTATTGGGTGGGGATAACCGGCCACTTCCCAGTTCCCACTTATGTAAATGTTCATAGGCGCAGAGTGGTGAAGGAGGCGGTATTATTGATAGATTAAAGATTAACGCTTCAGCGAGCACAACACGTGCTGCTCTGACCGTTCAGGCATGACCTGACCACTTTAATTAGAAAACAATGCCTCATTTCGGGAGTTTTCACTTTTCACCACCTGATTTTATGGCCCTGTTGCACGACCAAATGCCCGAATTCAACTGGTGGCCTTGCACCTGATGCCACTATTCTATATATGTTAGTCGGGCCCTGGGAAAGTGTGCCCAATGGGTAAATTCGCGTAATTGTAGCCCCGTGCGTGCTAATTGCAACCTGGTGCCCGTGGCAGGTAAAGTTGCTTTCTGCTTCCATTTGAATGCCGCATCTCAGTTGGGATGGCTTTAGTGAACACAAACATTTAATCTTCTCAGTGGATACACAGAAAAGAAATAATATATTCTGATATGTGTTGATTAAATTTATGAGTTTATAAACGACTATTAAATTGAAAAATAAATGAGGTCAAGAAACAAATACAATTTAAACAATATTTTAAGTTTTCCTTTTTTTAACCCACTTTTGCAATGTTTCAAACTCTTATTTATTTGTGTTACTGAGAAATGGGAGACAGGTGATTCAGTGGGCGGCCACAAATTCCATGTGCAGTTTCTGTTACGTTGCACTCACGTTATTGCTTTCCATCTGTCGTCTGTCACATGCTGTTGGGCGCCAGTTGTCAGTTTCCGCATGCAGATAAAAAATCCGAGCATGCTTCTCGACTCGTTTCCCAGCTTCAACCTTTTAGTGAAGCTTACTTTTAGGCTTGTGGTGGGAGCGAAAAAATAGGGAAATACCACCTTGGATGGGGGATTATGTGGAGTGCTCTTGTCACTATTGCTTTGCATTTTAGTGATTTGATTTGATTTCAAGAAGCATCAATAAAATGCAACAATAACTCACCTAGCGAGATTCAATTTAATATTTAATGTAAGTTCCATTTGAGTAGTCTTCAATGGAAATGTATATTTTTATAATTAACTAATATTGAACATTGACTTAAAAACACATTGTTACCTTATTAAGAAATCTTAATTAAAATGTTTGCCTAAATTTAAATTTATCCCACGATAGGAAGCCGTACATAGTTATTTTTGGCTTTGCTTTTCCATTATCCCCATTTAGAATGATGTATGAGGAGGGCTTATGGCACTGAATAAGAGAGATTACCCCTGGCGATAATGGGTGCCTGAGGTCTCTAATTTTAGTGTGATTTTGTGATAGTGGCAGGATAAAATTGTGGCCTGGCACTGAATGGCAATTGAAAATGGCTTCCCCCAGCATGGCCATTAACGGCCAGCTATGATTGATAGTCACCAAAGGAACTCATTCGGTGAGCTTTAGCCATAATGGAGGATGACTGTGGCTTATTTCTCTTCATTCCTGCACAAGGCCCGTATTTCATTCGACATTGTTTGGCTGTTCCATGCGAGTAGTAAGCTGGAAGACAACAGCAGATCAAACATGAATCAAGCCAACTTAAGACATATAAAGCATTTATTTTTTATTACCACAAATTTGCATGTGGCTGGTTAAGCGGTTGGCCGGTGATTTCGATGAGCTAACAACTGGGACAAGCAGTCTTGCAGTTTTTTTCTATTTTTTTTCGCACAACTCGTGGCGCGACTTTGGGGATATTACACTGAGAATGCTTTATAAACTTTGTTGCGAATTAAATAAGTTTGAATAATATTAAAATAAAATTCTTAATATTATTTTATGTTGAAGAAATTGATGTATATAAAAATATAGCTATTATTTGGTACTGAGAACATATTTGTTTTAAATATATTGCCTCTTTCAATTGAGTATTTTTCTCAGCTTACTTTACGAGAGTTTAGAAATTGAATTGGTTTTTATTTTCAACGATTTTATGCTGTGTCACAGCCTGCACTCTATTGGGATCCCGTGCTCGCACGCCCGGTTTATTTAGCAGTAAAACTAGTTCAACTCAGAACTCTTCCTACGCCCTGCTTTAATGGAAATCATAAATTAATTTTCGGGAACAGACCGGGCTGCTGAAGATGTGACTCGGAGACAAAAGACACTCCAGTGACTAGAAGACCTTGCTTTTGAAGCCAAGCGCAGCTTGTCCGGCATTTAGCCGCTCACTAAGCCACCTTTGTTGGGGCTTGGCCAAGCGGCTATTAAACCGAAAGCGATTTTGCCTTTTGGCATTAGTTCTACTTGTGCTTCGCAGGCGTTAGCAGTCTGAAATGAAAGTGAGTGGATGCCGGAAAAAGGATTTCGATTAAGGATTAACATCTAACTGCCTTCCTTCTCCTTGGACTAGGTATTTGTGTGTTTTCTGGCTTTGGCCGCCACTCTGGCCACCACCAATGCAGGACTTCTGGGTCTGCTGAAGGGCGGAGGAGGCGGTGGCTACTCAGGAGGTGGCTATTCTGGAGGTGGCTACTCTGGAGGCGGCTACGGAGGGGGCGGCGGTGGAGTCCAGGTTGTCAAAGTTATCAACACCTACGAAGGAGGACACGGTGGCGGCTATGGTGGTGGCTATGGAGGTGGCTACGGAGGTGGCTACGGAGGAGGCGGCTACAGTCATGGCGGTGGCTGGAACTCTGGAAGCTACGGAGGAGGCTACGGAGGCGGGTATGGAGGCGGATATGAAGGTGGATACGGTGGTGGCCACGGAGGCACTGCCCGTGTCGATGTCTACAAGGTGATCACAACCACACATGGAGGCAGCTATGGAGGTGGCTATGGAGGCGGACACGGAGGCAGCTATGGAGGAAGCTACGGAGGCAGCTACGGAGGTGGTTATGGTGGACAGTCCGGCTGGTGGAAGACGAAGTAAGCACCAGAGACACTGCCCAATGCACCCAAATCCCCCCATTCCTCAGAACCGCTCTTCATTTAGCTGTAATCCGGATATAAACTCGTTCTATATTGTACCTGCAAAAAACCACCGCCGCGCAATCTGAAATCTCTTTAGTAGACTTCTTTCCTAAATTACGGAAACGAGTTTGAGATTATCGGCAGACTGCTTGGCGAACTCACAAATAAAAGTAAAAGTGAAACATATTTAAATTTAATAGTATTTGTGGTTTTTCCATCTAACCTGGCTAATGCCTAATTAGCATTTGCGTTGGATCTAATTTTGTAAGTTTACAATTTCGGGATTTGCATATTTTTTGGGGGAAAGTAAGCTCCGTTCCCAGAATTAATGGATTAATTGCTGTGATTCTCAAAAAGGTTAACCAACTGATTAAATTCTGGTTTTGCGTTATAACTTTAAACTCTAGTCACGAAGATAAAATATAAAACATTATTCCGCAGATGCAAAGATAAAATTGCATTTTTAAATTTAATAAATTTAAGCCATGAATTAATTGCTGGCTTCCGGATTATTTATGTATCAAAATTAGCAATAATTAATCTTACAATGTCTGGTGAATTAGCATGAATGAATACATTAATTAAATTTTTTTTAGAATGTTAACCTTGTAATTGTAACAATCCCTTCATTTGCATACTGCCCCTACTCAGTTTCAACAAATTTTTGGTAGTATCCCAATAAACGACAGTCCATGTAGTTCTGATGAGCACCGAATTTGTGGTGAGCAAGAGAACTACATATATAGAGCAGTTATATTGAAAATCGGCAGAAAGGCATTCTAAAGCTCTTTGAATACTAAAATGTTTAAATGCGGATAAGTAATGAAAAATAGAAAAGAATATTTATATTTGAAAATTGATTTTTCATGCAATGAATGAAAAACAGAGATAAATCTACAACTAATTTCAAAAATTAATTACCTATGAATTTTGGCATGATTTTCCATTAAAGCAGGCATTAATATTTCATATTAATTCAGGCATATTATATGTGTTTATTTTTTTTATTATAAATTTAACCAAACTTATTTAGCTGCCCTAAAGCCAGCATTAATTTATTTAATCCACACACCTACGGCTTTTTATCTGCATGCACAATAGAGTACTCATCTCTGAAGACAACTAATTGGATGATGATTCATTTTGCGTAATTCATTATTGTTTTTCCCCTCTGGAATCTCGGGTGAATGCTGTTTTGATTAAATTTAGGGGGAGAGTGCTTGTACTTACAGCCAACTAACTTTCATCCTTGTGTTCATGGCATTGTGAAAATGTTTACACAGCTGAACTCTGGCCCAACTTGTTTCTTAGCTTAAATCTCTGGTGTGTGTGTGTGTGTGTTAGGGCCAAAGCAATAAACGTGGGCCATAAGCCAGCTGAATATGGGAGAAACACCCTGGGACTGCAGAAGTAGAATTTATGGAAGGCGGAGATGGGGCCGGAGGTGCGCAAGTTTTATTGGGATTTGGCTAAGGGAAGCGGAAGCAGTCCCATCAAATGGATACAGGAAGTGTACATATTTGGGCGAGTATCTAAATATATACCAGCCATGTCTCTTTAAGTTGACCTTCTTGCATTGAAAGCTGTAGGTACCACGGTCACCGATTGCCACAGACAATAAAA
Organism: Drosophila truncata; assembly: GCA_008042515.1. Taxonomy (NCBI): domain Eukaryota; kingdom Metazoa; phylum Arthropoda; class Insecta; order Diptera; family Drosophilidae; genus Drosophila; species Drosophila truncata. Next base: position 177,323 of record VNJQ01007758.1, read on the forward strand.
ATCAATTATCATTGGTTGAATATCTCGAAGAAACTTGCTCTTATCCTTTAAATTTATAAAAATTTAAGGCATCCGTTCAAATATTAGAGAGAAAGTTAAATTAACTTAAGATCCTTGTTTTCTGTGTATCAATGATTTATTTGTATACATTTTTTTTTTAGCTTTTCTGTTTTTTGAAAAACGTTGCTGCTTACAGGCGAGTTACACTTACGTCTAATAAATAAATAAGTTCAATAAATTATTACTACATACAGTTAGGCAAGCTAGAGTTAATGGGAGTGCGTTGGGGAATGAGATAAAAGCGGAGCTTCAGAAGCGGAAGTACGAGAGGTAATTGAAAATAGCAAGTGCAGTTAGCAGAGTGAGGCCAGAGATACAGATGCTGAGATACAAAGATGCAGAAATGCAGATACAGAGGCAGAGGCTGAGGCAGAGTTCAGTAACAGTAAACGCGGATCGAGAACAGAGCAGGGCAGAGTGGGATACAAACAAAACATAATCGATTAAAGCAAATACTAATCATTATAAAAAATGTGCATGCCCAGTGGGAACGCACGTTCTAGATACATTTCAGGCGATGTACCCATAGGTGCCACTGCGCGTAGAGTGAACCGTTGGAAATGCATCAAGTCTTCTTGTCTGCCCCGCAGTGCAAGTGCAAAAAGAGAGTTTATGTATATCTAATTACAATCCATCCGCTGTCCGTAATTTATCCACAAGATAAATGCAGCTATCTAACACTTGGTGCTACACCTCCGTTCTCCTTCCGACGTCCTCCCTTCGTCCATCCTACGACTTGGTCACCTGTGGCGCCACAGCTTTTGGATGTAGATGCTGCACCTGTTGATGGATCTGCGGATGGACTGCCGCCTGCTCCTGTATGTGGGACCGATACGCCAGCTCCTGGGCTTCGGTTAGGGATCGACGATCCCAGCCACCGCCCCCTCCTCCGCCACCGCCGCCCGAGGACCAGCCGCCGCCGCCGCCTCCACCGCCTCCAGACGACCAGCCGGAACTGCCGCCCGACGACTTGCCGGACATCAGCTTCTTCAGCCCGATTATACCTGCCAGGAGCAGGGCGATCTTCGAGATGATCAACGCCTTGCCCGCCAAAATGTATAGGGCTCCCATGGCAATCGGAATCATGCCCATCAGCTTCATGGCCATGCCCATCATCATCATGCCCATCATTTTCTTCATTTTGCCGCGACCTGAAATAATATAATAAAAAATATATACAATTTGGTTAAAATTTTTATTTTATGAAATAAATATACTAACAAGTGAAAGTGAAGATGATCAAATAACTATTTATGATTCCCAGAAAGTAAAATCCCTGCTGGTAAAAGACAATAGACCAAAGATTTCACGGAATCTCTAGAGATTTCAATGACACCCTTGTAAATTTTCCGACTGTGTTGGTAAATCAAAAGACGGTGAAAGTGCCAGCTCAATTAACCAAAGGCTGAATGTGAGAACATTTTCTCAGCCTTTCCTCTGAGGCTCCATCGGCATTCCGTTTTGGCAGCAGCGTGTGTGGCTTTCATTTTGCTGCCTTCATTAGGGACACTCCAGGCGATTTCACCTGCCTGTCTGTTGCCTGCCTGCCTGCCTGCCTGCTGCCTGGCTGGTGAAAATTGCATTTCGACATGGACACGTACATGGATCTGGACGGGGACATGGAAATGGAAATGGAAATGGAAATGGACACTAATACTGCCCAAAAGACGGATGATTATAACAAGCTCTAAACAGGCCGATCGATGGCAACGAGTATTAGCCAAAAATGGGTTTGCCATTGGGAAAGTGTTGGCTAACTTGTTGACTGCAGCAGCTCGCATCGATTAAAAATCTTGATCAATGATTTGAAAGTAAAAGAAAATTTTCATGTGGCGTGAAAGTAAGTTCACTTTTCGTTGCATTGCACTGCATTGCGATCTACAGTCGGCGATCTGCGATCTGCGATCTTGATGTGGATGTTGCAGTAAGTGCTTGTGTCAAATTTGTAATTGACGACAGCTCGAACTCATAATGAAAATGCCGATGGCAATGGCCTAGTCGCGGGGAGTTGCTTTTTCGTGGCCGTGGCCCCAGTGGAGAAATGTGGCCGGGCACTTTCATTACATTTGACATGGTCATGACATCTGAACGTGGCATAGTTTTTGCTTTTTATTTCTCATACTCTGCCTTTTAAAGGGTTTGTTACTCTGGGCTAAGTCGTCATGTTAACTATTATAAAATGTTAATTATTTAAGTCGCTATTAAAGATTCTAATACATAGTAAGGACAGTTGAAACAAAGTATAGCTTCATATTAGGATTTATAAGTAAATAGAAGTAAATGTCATACCCTATTTTAATTTAATTAAATACGTATGATGAAATTAACGCCATTTTAATCTAATATAGCTTCCTTAAATTTATAAACCATATAAATTTATTTAAAATTGTTCCTAAAATACTCTCTTGATATAATTCCCAGAAGAAATAACTTAATTAATTTGTTTTCAAAAATGTAAAGAGTGTTGCAGTTTCGTGATCCCATAATTGCCCCGATTTTCATGTTTTCGGCTCTTTTTGGACAACACGAAATTCTGGCATGACACTTTTTCGACGTTGTTGCCACTGTCTGATGGCTGAATGTCGTTGTTAAGGTTTCTGGGTCAGTCCTGAGTTGCTCAACGGGTTTTCTCGTGTGTGCGTTGTAAGGGGGAAAGGGGGGAAAGGGGGGAAAATAAAAACAATTGCGCATTTTCCCAGACCCAATATGAGGCCTCTGCTTACTACTTCCCCTGTTGTTTACATACAATGCAGAATGATAAGCTAGGAAGTGGGCCAGCCAGCGGTTGCTGATGATGCAGTTGCGAATGTCATTGCCGGCTAGGGTATACTTTGCAGCACTATCACGGCTCTCTTGGCTCTAATAACCGCCTGGCAATTACCGGTGACGGAGCTGGAGACACAGTCTTAGTTGCAGTCAAATTATGTCACTGTTACGCGCAATGGATACTGGGGGTATTAGCGGTAACCGCAATTAGACCGCCCACAGAAAGTGATGATTGTGTGGTGGATCGATTTGTTTGTCCAAGAAATCTGAGCTTAATTATACGACAATTTTTTTTTGCAACTCACCATAGGTCTTGTATTAATACTACCTTTCTAGGTGAAAATTAGATGCATGCCATTATTAATGTATTAACTTAAAGAAACTGAATGTAATTCAATAAGAAAATATTTTGGCAAAGGCGGAACTCAAACAATTTAACAAATAAAATCTATGTTTTTAAATCGATTATTGCAGTCATTGCAGACTAGATATTGCCTAATTGATAAATAATATTAAGTACTATTAATATTAATATTTTTTTAGCTTCAAGAGCTATTTAAAATCTTTTTTGAAAGGCCCTTTAATTTAATTTTCCCCCATTGCTTACCTTCTTCTAAGCCGCGTCCAATCTCATCGGAAGTGAGCTTGGGAAAGCTGACCTGCAGCGAGTGTCCGTTGAAGAAGTAGCTTAGCCGCTCGATCAGCATGTTGGTAAGCTTGGCGTCGCGATCACTGCCGGATCGCGGCAACGAGGACTCCAGCTCGTTCTCGCTGGTTGCCGGCGGACGCGGAGCCGTCTCCAGGCGGACCAGCTTTATGCCCTCGGCCACGTTGATGGCATCGATTGGGGCCAGGCGATCGATAAAGGAGATGGCCTTCTTCTTCAGACATGGCACGAACCCGGCCTCGGCGCGGGTACACTCGTCGTAGACCCGTAGCAGGGTCCGTGCTCCGGCATTCTGCGCCGGATTGGGCTGGACAGGATTACTCAGCTGCTCGGTGGCCGCCGTACAACTGCCGGCGAGAAGGAACACCGCCAGCAGGCTGATCAGGGTCAGAGCCTGGCAAGGCCGCTGCTTGAATGTCATTCTTGGCACTGTTCGCACTCGCTCTCTCTCTCTCGCAACGCAACAACACTCGCGGCACACCACGCGACAGGTGCTTCAGGTGATTAATCCTGCGACGGGGATCTCGTGTCCAGGATCACTTTTTGGCGTCACTGGGTGGGCACTGGCACTGGGAGCAGCTTGCACTGGCTGCGGTCTCAAATCAAACTGATGCCCAGCCTTGGCGCGCTTTGTTCTTTTATAGACCTTTCTTTCCTCGCTCGCTTGCTCGACGGCGTCTTAATCGCAATTTGATTTTCCTCGGCTTCGTTCGTGGTCTTCGGGCTCGGGCCTTCAGCTTCTGCTCGTGCCGGGCTCTTTTTTTTTAGTCGGTTTTCCTCCGCTGTGGGAAAATGTGCGCCAGTGGTGGCAAAGAGTGGTTTCCATTTGCAATAGAGCACAGTTTCCACATATTTTACTTAGTCTCTTGGATTATTATTTATTTATTCTGAAGTATCAAGTTATAAATTAAGTTTGGCATTATATTTATTTTAGGCTATTCAATTTTCTCCCTTTTATGTTTGAAATACAAAAAATACTATTTTTCTAGAAGAAACTTCATATAAAAAAGCAATTTTGGATAAGCAATTCTTGTCAGGCTTCTACAAAACACTCTTTTCTCCATTTTTCATCTCATGAAAATATAAGTTTCGGTAAAATATTAAAGTAGCTTCGCCTTCAGCGCAGCACTGACACTGCCTTGATGATCATTGGCAGCAAGTAGAGTCTTCAATGAACCACAGTGCCCAGCGAAGGCGAGGCCGAAAGCATTTCCAACGGGTTTCGACGAGTTTTTCCAGCCATAGCTTTCGTTGTTTATGGCCAAACATATTAGTTGCATTAGTGGCATTTGGTAGGAGTTCACTTTTTTTTTATTTTGGCTTCTGACCATTTCAGCAACTGGCTGCCGTTGCCGTTGACACTTTAATTTCAATTTGGATTTAAGCAATTTTCGCCATTCGAGTTTGGCCGCAAAGAAAGTCATTGCCAGCCACTAAACAGTGGCCAATGGCCATGTTTCTTTTTATTATGCAAAATGCCAGGCACAGTGGGAGTGTGAATGAGATCTCAGGTGGGCAGCATCCCATGCATCCCACGATGACATGCAACTAATGTTTAGAGGCCATTGGCTCGCCCTACTGGGAGGTACTTCGAAATGGCAAAATACCAATTGCAAAAAAGGGAAAATGTTCACTGTTAAACTTAGGAAAAATAATTATATATATAAAAGACTTATGTAGGTTTAAGAGACAACAATAGCTATATTTTAGAATAACTTTAAGAACTTGTATCTCATGCAATTTATTGTTCTTAATGTAACTTCATTTCTTTTTTGTGTAGGTCAGCAATCAGTATCTGGTATCGATAGCTGTATCTGTATCTGATAGAACGTGCTTCCACACATGCGAGTGGCTTAGGGAAAGGAAAGCTGTGCCGCATAATTGTGGCTTTTCTTTGCCGCTGTTGCTGTTGCAATAAAAACTAAACGTTTCAGCCGAAAAAAAAAACTGGGAAAAACAGAAGCTGGAGAAATTACATTTTCTGGATTCTTCGTGTTTTTCGGGGCCTTTCGCTTTGCGATCGGTTTATGTGGCAGGCGGACATAAAAAGGAATATGAGCCGGACCCTATGGGGAGTGGGGGGTTCCAATGCGATTTTCAGCTAATAAACTACCAAATTAATGCCCCGCCGGCTATAGAGATCTTTGAGTGCTGCTGCTACTTACGGCTGCTACTTACCGCCAACTTTGCCCAACGGGAGCTGGGCTGGCCAACATCGCAGCACTTCAAGTGTCGGCACCTTGGCCAAGTGAAAAAGTATCTCTTACCTCCGGCTACCAGCTTTTTTCTGGGCCACTCATTTGGATTTTGATTCCCTCGACCGCCGCCTTTTTTTCACGCCACTTTCACTGCCCAACTTGCACTGGTCGGGGGGACATGGTGGCCGATGAAAATTTCCAAGGGGCGGCAGTTCATCGATCTGCATAAAGCACTCGAGTGCCGCCGCAATTATTTATTTGCACACAGCTTTGTTTCCGTTTAGGTGTCGCCCGATGGACAATGGCGGCGGAGGTGGGGATGGAGAACTAAAGCGTTTTGGGTTCACTGGCCGCCTGGGAGCCGTCATAAATGTCCCAAAACCAAATGGAAATTTATGGGATTTCCCCCAGAGGCAGTGAACCTGAAAAGCTGGGTGTCGGCATGTCCTCGGGCTCCTGCATAACATTAATTTATTTCCCTTGAATGGCTGTTGGGGGTCCTTTAATTTGTGAATAATGGAAAGTTTTTAATTTTCTGTTTTTTTTTTTTTTTTGTACTTAGGAGTCTTAATCAAACGCAGTGGACCTTCCATAACTTGAGATTTTGATTGAGTATTTTATAACACATTTCAAGTCTTTTATTTTCCATTTCAGTATATATTTCTTGAGGGGAAAGATCTACTTCTCCGCCTCCCCCAAAAAACATGAATAAATTGAAAACTATTCGACACGCTTACATGACGTCGTGAAGAACGTGGCTTTCCTGGGACACTTTCGTGTCGAATTCTTTTCCTCGCCTTTCCAAATGCCACTCGCTCGGTGGGACCAACTAATGTGCATCATTGTTTGTATTCCACGTTAAGCCAAGCTGTCAAATTGTCCATCAAGCGCAGGCATTATTCGAGCATTCGAGTTTCCTTCCCAACATATGATTTTCCATCTCATTGTGCGGGTGGTGTGCAGCTGCAACCGAAAACATCCGCATCGAGGGCCCCCCGAGCCATAATGTACACCATGTACCGCCGCAGACTCGTATCCATATCAAACGGTCATATCTCTGAGCTGCGCAGGCGCATGTGAAACAATTCCAATTGTTTTCCTTCCTCTGCGTGCCAATGTTTTTCCACGGGCAAGGCCAAAGCCAGCGACAGCAGTGGCAGCTGCGGCGGCAGCAATTGCAGCAGCAACATCAAACTGTCTGTCTGCTTCCTTCTGGCCTGCGGCAATTTTTTTTAGTTTAGCTGTCGCCACGCCTTACACTTTCCTCTTGGCCGAAAGATTTTTCACGGGTTTTCTGTGTCGCAGTGCGAGTGTAAAGCGGGGAAATTGTAGTTTATATATCTCAGCATAGCTGTTCCTACTACCAAATATTAGTGAGCACTTCAACATCTTTAACTACTCATAATTATTATAATTTAATTTAATTTTTTTTTCATAATTCTATTCTATTAACCTTAACCTACATTTATATTCTTCCCTTTTGACCCAAGTTGAGTCTTTGAAAAATGAGTAAACATTTTTCAGGCTTTTAAGAAGCCAAGTAAAATGCCCATCACTGAGGAAAACAACTAAAACTAAGTGAATAATTGCGCTTTAATAAAGAAAAGCCACAACAATTGCAGCACCAGCAGCAGCTGCACTCTGTTCATGGAAGTCGTTGCGGTTTTGGTGTGTGTGAAATTTTGAAGCTGGCCCCCAGAGAAAGTATACAAAAGTGTATATAAAAAGCAGCAACCTACCGCAACGATTAAAACAAACAGCTATAGTTCGTTCTGAATTCTGGGAGTAGAGTGCGAAAACCTCTGGCTTGGGTTAAAGTTTTTGGAAGGCCAATTAGCTTTCAGTTTTATATTTTTTTTGTGTGTGGAGTTTTCGCTTTTATTTACCGTTTTTGCTTAGAACCCGAATCACACATCGGACTTTCTATTTCATGCCGTGGGGGCTGGGCGATGTGCAATAAAATTGCAATTTTCACAAACAAAGGAAAGCGAAAAGAAAATGTTTATTGCCTTAATGTGTGCGTGAGCTTTTTTTATTTGCTTGTTGGCGCTGCTGTTTTTTTTTTGTTTTTGTTGGTTTTTATCGCTTGTTTTGACGCCACATTGACGTTAATCAAAGTTAACCGCCAAACGCTCGCCCAAATCTCACGCTAATTAACTTTTATATGGGATCAGCGTCGACGGGCGCGATAAGCCGACGGCTTTTAGCAGCCTCAGCATCTGTCCACTTGCCCAGTTACCCAGTTGGCCAGTTGGACATCCGCTCCGTCACGGCAGTCACGAGCCAATACTGCTTTTTTTTCTGTTGATTTTCATTTAATTTGCGAACAATTTATTTAAGCGTTATGCCCGCTCGGGGAGTTTGCAAGAAAAATTCGCCAGCATTTTTCACAGCTGTCCGTCGGCCGGGTGTCGCGTGGCAGCCGCTAATGTGGAAAGTGGAGGTGTGTTGGCCAATCGCAAGATCTGAAAGTATTTTCGTGGAAGAACATCAAAGAAGCTCAGCTAATGGTTGAAGTTTTTTCAACAATTTGGAGCTCAAAGACCTAATTAAAATTGTTATTCAAGGCATAGCACAATTTAATATTTCTTAGGAATTTTATTTCGCTTGAAAAATTGCATAATGATAGCTTAAATTTTTATAAATACTTTTTTCAGATTTTCCCCTATTTACTTTTAGCGCTCAGTGGATCGTGGATAAGCATTTTCTCATTACAATTACCGTTAGCATTTATTATGCGTTGCTTTTCGCTTTCTTTGGCGCCACTCGTCCCAGTTCACCGTACAGTGAGACCCCAGCGAACACCATCTGCAGACGATGACCGGTGACCGCTGACCGGTGACCACTGACCACTGACTGGCTGCCTATACACTAAACCATACACACTCGTGTGTGATCTGTGATGGCTGACAATTAAATCCTCAGGTGTCGCCAATTACAACGCGAAAGTGCGTAATGGTCGAGCACTCGACCCCAATGAGTTGGCTCTAATTAAAGCCATGGGATATCCCGGCGACTGGAATAATTAAAAGAGTCAAGTTCGAATGGCGCCCTAAACCGTTGAAGCGCGAAAGTTTCGTCTGAGATGCGATTTCGGGTCAATTCAAGAGTAGATGAAAATAAGAAGAAAAAGCAGGAAAGGCAGACTGCCTTCGCAAGGGGGGAAATCGCAACGCCAGGCGCATATCTCGATCTCACTCGTTATGTTTACATGCACCGAACTGTGCGGTGAACTCTGAGGCGGCTTGGCGGCGGTAAAGGTTGCTCGAAAACGCCGCCTGAACCATTCATTCCTGGGCCAGCATTTTCACCACCGCATCGCCAGCTTCCGATGCTTTCACTTTTTCGGTCGTTGTCACGTTCGCATTCGCCTGGCGTTGTTCAATTTATCATCATCCGTGGCCATGGCCATGGCCAGGGCAGGCCGTTGAACTGGAGTCGAAAAACGTTTCTGTGGCAAAAAGGTACGCGCTGCCAGGCGATGCGATGCCGTGCGGCAAGGGGTTAAGCCTGGCCATTTGTTAGGCGACCTCGGAAAACGCATTCGGCCATCCCTTTTGGGCCCGTGCAGACCCACCCAAAACCGTATTCAAATGGTGATTTATTTGGGCAAATTCCTCAAGTGAGATTTGCGCCAGGGATTAAGTATACGCCCCGGGTGCCGTTCGTCTGAGAGCAGAAAAATAAAAAAATGCCGCCAAATTATAATAATGCGCACAATGAAATGAAATTTTGTTTTGGCCAAGCCACACCGACTGACATGGACAGCAGCTAGCCGGAGTGATGCCTTTGCCTGTGGCCTGGTTTGGAAATGGCAACGAAAATGAAAATGAAAATGAAAATGACAATGCCAGGCATTAAATTCACCTAAAGTGCGGCCAAAACCAAACGAAAATGCGCAAGTGCTGCTTATGGGGATGTCTGCAGAATCACTTGACTTTGCCTGCCACAGCACTTTCTTCGCCGGCCATGTCAAAGTTGTTATTGCGGCCTATCGCCTGTTGCCCGTTGTGGCATGCCACGTTGATTGATGACCAAATGCCGACTCTTCCAGCGGCCAGCGTCGATGCCTGGGTCCGGCCATCTTGATTGGCATTTAACATGGCTGTGAACTTTGCCTTGTCATTCATAGGGGACTCCAGCTATAGCTCCATCTCCGACTCCATCTCCGACTCCATCACCGACTCCTTAGTCGCGAAACGAGCCTCAAATTTCACCGCAAATATGCAGTGCGGAATTCCCAAAACGTCGCTAGAGTATTCTTAAGGTGCCGCCATAATTGAGTGTCATGCGGTGGATTCAATTACGCCGAAGATGTATTTATAAACTGGCAGATTTTGGCCCAAGCACAGAGAGAAATATGTAGAGAAATGTGGGGGAGTAGGAAAGATAGCATTGACTTTATAATTTGAATATAATGTTGTCTTAGGATATGCATATTTATTCTAGACATGTACAGATGCCATTGTATAAACTTTCTATACCCAATGAATTGATGATTTATTATAGATTTACTTCAGAATTTATCAAGTTTTTTACGATCCTTATGCAGAAGTTCTTATTAAATTACAATCACCATTTTACTTTCATATTTTTCGGTGCACGAAATATGCTATAACAACGACAAGCCCACGCCTCGAGGCTTTATCCGCTAATTTCCACGGCAAACAAATGCAAAGCAGCTTTTTCTAAAATTTTCCAAAACAAAAATAGCTGCAGTATCACGAGTGAGTTCCTTGTTGCTTGCCCCCAGGCCTCCGGCCAAATGAAATTGAAATTTGCCGCAGAATATATACTTTTTTGCAAGAGCGCTGTCCTCAGATTTACAAGAGAAATATTAGACATCAAATTGAATCGACTCGCGGTCGTGTTCTCTCTCGCCGAGGGCAAGTGAAAATGGTTTTGTGTAGGGCCAAGACAAACAAACGAATGTATAATTTAAGGAAAATGCTTGCGACAAGCGTATAATAAATTCATCAAGACAGCAGGCAGTCAGCCAGTCAGCCAGTCAGGCAGTCAGTCAGCCAGTCGGCCGATCAGATCAGATAGTCACGGTCCGGCTTTCCTCGCCGCGGTGCAGTGCAGTTCATCAGTTGTCGGGGGTCAGAGTGAAACGTAATTGGCCCGCGGCACTTAATTTGATTGAGGAGAGGGTCAGGGGCAGGGACTTGGAGTGGGACTTAGAGTGGGAGTTGCAACTCCGCTTGGGCCTCCGGCCATGGCAACCTGTATCCCAGGCCGCCTCAGATCCCAGGCTCGGTACTTTTCTTGGCGGGGGCGACTCGGATGTCAACGCAAAGTGAAAGTGAAAAGTTCGCCAGCAATGGAAAAACCAAAACAAAACCCGAGAGAGCTTCTCCTTTATGCAATTGTTTTGGTAGCGAACGAGTTCCCAGCCGCAGAATTGTGTATTCTGCCTTATTGAGCTTGAGTCGAACGCGGAGACAAAGGCTAAATAAATCGCGTGGGCTTTGGGGAAAAGTTTTAGCTTGATCTTGGCCTTACTGCACTGCAAAAATATATGGTGGGAGCAGTAATTTATTATTAATTTTTTAGATGGGAGAAAAGTAGACTTCAAAAGGGGTTTCGGGGAACAAATCTGCTTGTAAGGCTGATCCCAAGGCTGAAGTGCAAGATTCGATTTTAATCTACATAATTAAATAATAAATTATGCATTTCTAATAACAGACATATTTTTAATCGCTAATTTAAATTATAAACCCTAAAGTCCAGAGTAATTAATCATATTGATATAATTGACTGTACGTTTTCAGTCCTTAGAACCATTTTCTCTGAGTGCTTGCCAACAATTGGCTTCGATCACTAAGCGTTCGGTTGTTTGCTTGCTGTTAACACAAAATGCCAATTACTGCAAATTGCGGGCTGCTGCATCGGGCGCTTTTTACCTGACAGTTGGCCCCGCATTTTCGGCCTATTAGCGATGGATGCGCGAAGCTGGATGGATGGTTTGTGGAAAGTCGGATTGCGTGTGAGCCAAAACGTGAATTATCATAAATTATCGCCGACGGATTATGCATCGGCAAGTGTTGTCCAATTCGCATTGGTATTCGAGTGCTCGTACTAGGAGTATACGGTGTTTGTGTTCATCCTACGGTTGTGTGTGCTGAGGTTTGTAGAACGAACCAAAACTTATGCAGAGATATGCACTTTCCCGCTAGAAATGAAAAACACTCTTCGTGCCGGCGAATCCGCAGCATGTTTCGGCGCGATAAACTCGCAAATCCCATCATTAGATGTTCGTCAGCTCGGCTTTTTTAATTAATATTTCATAAATGAAAGGCGTCGAGCATAAATTATGCATGAGCTGCCGCGGAGGTGTTGCTCTGTTTGTTGTTTCAGTTGCTACACTTGGCGAAAAGTATGGGCCAAGCTTTGCCGCTTTAGTTGGAAGCCTGAAATTATGCTTCAAGTCCACACTGAGCTCCCCCTGAAAAGTATATCATAATGTATGCTTTGCTGACGCGAAATCAAATTAAACTTTATGCTGAAGGTGTGGCTTGTCTCAGTAACCGCATTACTAAAATATAATTAAATATTAAAATCCACTCAGCTCCTTGAGTGCCGAGAATTTAATAGAAATCAATTAGTTTCTATTTGCACATGCGAAACTTGTAGTTGATTGTTAGAAATTGTCGGTAAAAGCTGCACATAATCCAATTTGACTAGCCTAAGCTCAAAGTGTGGACAGAGTCCTTGTGGTTACCTTTGAAGCTTTTCAATTAAATGGAGGACACTGCATTTAAATAATTTATTATTTGGTTAAATAGTTCACCTAGCTGTTGAGCACTAACAATAATTACACGTTTAGATGGATTTGGTTAATGCTTAGATGGAAATAAATGTATGGTTATTAAATATAATTGCTTTCTTAGCAATCAGAAATCATAGTTTGTTTGAATAATAATGGGATTAAATTAGAATGCTTTTAAGACGGACATAGACATGGACATAATGATTATTAAGCTTTGACCTCAACTTGCCTTAATCAATATTTAAGTTTTATTTTAATTGATGGAAATTAAACCAAGTAACATTATTTATGCTATAATAATTTTAAGCTTTTTCTAAATTCTGCGTGCTTGAAATTCTCAAATTGATTTCGATTCGTTCTAGGATAATTTGCAGCTGCTTCTTGCACTTTCTTTAACTTTCCTGCTATGTATTGCTGGCGACAGATCTCGCTGCTATTCTATAATTCCTCGGCAATCCGCATTAATTTCGGTTTCGATGCGCTTGCCTAATAAATATGTATGCCCAAATCTTCGCGTGTGCAAACGAAAGCCAGCTAGGAGATGAGAGCCACGGCAGTATCACGGCTTGCCGATGAAAGTGGGCGTCGAAAGGCGCTGGAAAAATATATAAAATGAGCCGAGCCGGGCATATAAAGAGTGGAATAATTGCCGAGGCCGAGATCTGCTAATTACGGCAATGAGCAATGAAATTGGCCCCCGACAGCCAGCCTGCCGAATGCACTAAATCTGCAGCGAAGCTTTGCTTTAGTGCCTTTGGCGAGGCTGGCAGGCAGTCCCCAGCTGCTGCCTGCACTCATCATGCATACTACGCTCTAAATAGCCACCAGCTATTGTTGCACTCGGAGAAATTATCTACGGAATTTAAATGTTGAATGTTCTTCATTCAAGTAAAATTCCTTTCAAAGCTTCAACAGTTTATTAGCCTATACTTACTTCATGTTTATATTCACTCATTCATAAATATTATCTAGTGATAGCCGCAAACAAAAGTAAAATTAAGAAGTACTTCTACTTTTTCTCAGTGCATTACCAGCAGCCAGCAGCCCAGGCAAAACTGGCTGCAACGGGTGCCTGGCTAATTGTGGCAAGGTAAAGTGTATAAATTTGGCGGACAAACTGGCGCAGAAGATCAGTTGGCCAAGAGATTCTCCAGCAGCTGCAACCACAGTAGACAGCTGACGGAGCGACACAAGAGCGAGAGATCGATCACAAGGATTGGGACACGCTTAACCATGGATTCGCGACTGGGTCTGCTCATCGCCCTACTGCTAGCGGCCGTTCACGCCTTCGGAGCCCTGGAACCGCCGACGAGTCCAAACACTTCGGAAAATGGCCTGCTGCGGACGGTGCGCCACGTGTATGGCCAGTGTGCCGACAGCGAGGATGTCTTCTGGTGCTGCAAGGTTCAGGGAGTTCGACTCCTGGGCCGCGCTCTCAAGGTGCCACAGCTGGGCATTGTGGACGGTGTGAGTCTGGTGCGTCGCGAGTCCTTCGCCCAGGACACTCGCAGTGGTCGCGCCAGCTTGGTGGAGAGTCAGCTAAGTAACCGCGACCTGGAGCACATGTCTGGTAAGAGCCTGGACGCCCTACTGCTGGATCGCTTCCTCAACTTTGTGCACAGCCACGAGTTGCAGGTGAATCTGCCGCGCCTGCTGCGCTTTGGCGAGCGGAATGGCCAGGATTGGCTGCAGCATCTGTTGGGTTACTTCCTGCCCGCCCCCAGGGGCGAGAGCGAGGGTCGCAAGAAGAAGGACGACAAGAAGTATCTGGGCCCCTTCATCGCTGCCGTTCTACTGAAGACCGCCATCATGAAAATGGCCTATCACTCGATCGCCATTGTGGCTGGCAAGGCCCTCGTCGTGGGCAAGATAGCCTTGATCATCAGTGCTATAATTGGCCTGAGGAGGCTGGTGGGCCAGGCGGGTCAAAGCGAGAAGACTACCTACGAGATCGTGAAGCACCCGCAGGTGCAGCAGAGCCACACCTATTCCTCCAGCCACCAGGGCGAGTACGACACAGGCCATGACGGCGGCTCCTACCACCGCAGCATCGACGACGAGATGATGATGCAGGACAAGGCCTACCAGGCCTGGATGCCCCAGGTGGGCGCCACCGCCTCTTCCGCCGTCAAGGGGTCGCGATAAGGTTAGCACGGGGTCCGCAGCTCTACAACCAAAGATCCAAAGATCCCACAGCAGCCCCGCTTAGTCCAATCTATATCAAATTGTATTTATACTCGACAGCCCTCCAGTTTAAGTTTAGTTATCATAGTTAATATGTTACCACAGAGCGAGCATTAAAAGAAAAGAACTTAAAGAGTTGCAGTTACTGGGAGTTCGGGTTTTTGCCTTTACATGAACAAGTAGCAGAGATAAATAATTCACATATCAGCGTAACATTGGCTTTAATAAATATTTAATACAAAATTGTCTTAGTTATAGAGTAAGCTTACTTCTAGTTGCTTTCAAGTTAAATGTGCGTAATCACTCGTATGGACACATTATTATTATTCTATTGGAAGACTATAGAAACCCGCGAGTGGGCTTTGTGGCTTCCGGTACTGGATGCTGGGGATCACCTTCCGCCTGAGGCAGGCGGCGCTTCAGCGGTTCCATCTGGTAAGCTTGGTAGAACTCCATGGGGCCACCCAATGGCGGCGGCTCTTCCACCTGCTCCAGTTGGGAGGAGGCGTAGTCGTGGGTGGGCATACTGCGGTGCCAGCCGCTCTCGTGGCTGGAGTGGACCACCACATGCTCCGTGCCACCACCGCCGCCGCTGTGTCCACTACCACTGTGTCCAGTCGAACCCTTTTTTAGACTGCCCTGCGGAGAGAGGCGTAGCGCCAACAATTTGGACGGAACTGTTCTAAGTGGGGAATCTACTCACCAGCAGCGATATGACCAAAGCGATCTTGGCCATTATGAAGGCCGATCCGGCAATGAGGATGACCTTTCCGAGGAACATTTGGGCCAGGGTGGCCATCATGATCATGCCGCCCATCATGGCCATGTGCTTGTCTTTGTCCTTCTTTTTGCGACCTGTTTTTTTGGAGCAGTTTTTATTTTTCTTTTTATATTTGTCTTTCTTCTTCTTTTTCTTTTTCTTCTTTTTAGGCTTCTTCTTTTTCTTCTTCTTATCCTTATCCTTATCCTTTTTCTTTTTCTTCTTAGACTTTTTCTTCTTCTTCTTTTTCTTCTTCTTTAGCTTATTCTTATCCTTATCTTTATCTTTATCTGGGGTGGCTGCAAGCACTTCGAAACTACCCCATCCTCCTATCAACTTATCGACCTTATCATCTACGGTATAAGTACCTTGATCAAGGCCCAGCTCACTGCCAAAGTCATCGATGGCATTGGAAATTGTTAGCTGCCTCGGCAGCTTAACTTGCAGAGCTCTTCCCTGGACCAGCTCCAGTAGCTTTCCGGCCAATCCCGTATCCATTCGCCTCCTGCTCTCCTGCACGGCCTGCGGCTCAATGCTCAGGTAATCACTGATATGCCAGGTGCTGTTATCCCGAGCGGCAGCATCCACCACTCGCTCGCTTTCGGTGGCCAAGCATTCCCACATCTCCTGACCGCCCAGGCATTGGGCTATGATCTGTCCCAGACCCCTTGGACTCCATGGGGAAGTCGATGTGTTTTCGGTAGAGTTAAAAGGTTCGTTTTCCTTGTGGCTGAGCGCCAGGACCGAACAGGCCTGAAAGAGCACACACTGCAGCACAATCACACGCCACATTTTGTGAGTTACACCAACGGCACGGCACTATAATAAAACCTCTTTTATCACTACTTGAACTACAAATAACCCAGACAGCAGCTCCACTGTTCTATTTATATTGCTCGAATCTTTTTTCGGGGACAGCAATTAACACGCTTGTCAAAGCACGACAGTGCTCTCTCGATAGGAATCAAATAGAAATAGAAAAGCTTTCAGAAGGCGACTCGCTGAACCTTGACTTTTCTTTTTCGGTTAAGTAAACTTTCGTTTTTAGGGAAAACCACTCTACCACCTGTACTATTTAATTATTAAGCACACTGGCAAAATATAGTGGCAAAGATCGGTAATACAAGTTTGACCTTAGTGTCTTTAAATATTATTTAGATTATTATAATGTGAAGAGCAGGAAAAGTTACGATCTAACTTCGGAAAAGCTGTATAAAATGTTGATACCCTGCAAGCGAATGAAGCATCGAAGTAATAATGACGATTGACATAAATATAATATTTATTATTTCACATTAAAGGCAGCTAGCTTGCTTGTAACTTTTCTTCCAAAAAAATTATCTTCTTGTAGACCTGGTTTAATGCTGGGTGTCTTAACAAGGGACAAGCGGAGTCTCCTTCATTTAAGTTCAATTGATACTATTAGTTTGGCTGCCAGAAGTATACACTCAGCAATTAGACCTCGCAATATATATCGATGCGCTTTGGTTTGAGAAGTGCTTCGCAGTTATGTTTTTAGTTATATAAATAATTCTATATTTTCTAGTTATTGTGACTTAATGCTGTTTCTCCGAGTGTGAGTTTTGTAAACCCTACAGAGACCGCACATCCACTGCCTGCCAGCCCTTCATTCCACTGGCATCCTGAAAGTTTCGCATCATAAGATCTCCCTCCTGCTCCAAGCTGGCTGCGCTTAGTTTGTTACTGGGCCTCCGTTGGTTTTCAAAGTCGTAGAAGCGGTCTTCGGTTGGTGGTTTATGGACGGTCTTATGGATTGGAGGCGTTTGAGCCGGCGCTTCAGCCACTCGCGGTTGCTCGAATCGAACTTTTCGCTCTGTGCGACGATATGGCGACGCCTCGTGAACATCGTATTGGTGATGCAACTCGTCGCCATGGCCAAACACTGTGGTTTTTCCCGGAAAATGTCCCACTGGTCGGTGGCCATGGAAGCCGCCGCCGAAGCCGAAGTTAGAGCCACCAAAGCTACCGAAACTGCCGCCTCCAAATCCTCCGGCGCCCAAACCACCCAAGGAGCCCATTATTCCCCCTAGGCCTAAGAAGCTGCTCACATATATCGCCAACTTGACCAAGAATAATGACTTCTTGAGTAGCAGACAGATGCCTGCAAAGAGCAGGGGAACCAAGGCCACCAGGTTGAACTTTAGGCCAAGGAGAAACGGAAGCAAATATTGCTTGGCCAGAAGTCGACCTAAAAAAAATAATATAAATAATTCTAAGTCCGTTTTAAAAAATAAATTTTGTCATTACCAGTCGTTGGTTCTTCAAACCCGAACTGCCGCTCCCCTTGCCCTGCTCCATCGAGCACGAATTCAGCCACACTATTCGCATCTGCCGTGGGCCCGATCTTGAACATTAGACCAGGGTACAATCCGTCCATGTGCCACTCGAGACTCCGCTGGCCCATCACGGCTCCGGCGTTCTCTAAAATTCCACGAAAGTCCACCGGATCTGTGTCGAGAACATTGGCCAGCGATCTCACTGCCGGCACCTCGCTCTTCACCGTCACAAAATCCTCCACGAATCTGACATTATCGCTTTCCTCCAATCGCTGGATAAAGTTCAGGGCGGATCGGCCCAGACACTCGCTCAACTTTGGCTGTTGGGCCCCACGAACACACTGTTTGAACTCGGAACTCATTACGGAAAAGTCATTGCCGACCGCGGATCTCAGCTGAAGGAAGCTGATTAGGAGAAGAAGCGAGTCTAGAGGCGACATGTTGGTCAAGTGCTTGGACCTCTACTGAGCCCGCTGGCCAACTGACCCCTGCATTATATACCTTCATCTTGTTATACAATAATCAACTCCGTTTTGACCAAATCTGCTCCCATTCCGGTAACTCGCAGCTTTTTGCACATGGCCCAATAACGGAAATAGCTTTACATCAACGCCAAGTGGCGCACCAACGCTCTCCACCTTCTTGCTCTTAACAATGTTGCTACTGCTTTAGCCGGCATGGTCATGGTCAGTGCACACGACCCAAAGCTGCGTCGACTTGTGGCCAATTTTTCGCACATCTCGACCATTATGCAATGGGTTATTGTTATTCCACAGAAATTATGAAACCCTAGCGGGCGCCACCGTTCGCTCGGACCCTCCGAAAAATCTACAATTACAATTGCTAATGTCAGTCAATTAAATAAACGGAGATGCTTAGAGAATTAACAGAAATGTTCCATCGTTTACACAGCCAAGCTGGAAAATTGCTGCGAGTCAATTATGGAAACAAAGAGGCAGAAAAGGGGCAAGTTCAAATCGAAGCAGAGATACCTCGCTGGGAGACTTCAATCTTAACTTTCAGAGTTTCCCTTCCTTTAATGTCAAAATAAAACACCATTTGTTGGCAATGATTTCAACAATTTGAATCAGGTTCTAACTACAATTTATTAAATAATTACATAAATTAATATACTACTTTCATAAAGCTAAACCTTCATCACAGCGATGTAGAACCCATATTAACACCAAGCTAAGGAGTACCAAAAGTTTGTGACATAATCCCCTTGAGTTTTCTTAGGGAAACATTTGCCTACTTTCAGGCACTGCCAGCAAAAGCTAAAATTCAACTTTAGTGATGCCAGCACGTCGCGCCATTTCAGTGCAATAACAACATCAGCAAGGTATTTCACGGTCTTTGCAGGGGGAGAAATTTGAATATCCGCCGAGGGTAGTGTCTGACACCTTGACACCCTGAGACCTCTGGCAAAGAAGTCGCCTATTTCGACGACGAAATGGAGCAGACAGGTGCCGAGGGGGAAAAACTTCCAAGAAAATCACGCTTCTCCTAAATCATTTATTCCACCTTTGCAAACTTCAGGGATTTTTGGCATTGGAATTAGTGTTTAATTTTGTAAAAGTTTGCGTTTTAAATACTAAGAGAATATAATGCTTAAAACTTGGTATTGACCCTGAAATTGTAATATTTTTCTGCGTATTTAAATATATTTTATGCTGATGCCAAATTTGTGTAATTCAAAATTAATTTATACCCATCATTTATGTCATCATCATATTTATTGTAAAAATAAATTGTATTAAAGAGCTGAAAAATATAATTAAAACCTCATATTGGAGTAAAGAATAATTAAATTATTTTCAGAGATAAGAGTTAAGCAAATAATTATGAAAGGGAATTCAAATTGAAATTAGTTTTACTTTTACTTACATTTAAAATAAAATGTGTTTAAGTCCTTAGATTGGAGATAGCTGTAACTTTAGAGTAGAAAATAACTAATTAACATTCAATTTAAAAAGATAATTCCCACTAGTTTGAGTGTGAGTCCGCTCAATGGCTGCCAGTCAATAAATTTCCAATTGCAAGTGCCGCGACAAAAAAAGAAATTGTATTAATAAACACTTTCACCGCCGATACTTGAAATTCACGGCCAGTTGCCTGCAGTTGTTTACAAATAGTTACAAACAAAAAAAGCAACAAAAAAGATATATGAGGCGTTCATCAGACCTTTTGGCCATTTTGACCGTTTTGTCGGTTTTGGCCATTTATATGCCGAATGGCGAGTGCCAGCGGCCATAAATTGCAGCTGCGGGGCGTGCTCCCAAGTCTGGAGCACGACTTCACGTTCCCATCCATCCACACACCCAATTTGTGGGGGAATTGGAATTACTGGGCGTACGTGTTGCACTGCGAATGCAAAAATGAAAAGCAGGTCGCAACTTTCATTAGATTTTCCCGAGATGTGGACTTGCCTGCCTGCTTGCCTGCCTGCCTGCCTGTCGGCGGAGTTGAGTGAGTCCGTGTGTGTGCAGATGTGTTTGTGCATTTTCTGGAGCGACATCGGATACAGCCCAGCGATAACTGACCGAGGCTATAGCTTTGGCTGGAGCTGAGGCTTCTCCACGCCTGGCTGGCGCAAGTGAAATCCACTGCTCTGTGATTTTGTGTGTCGCACATGCAATTGATATCGCTGGCCTCGTTCGCCTTATTCTTCGTTTTGGTGAAAGAGTGAAAGCATTTCGCCAGCGGACGACGCATACGCGGCGTATGAGTGATATTTCATGGTTGAAACAGCAAAAGATCGGAGTCAGGTTCGAGTTTGAGATAAATGCGGCATTTCTTTTATTTTATTTTATTTGATTTGATTTGATTCGTGTGTCTGCTGGAGAGGGGCGTGGCGAGGGGCGTTGGCCTGCGCCTAGCAGCGGCGCAAAGTTAAGCAGTTTAGTTTTTAGTTTAAGTTTAGTTTAGTTTAGTTTAGTTTGGCTTTAGAGTTGAGTTGAGTTAAGTTAAGCGTAAAGTCAATAGTAAAGCTCTGAGTATTAATACAAAAGTGGCAGTCATTCGCTAGATCGATTACGTTTAAGATTTAAGATTAAGCAACGCAAGGCCAACCCCCAGGTCCACCCTCTGATTTTTGTCTCTAATACTTAGTTGCTACGGGTTGTGGGGTCAAGTTCTGTTTTTCGGTTTCTTTTTCATTTGTTCTGTTGATGGCGCCTTATGTGTGTAAGCCTGGCATGAACTACATATGCTATACAAATAAATTAAATAAATAGAATAAATTAGACGGCCCTCCGAGTATTGCACTGATGGTTTGCCTCAGCATTCGGCGTTCTGCGATTTTTTGGCTTATTGCTTATACGCCGCGTAGGCCAGCTGCTGGGCCTGCGAATCGTCCTGCTGCAGCGAGCGACCGTAGCTGTGCTCGTGCTCGTAGTGCGGATGCGCCACGACCTCGTAGTTCTCCTTCTTCGACTCCAGCAGCTTCTTCAGACCGATGATGCCGGAGAGCAGCAGGGCGATCTTGCCGATCACCAGGGCCTTGAAGGAGATAAGGGCCAGGAAGCCAATGGCCAGCGGCAGGAGGGCGGCCATCTTCAGCTTGAAGAGCATCAGCAGGGGCATCAGGTACTTCTTCTTCTCCTTCTTCTTGCCACGAGCTGAAAGAAAGACGGATGGATGGATGAGATGGGATGGGATGGGGATTTGTGTGAGTTGGACAGATTAGCATTTGCACATTACTTTCGCTGGATCAAAGCCGACCGCTCATTAGCAACTGGAGCTCAGATAATTAGCTGGCGAACAGGATCGACCGCTTTCTATGTGGCTGCGTTTAGAAATCGGAAATTGCAGCCACCGACTCGGCGCGGCTCACACAAAAAGAAAGTAAGCCTAGCTAACTGGCTGACTAAAGTGCAATTAATAGCCAACTATCTGGCGGATAACCAGATAACCAGCTGCCAATGCACCGCTACAGGATGACCTCGATATGGCATCAACTTAACAGTGAAAACAGGATTTCCACTGGAGCTGCCGCGGGAGCCAATGCTCGCGAGCTGGAGCCATCTGCCCGAACTGGTCGCTTGCATTACTAACCCAAATTGGCAACATTGGCAACGAGTTGTCACTGAGTCGCGGCGGTCGAACCAGAAAAGTAATTTATGTGGGATCTGCTACGGGTACTCACATTCCTCGAGGGCGCGCTGCATATCCTGGATGGAGTCCTTGGGCACCTTGAACTGCAGCGTGTGGGTGCCGAAGAAGCGAGCCACTCGCTCCACCAGCAGGGAATCCACCTCGGCCTCGCGGGCCTCCACCTCCTCCGGCAGCTGCACATCGTTCAGGGATCGACCCACTGGGATGTCATCGGTTTTTACCAGGGCAATGCCCTCGGTTAGCCGCACATCTCCGTTTTCGGTGTCAAAGTAGTGCAGGGCCCGCTCCTTTGGGTTTGGGATTTGGGATTGAACATTGACATTATTCGTTCAGGCAGAATTTCTGGTAGCTGCAAACATTACCTTCATGCACAGGACCATCGAGCGCTCGCCACAGTCCTTGACCATCTTCAGGGCGCTGGTCAGCAGGCTGTCGGCCTCCGAGGCGGCCGCTGCCGTGGAGGCAATCAGCGCGAAAAGGCACACAAACTTAAACATGATTTCGTCGGTTGGTATATAGTATATCCACAAGCACTAAACACTGGATCGGATGTATCGGAGGTATCCTGCCACTTCCTGGCGATGCGGGATGTCTGTTCACTTGATTGAGTGCACTGCGCTCGATTGGCGTGTTCGATCTGTCGGTCAGAAGGCAACCGGATAACTGTGGCTAGAAGACGCACGCGGATCGAGTTTTATTCCCGGCCAGCAGAGCTTCAGCAGCGCCGGTCGGTCAGCAGCGACGGCAACGGCATCGGCAGCGGCAACCACTATAGTCGTATACGACAACCACGCCGTTGTCGCTTTAACGCTCCGCAACTGATCCCACTGCTCCCTCCGGCCGCCGTCCAGACACAGTAGCCGAGCTTAGAATTTAAATAAACACCACGACGAGTGTGAAGACGATGAGGCGCATAGGCCGGGCCCCAGGCATCGGCCTGGCTGCAGCCGAAGTCCCCCAGTGCGCGATTCCAAGTCCAACTTCGACGCGGAGTCGCCGCAGCAGCAGTCGGGGCAGAGAGATACCTGGACAGGTACGGGTACGGGTACAGGTGTGCGTGAGCAGTCGTCGTCGCCGCAGAAGCCGGCAGAGCTGGCTGGCTAAGAGGCAGTTGTTGTTTGTCAACACACTCAAGCAGCAGTTAGCTGTTTGTTGCTGGCCAATGCGAGAAGGCTAATTGTGTTGTGGCAATGTATTATTCACTCAGCCTCTGGGAAGGCGCCATAGAATCGAAATCGGGCAGAAACTCCCTAATAGTTTGCACTTAATCGTAATTTACCACCCCCAGGCTTAACCAAATAGGTGAAGAATAAGTAATTACGAGTGCTCTAATAATTACACTCATTTAAAGGCATTGATCTATTGTTTTTATTAAAGGACAATGTGGTCAAATCTTCTGTAGATTGTAGATTAGCTGAAACCTCCCGAATCTCGTTATATTTATGGAAAAATAATTTGATTATAATAAAATTTGTTACATTGAAGAAATTTGTAAACATATATTTAATATATTAGTGTTTTTATTAGAATTTTCCTAGGTCAACATTAATTTTCCTGAAACTCATTTAATGAAATTTAAAAAGTAATAGCATTCATCTTGCCTGTGCTGGCTGTTTGTCTAAATAGAGAATAAACTGTTGCAAAATCATTTTATTTTTATTTACAAATAAAATAATTACCTACCTCAAGATACATATATAATTTAAATGGAAATTCAAGGCTTAGTGTGTATATTATTGACTGGAAAACTATACAGATTACTGCCAATAAAGGAGTTTATGAGTCGTAAATCTTGTTGGAGAACCAAATAGACCTTTGAGGCGCCACCTAATGATGGCACACTTTTTAGCACTGAGCAAATCTCGGGTGCAGCAGAAAGTGTGGTGGTTCCATTTCAAATTGCACTTGCTCACACACACTTCACACCGTCACACCATCACGCCGTCACACTGGCACACCGTCAGACTCGCACACGTGACGGGGTGGGCGGTGGGTGGTTAATCAAGAGCACCATTTAAGATGGCGGCCGATGGTCGAAAGCAAACCGCCACTTGAATTGGAGTAAAATAGA
Organism: Drosophila truncata; assembly: GCA_008042515.1. Classification (NCBI taxonomy): domain Eukaryota; kingdom Metazoa; phylum Arthropoda; class Insecta; order Diptera; family Drosophilidae; genus Drosophila; species Drosophila truncata. The sequence goes on from VNJQ01007758.1 coordinate 201,214, forward strand.
AAATTAACTAGTTTGTTGGCGGTGTGGCGGCAGCTGCGGCGGCGGTTGGTGGAAAAAAATTTCACTTTAATTTTGCTTTTTATTTATGTGTTTGTTTTTGCCTCCAGCAAGCATCTCGCATAATGTATCTGCAGTTTTGTATGCCAATCCAATCGTCGACAGCCGCACAGACACAGACACCGCCGCAGCGACACGGCAGCTATACTCGAACACGAGAGTTTCATTGGCATTATGTCGCTTTAATTTGCAGCACTCGAAAATTGCCACACGTCTTGGCCACTTCTCGTTTCATCGTTTCATCGTTCATCGTTTGTTCCATCGGCTCATCGCTTGCCGGGTAATTTACGCATTAGACAAGTGCCCCGAAAGAAAGCTAAGCCGCAGATTTGCATGCTGCCCAAAGAAAACACGCCAGAAAGCAGAAAACTGAAGGAAAAAAACCAAGAGAAATATAACAAAAACACTCGCATCTAGATGCAAAGCCACTATGGCGCTTCGTAGACGCTTATCCAAAGCGGCAACATGAGCCCAAAATCCGTTGATGGAATATGTAAATGCCTTGCACGTGGACATAGATGGATGTGACTGCCACTGTCAAGCTGTGATGTGTGTGTGTCTCCTTGAGGGGACCTTCCAATACTCTACGGATATAATTTATCTAAATTAGTCAGGATATCAGTGGAGATGTTTCCTTAAAATGTTTAACCCTGCCAGGCTAAACAGTACATCTTATCCTAAATGTTAAATTCCTTGAAAAAGGGCAATAAATCGTCGAATTGTTTTAGTAAATCTCAAACGAAAGTAAAAAGTAACTTCATTGATTCCATTTTATATAATTTAAACTCTCCTCACACATTGTATGATGCAATGTGACAATAATCAAGAAACTTAAATAGTCGACAGCTCGGCAATAATACTTTGTAAATTTAACTCTTACTCGGAGAGATGAGTAATAGGGTTTTACTATAATTTGAAGGCAGTGCTAGTTAACCAGTGCCATTTGTCAGTTTATGGCAGACGTTATGAGCCGGATATTTTCCATAAATCCGCTCGCTTCCACTTAATTGAGTGTGCACAATTAATTTGTAAGTTAACTGCTGCTGGTGCTGTCCCTTTCGCCGGCTGACCCCAATCGGCATGCGAAATATTCGCTGTGCGGATAAAGCCGAACTTAGAGCATCTCACATTGAAGGCAAACACTACCTACCCGCTGCGGCGCCGCAGCCCCAACCACAACCCTTTTCAGTGGCATCTTCAAAATTGACACCTTTTCAAAGTTTCACTTTCATTCCGCTTGGCTGGAATTCCGGATTTCAGCTGAGCTCCGCCTTTAGTTTGCAGCTCCACCCCGGTATTTACATGCCGCTGCCCCAGTGCGCTTGGGTAATTTTCAATTAATGAAAGTCCCAGCCGGATGACGTCAGTGGTGTGCGGGGCCCAGGAAAGGGCACCCACAACCAAAGGCCTGGGAGTGGAGTGGAGTGTCGTTAGCCCGGTTCAATGTTCTACACCGAGCAGCTCATTAATATTTCGTGCAGTGGCCAAAAGTGAAATTGTCGCATACCGAGTGGGCCACAGCCACAACAATGGGTAAGGCCAGAAGGAGAGGAGTCGAGAAGCTCGTCAAGTGTAGAGGCATTTTTGACCTATGAATATTGCATTGGACTCGGGGCAGGCAAAAGCATAATGAAATATTGTAAGCCCGATGTGTTTAATTAAAATTAAAACGAAGTTTTCTCTGAAAAGAGCAAGTGTATCAGCAACAATGTACATATGCATGTGCATACTGTGTTTACACAAAATGATATTATTTTCCTTAAATTGATGACAGCCTTTACTTACGTCACTATTATTTTGAACACATCTGTCCACCATTCAATATGTATTTGAATTCGGTAGAAAGCGAAGCACTCTTGTGCCGTTTTTGGCACGCACGTGAGCTCGTTCCGATGACACTTGTAATTGTCATCATAAATTCATGGTCTGGGAGTGGCCATATCCAAAAATAAATCATATTCAGGGGGTTTTGTGTAGCAGAATTTACTATATTTAATTAATGCTTACTTAAACCTAACACACACATTTAGTTTGTAAAATTATAGATCGATTAGGCAAATTAAACTAGACATTAGTCAGACAGTTCGTGCGGCGATCGTTTCTTTGGTTCACTCCAAGCCCCAAACTCCAAGCTCCAAGCTCCAAGCTCCAATCTCCAATATTCAATCTCCGATTCCAATTTTCATCTCCTCTTTCTTCCAAATGCAAATGCGAGCTCACAGGCTCTTGGCGCTGCCCACCGAATCCTTGCCTGCCGGCTTCCATCCACTGTAGGCTGTGTCCAGGTCCCGACCCCATCCCGAGTTGCTGCCCGAGGACACAACCACTTCGTGGGAGTTGTGCTGGCCACCGCCTCCTCCGGCCAGCAGCTTCTTAATGCCAATGATCGAGGCCAGCACCAAGGCCAGCTTGGACACGATCAGCGCCTTTCCCGCCAACATGGCCAGAGCTCCGTAGGCCAGAGGAACCATCGTTCCGCCAAGCAGCAGGGGAATCATGATCATGGCGCCGTGTTTCTTTTCCTTTTTCTTGCGACCCTCTACCGAGTTATCTTCCGAGTCGAATTTAACCTGGGAATGAAAGTATTTATGATCATAATGCTTACTATTTTAAAATATTCAATATAAAAACTAATCTTTGGAAACGTTAAATTTAAAATTTCCATTTTTTTTGTAATCCGATTTGTTATTGTTATGTAAATTTTTGAAAAACTTTGCTTTTTTTAAGTATTAATTGCACAGTTAAAACAGAACGATTTTCTCTGTAAACTATAAGACTTTAGATGTAATATTACCATGTAATAATGTATACACATTTTCCGATATACTTTATCTATTTTCTGAACTATTCACTTCAAATTTTGAATGGTTGTGCGCCTACTAACCTGCAGAGTGTGATCCTGAAGGAAGTTGCTCAAGCGCTTCATGATCATGTTATTCAGCACTTGTTCCTTGGCATCCACGCTCCTCGGCAGCACCGCCTCAATATCCTGTTCATTGATGGGCGCCCTCTTGGGCTCCTCACTCTCTCCACCAGAACTTACGAACTGAATTCCATCTGTGAGCGAGAGGGTCTTAGCCGACCTAAAGGCCTTCTCCAGACCCGTTAGCAGCTTGACCTTGAGGCAGACGGACATGTTGTCCCCCGTGCACTGTTGGTAGATGCGATAAACCATTGACATGTCCTTCCAGAAGCCCGTGGAGCCCGTTCCTTGGCTGCTGGCCTGGGGCTTGGGCGCCGAACTGAGGCTATTTAGAGTCTGGTGCTGGTAGCTGGCACTTCTGGCACTCGACAGCCAACAGAAGACGATCATCAGGGCGGCCACGTGCCACACGTACTTGATCATGGCTGGAGTGTGCGCTGCTGGGCGGCGAAGCTAGATGAGATGGATGTTGTCGATGAGATGGTCCTTGGGCAGTTCTTGAGGTGAGGCATAAACTGGAGCGAAGACGCCGGGCGCTACTGTTCGGGTGCTCAACTGAGTGCTGGCCGCCGGATCCTATGCATTTTATACCCGGGCTGCCCAAATCGCATGTCGGGCGGCCGCGTGAAATTGAAAAAACACAAAACACACACTTTGTCTTAGTCTAAATATCACGGCAATTAGCCAGATGTTGTTGGCCAGTGGAGCTGCACTTTCGTGATTTCGCTGCGAAAGCCACCAAAATGCAGTTTCGTTTGCAATTTTATTCCCGCTTTTTAGTTCGTTCTAAGCTATTGAGCTCGTGCGTGACTGCCGCTGCCATTGCCAATGCTGAAGCCATTCTTCTCAGTCTTGGCATCTGGCTTACTAGACCGCAACTGTATGAAAATTCTGTCTTTTTTTTTTGTTGTTGTTTTTGTTTCACAGTTTGGGGCAAGATTCACTCGCTGTCGTCACCTAATTTGGTCAAAACTTTTCTTTTTATAAATGCACTTCGGAAAAGTTCACATATTGTTGCATACTTTGCGGTGCTGCAAGAAAAAGTGCTGCCACCGAAACGAAAGAGTTAAGACACGAACACGATGGCACTCAACGAAAGGCGAAGAAAGCACGAAAACTTTCTTTTCTGTTTGCCGAAACGACAGCCAGGTGGCGTTCAGCTTAATTGAAGTGCTAATTAGTTAGCAATTGCTTGTGAACTCAAATCTGTTAACACGAAATAATAACTGGCGGTAGCATTACACAAATATGTTAAGCCGGATAATATCAAAGGGCTTTGAAATTTTTATAGCTTTGGGGACGTGAAAATACAATACATTTTGTTATAACTACAGTTTTTCAAATAATTTTCTAAATCTGCAATCAGTTAAAAGTCTTAAAAAATCTAACTAAAATAATATAAAATATTTAAACAAAATACTTGTTCATTAAAATTGTGGTAGAAGGGAATTCTCACTATAAAGAACATTTACGGAACCTGCAAGGCAGACTGACAGATGCCTTTCCTTTATTTTGGAAATTAAAATCATACAGCATTTATAAATTATACCTTTTCGGCCATTAGCTTTGAGCATTAAAGCATTTTCACCTCCACATTAAGGCTCCTTAAGTACACACATCGGTGAAACCGCTTATCGCCCCACCAAACGGCGTTGAAAGGCAATTAAGCGGTCTTCGCCTGATGCAAATTGATAATCAAAGTCCTCATGCAACGTGCAACATAACCGCTGGGGCCGATGCAACCGCCGTTCAATAATTACGCTGGATTGTTGCTAACTGGATAGTGTAATTTATATTAACCACTAACGATGGCCACATCAAGAGCAGAAGCAGCAGCAGCAGCAGCAGCAGCAGCAACACCAACAGCAGCACTAGCACCAGCAACAACTTTAGTGGCAGAAGCAAATCAGGCGTGACGGGGAAACGCTCGAGCGGCCAAAACTTGCGGCCAATTAACTTTCAATTAATCAAAGGCAATGAAAGCTCATAAAAGCGCTTAGTAGTAGATTTAATGCTCGCTGAGCAGAGCTGCGTCCACAATTGGTGTAATCATAAATTTGGATGCGTGCTTTCTGTGCCGAGTGTGGGAAAAACGTGCTGGAGCGGAAAATGATGGCAGTGGCATTAGTGCACGGCGCTTAATAATATTATTAGTCGGGCGGGCTTTCTTGCTCGGCGTTTACGTACATTTTTGCTACTTTTTTGCCGCACGTTTGCCTCAGAAGCCTCTGTGCTGGAAAGCGCACTGCAGCAAGGCCGGCAATCAACTCGACTTCGGGACCGCCTCGAGTCGTTGTCTACGTTCTGGTGACCCGCTTTCGGAACCAAAACTCGTTTTCATTTCGCTGAACATTCTGCACACGGCTGCGGCGACGACGCCCTTGCAGGCATCCCGTCCACTTGAAGCCCCCTCGCAGCCGTGGCCCCTCGCTCCGTTCCGTTGACAGTGAAATTGCTTTCAAATTGGGCACTCTGCACGACTCTCCTTCGCACTTTAATTCCCCCCCAGCCGCCAGCTCGGCTCTTCTTATGAATTATTGCAAATTTTGTGGTTTTTTATCTGGTTTTTCAGAATGTGAAATTGGTGGCGGTGCACTGGCTTGGCAGTGGTGGTGCAACGGCTGCGTTGATGCTGCACCAGTTCGGCATTTCTCTAGCGGCACAACCGTTGCTCGCTCCAAATCGCCGATTCAGGCTTTCGTTTAAGTTGGCCGATTTGCATATACTACTATGTTTACCAGCGGCCATAAATAAAATGTATCTCAACCGAAAAATAGGCTGAGCGCCGATCAAGAACGTAAACCATTATGCAAATTGATTTTGTTTATATATTGAGTGAGGCATAATGGCTTTCCACTCCACAAGAACTTAAATTTTAATCAGCATTATATTTTCTAAGAAAACGTAAAGAGTTCGGCTAAGCTATAAGCAATCATGAAAATAACCTGTTCATTTCACAACATTTTCCAAACATTTATGGTATGGCGTGAAATTGAAAGTACTTTCTAAAAGGAAAGGAAATATGTTCTGCATTCAATTCACTTTTACTGGCTAAGCATGTGAGCAAAATACGAATGTTACTTTTTAATTTATTTTGTTTGCATATTGATTATTGTAAATAATTTAAAGTAAAACTTAAGCTGAAGCAGTCTCCATCTGAAGAGTTTCTCTTTACTTAAGATTCAGATTCCATCTAAGTCTCAAAATATTAAGCTCTAAATACAAGCTGGAAGCTGTGAGCCAACTTAATCCCCTTAAAATCCTCTAAATGAGCGTTTTTTAATTTCTGGCTGACACTTGGCGGCCCCAAGCGGCACCTTTGAGATAATTTCCAGCAGAGCGAATACGCTCGAAAATGTTTGTAATTTCTTTTGATTAAGTGAGCGGTCTGGGGAACAACGGAGAGACTGACAGTGGTCAGTCAATGTTTGCTCAAGCTTGGCAGCTGCCCAAATGAGTTGTTAACATTAATGCGCATTAACTTGTCTTTTGTCTTCGCCCAAACATCCGTTGGCAGCCACATTTAGAGCGGCTTGAAAAACGTTTTTGTGTTTTTTTCTGTTTCTTCTTTCTTTTCTGCTGGCCCTGGCCATGCGCCACAATTTCTAAGACTTTTCACTGCAACCGCGCTATGTTTTGATTCGGGGGCTGCTGGTTCGGTTTCCTTACTGTTTACTTTCACTGTCGGTTGCCGCGATGTTGCCCATGCTGCTGCCGTTGTTGTCGGAAGCCAGCGGGGCACGCTTCAGGCGGCAGTTTATTGGATTTTTGTTAACCTGTCTTGGCCAGATTCATTGCCAGAGCCAGAGCCAGAGCCAGAGCCAGAGCGGAGTCGGAATCGGAGTCGGACTCATAATTATTTACACCTATTAACGGGCGAATCTCGGAAATTCGCTGGGGCAACTGGGTCGCAAATCAATTTCACTTGAAATGAAAGCATTTCGACCAAAGATGGACTTGTCAACGGCCAGTTTTCGTCTTCGTCGCCGGCATCTCGGTCGGGAATTGGGAATTATGCATAAAGCTTTCAGTTTTGTCGTTTCGCTTTCACCCGATGGTATGCCATAAATTATACAGACTTGTCTTTATTTTTCATTGATTTTTTATTTATTAATCTTCCTTGCTTGTGTTTTTTTTTTCAACTTTTTTTTTGTATACTGATTTTCTTCATTTTTTTTTTTTATAATGACATGCATGTGTGACAGAGAGAGGGAGTATTGTAGTCTATGGAATTTACATTCTTTTGTGAGTGAGTTTTGTGATTTGTTTTTAGTTATCATGAGTGTGAGCCCACATCTGCAGCTTCTACGCTTCTTCTTCATCATCATCATCTTACTACTGTTGCTGCTGGAGTCATAGTTGTGAAAGCGCCGTAAGACCTTGCTTAAAATATTTAAATTAAAGTAGACGACGTGCTGGCGACTCGACTCTTGCGGAATCCATTGGCCAGAGGGCTCTCCAAATGTCATAAACAAGGTATTTTTAAGTGAAACATAAAAAATCTGTTTAGGTCCACAGAGCAGGAGTGCCGGACACCAAAGACCAGCCGGCAAGGGGGTCGAGTCGCTCGGATGCATAAAGTACGATTAAGTAAGCAGTTTAAAATATTCAAAAAAATATTTTTAACAATAAAATGAACTAGGTGTGTGTGTATGTATGTGCTTGTGTGTTTTTCGGCTTCGGCTGCGGTGCCGGGAAAGTAGAGCGCTAGAAAGTGACAGATGCAGAGGCAGAGGCAGAGGCAGCAGTGAGGCGGCGGAAAGAGACAGTAGATATTAGATAGCGGGATGGAGGTCCGAAGGCACGGAGCCCCGGAGAAATGAGAAAGTTGAAGAGTCGAAGTGGAAGTCGAGTGTCGAGTGAGGAAATAACAGAAGTAGTCGGAAAATGAGTTCAGTTTGGTGTGGCGTGTGTGTCTTTTTGAAAACCTATGGCAAGTGATGGCATGCGAATGACCAAGACTGCGACTCAGATGTAAGACCGGAAGATACGGAAGCAATGAAGGATAGCTGAAGGATAGCAGGAAGACAGGTAGCTAGAGAGATGCAGATAGAATAGAGATAGAGTTAGAGCTAGTGGAGTTAAAGCTAATAGTAGGCATGCTTGCTGGTGTTGTTGGTGTTGTATTGTAAGACTAGAATTGCATGTGAAGAACATAGGTGAGCAGTTAGAGTATAGAGTACAGATATAGACTTGTAGAGTTAAGATTTGTACGTTGCGCCGATTGCATGGCAGTCGGCTGAGTTTTGGTATAGGCAGTGGACAGAGTAGTCGTAGATACAGAGACAGAACAGATGGAGACGTAGATGTAGCGTCAGGGAGATGATAGAGCATTAGATAGACAGATAGATACAGTTGTGTGATGGGTCGATTGATGGATGGATCGGGGCAGTGCTGTGCGAGCTTAGACTTAAGGCTGAGTATTTGCAACTTGTGGGGTAACTCTCGCTGGCTGCTCTTTTTACAAACTTAACGTTAGCTTCATCAGTTTTAACAACTAAGATAGAGTTATGATTCTTGATTCTGCCTGCTTTAACATTATCGTGTGCTTGTGTGTGTGTCTTCACTCATTTTCGTTTTCATTGCTTGGAGAAATAAATAAAATAAATTAAATTAATAAATTAATTAAAACGAACGATAAATAATGTGTTTCTCTTCGCGAGTCTCAGGCGAGCCCCAAGGCTCAAGTCCTTTGTGTTCGTGATTCTGGTGATGTGTTCAGGTTCTTCTTGAGTTATTTGAGTGCTGATCCTGTGACTTAAGCCTGGGCGGGCTTCTGGGCACCGTAGGCCAGATCCTGGGCGTCGATGGAGCGACCCCAGCCTCCGTGGCCGCTGCTGCCGTACGATCCCGACGAAGCACCAGCATCGGCGCTGTAGCCGCTGCCGTACGAGTCGTGGCTCGTCGAGTGGCTGCTGCTGTGATGGGGATGGGCAACCACCTCGTAGGTCACGTGCTTCTCCTGCGACAGCAGCTTCTTCAGGCCGATAACGGCGGACAGGACCAGGGCGATCTTACCAATGAGCAGAGCCTTGCCGGCGATCAGAGCGATGGCGCCCAACAGCAGGGGCAGCAGGGCGGCGGCCTTCAGGGCAACCAGGGCGAGGATGGGTCCCAGGATCTTGGCGGCCTTCTTCTTCTTGCCACGGCTCTCCTCGGGGGCGTTGGGGTCGTTGGAGCCAAACAGCGACTCGGAGGCATCCTCAAGAGCGCGGCCAGTGGAGCTGACTGCCTGCACGATATCGGCACCCTTCAGCTCCACCTTGATGGTGTGCGAGTTGAGGAAGCTGCTGATGCGGTTCAGGGCCAGGGACTCGAACGACTCGTCACCGGAAATGGAGCGGGCGGCCTCCTGCTGGGGAGCATCCGGAGAGCGGACCACGGTGACACCCTCGGTCAGGGCGAACTGGTCGCGGGCGCCGAGCACCTTGTCCACGAAGCTGAACAGCTTGTACTTGACGCACGAGACGGAGTCCTTGCGCAGACAGTCGCTGTAGATGCTATCCATAATGTCGTTCTCGCCGCCGATGGCGTTGCGGGCGTGGCCGCGGGTCTCCTCGGCAGGAAGGGCGGCGCTCAGGGCGGCCAGACACAAGACACCGAAAACAACTTTATGGCTTGCCATTTTGATTTTTTGTTTGTTTGGTTATTTAATTGTCGTTGCACGGGGTTTTCTTGGATTTATTTGGATAGTCCTTTCGTGGAACCACTACACTGTCACGTAGTTCGGCGGCGAACGCACTTTCTCTTGGGTGGAAAACTTTAGTTTTGAATGTTTTTGGCTGACTGCTGCTGCCGTGTAGCTGCTCAGACGGTTAAGGATTGAATGATACAATTTTCCACCGCACACGACAACTTATATACGGCGGCAGTGGCAGTGGCAGTGGCAGTGGCAATGGCAGCGACCGCGGCATCGGCATGCTCATCTGCTGCGAAAGCATTTCTCGGCCCCGCTCGCCCCGCTCTCTCCGAAAACTAGTCGTGCAAGTTTCTCGCTTAAGTCTTTCGTTTGGTCGGCCAACGGTAATGCTCAGTCGGCACCAGCAGCGCTGCAGCAGCGCCAGCAGTTGGAAAAGCATTGTTACTGTAATTTGTAAGCTGTCTCTGCCGCTGCGCTGCTTTCGCCCGAAGTTCATGTAACATTGTCAACAGTCGCAGCCTCCTGGCTGTGGGAAACCAATAACAAAATCTACCAACTATCAACTGCCAGCCGGCCACTTTTACCGGGCGGAGAGCGGGCCAAAAGTGCCGAAAATCGCAGTCGTAATCTTAATTGTCTGGGCTTTAATTGAAAATGAGTTTTTTGTAAAAGTAAGTAAAAGCATTTCCCTTTCAAGCTCAGTCGGGCCTCCGACGGAAGTGGCGCAGGTGAAAAGAGGGGCGGTTAATCGAAGGGGCTCTCAGGAGAGATAATTTCTATACTATATTTCATAGTAAATATAAAATCATTAAGGTAAATAGGGATTAATCGAAATTAATATGCATTAACACACATTTAGAATGAAAGTCTATTGGAAAGAACATGTAAAAGCTTAATTCATTGTTATTTCAAACCACATTTTCGAATTGATCAAAGTAAATTAAATATTAAATAAAATATCAAATAAGAAGTAAGACTTTACATAAATTATAAATTAAAAAAGACATTTTAAATGCATAAATGCTCGGATTTAAGTCAAAAGATATTTATGAATGGCAATAAATTTGTTTTCACCCAAACTTGTGTTTTTCTTTCAAGATATAGGACAGATAAGACCCCAAAAATGAAAACTCTTTAACTTGTTATCTAGATGACAATATAAAATATTTATTGTTATCATTTTTTTTCTCTGTGCGATCATTAGAAACTCAAAAAATCGGATCACGTTCTAAGAGCTAGAAATCTATGCCAAACCCCAGTCAGGGACCAGAAATCGAAACCGAGTGACATTGCCAATAATATTTATCATAACCTTATTCAGAAAAGGGAAAGTTGCGGATACATCTGCGAACTATGCGCGGTATGCGGTCCGCCCTTCTTCACTTTTAATGTGCAAATTTTATGCGTTTTCAAATGCGATGCGGCCAAAACAAACAGCTGCCATGGCTAACTGACTTGCTGCCATGGCTAACTGGCCAAACGGCCGAGTGGCGTCCAGCAGGCTGAGTTATCGACTGGCAAACACGAGTAGCACGACCCACAGCTGTCCCAGCTGCCAGACACGGACCCAGCGACTAACTAACTAAGTAACTGACTAACTAACCGTCCAACTGGATGGGACAGGTAAAAGTACGCAAATAGACAGTGACCAGTGACCAGTGACCAGGGACCAGTGACTGGTGACCAGGAGCCCAGGCAAATGAAAGTCATCATCTCATCCCCAAGGCGAGAGAGTTGGCGAGAGTGGATTGGGTCTCGGATCTCGGCAAATGACCGCGAGCAGGATGCGAGTGCCACGGACCCCACGAAAGTGTTGAAAATAGTTAATTAAAAGTGTTATGAATGTGTGAAAATGCAATGAAAATGCGCTTATGAATCGGTCCCCGGCAGCCGACGGCCGAGAGCAGTGTGAAAACGCTTTTCCAGATCAGCCAAAGCTCTCGGCTCAGCTCGTCGCTTGTCCCAGTGAAAGCGAATTTCGTATGCATCTGTCGGCGAGGGACAGCGGGTGGTGGCCAAGAGTAGGGGCAGGAGTGGAGCTGTCGTTGGCCGAAACGCATTGCGTGAATCTTTTGCATATAGACCACAGAGAAAAAAGGCTTCAAAGATTATTATTAATTTTTCTTTTCATTAAGTTTACTTTAAATTTCCAACTAGGAAATAATCTACGGAACATGATGGAAACATAGAAAAGAAAGGTAATTTGAAAGCTTACTAGAAAGATAATAATTTCAGAGTACATTCCCAATTTTTACCAGTGCATGTAGGGATGCAGTTCTGGCCCCAACACTGAATGTTAAATTATTTGACATTTAATTAAATTTTATATTCGCTGGGAGTATCTGCCGCGCAGCCGAGATGAGAAACGACACTTTCACTGCATCGGTGGCGGCGCGGAGGCCTCGAATCTCCAGCCTCCTTCAGTCTCAAATCTCGAATCCCAAGACCCTCGAAATTCGTATCAGAGACATAGAGTGCAACGGATTGGGATTGAAGAAGGCCTGTGAACCGCTTATTGTTCTATTGTTGTGGCGGGCCCCATCAACAGGTTACTCTTTGGAAGAAAGATGAGTGAGCTAAGCCTCATAACATCCCAACGGGTTTCTGCTGCAGGCCGCAAAAGGCGGGCCCAAATGTGTGGCTGCCGGGCAGAGCGGAGCGTGAATATATATATATATATATGTACTTATATTTTATTCATATCGCAGTTGCCATTGTGGCTGACTGGCTGACTGGCTGACTGGCTGGCTGGCAGTACACAAAAAAAGAAAGTTCAGGCTAAATTTTCCTTTTTCACCAAAGACAACGACAGCCACATTCACTGCCGCGGCGCCGCGTGCAGAGCTGCAGCTGGAAAATGTAAAATGTAAGCTAACAAACTTACAACCGCATGAATGAACCCCCGAATGGATGACGAAGTGAGTGCCGGACCTAGCACTCCCAATTGCCATTCCCATTGCCATGGCCATTTCCATTTCCATTGCCATTACCACCGAGTGGGTGTTTACGCTTGCAGGCCCGTACGTAAAGTAAACTTGAGCTGGCAGACAAAAAACCAGCGGGACGGCAACAAAGTCCCACAATGTCAATGATATTACTGATGGCACTGCAGTCAATCACGGAGTGAAAACGCAAAACAAACTGCAACTGCCACTTAATAGCTTCATTTTCGACGTACAAGCGGCAGCCCAGAGTCAAGTGGGCGTCACTTCTTTGGCCCAGTTAAAAACAAAACAAAAAGCTGCCAGCCTCAGAGATGAGCGGACTTCGTAATTCCCGAGGCACTGAGGCTTTGTTGCTCTAATCTAATATATTTATTTAAATGAATTATTTTACTCTTATTGTTTGACTTGCTCGCCATCCCTTTCGTTGTGTTTGCCCTTCGAGGTAGTAGTATTTAATTTAAAGTCAAACTGCAAACATGCAGGGGCTTCCCAAAGCTGGCAGCATTTAAGTATTGTGGTAATTGACTTTCTTTCAGCTGTTTATGATCATGCAAATGTGAGAATTTTCCCGAGTCCGGGTTTACGACATAGTCGTAATGCCCCATGTGGCAGGGCCTCCGCTGCAGCGGCATGTGCAAGCTCACTCTTACTTATGACTTATGACTGCTTTAATGGCCCACTGCCAGCCGGAATTACAGGGAGCAGGCCTACGGCTAAGCGCTGGGAGCTGGAAACTGGAAACAGGGAACCGTGGCTTTAACCCCCGCTGGGAATGGCGGAGCGAAGGGAAAGGTCCATGGGTAGACACAAATTAGCGGTTTATGCTGTAATCATTTAGCTGAAAAACCTGCCACGCCCATTAGCATAACCGAGCGGTGTCTCTGCGACGGCCCACCTGGCAACTGCCGCCGGAGATACAAATTATAAATGCACGAATCGGTCTTGGAATCGGCCGCATCACTTTCACTTTCCATGACGCCCCAGCGTCGCTGAGCGCTAATATGCATCTAGCAAGCCGAAAATCGAAAAACACAGACCAAAAATAAAACATTTATGGATATGGCTCACACTCGAAATTATCTAATTCCGCGGGCATAATCAAAACGGTACACCAGCTCGATGGCCCGATGACGCTGTCGATGGCATCCATTGCGAAATCGGAGCACGGATGTCTCGGAGACGTTTTCACACATGAAACAAGGGGTACATCGGCTAGGTCAGGGGACTTGGAACTTGTTAACACAAAATAGGGACCTTTGATAATAAATTCAATTTTTATGGGTCCTTTTCAACGAACTTACCATATAAGAATCGAAATAACAATTCTTTTTTCCGAAAAAAGAATTATGTATAACTCTTATTTCTTTAAATTTAAATTCTGCTCCTGAAAGGATCTACATTATTCAGTTCCTTTGTAATTTACTTGCTTACTAAGTCTACTAAAAAAATCTCTCTTTCTCTGAACACTTCATAAATCTCTTCTGAATGACTAAAAGTGTATGAGAAATGCGCTTTTAGGTTGGCGTGTTGTTTTCATTTCTTGTTTATTTCAGCATTTATTTAATAATTTATTAGCGTTTGTTTTTCTTTTCATTTTTATGTAATTTCATTGCCGTTAAATGCCGCTTATATTGAATAATTGATGCAAAGTGTGAGCAAAAGATGTCGCAACGATGGGCACAGTGAAAGATTTGAGACAGGAAAACTGATACTTTATCATTACTGAAAAATACTTACAACTATAAATAAATCTGGCAACGATTTTTGGTATAAACGATAAAAAATGTGATATAATTTTTAATCAGAAATAAGCTGTACAAATTCAAATTTTTATATTCAAAATAAAATTGTTCTATCATTTAATCATCAATAGGAATTCCTGGGCACTGTGCGGCGGCGGTGTTAAAAATTATATAACGCCTGAATAACTTTTATGGCCCTCAAGTGCAGTTGGGCGAAGACTCAAATGACATACGACGCAGGGAACCGCCATCGCTTTCTTTTGAAAGAGAAAGGGTTTCTCAACGGCCAGCCTCCTTCCTCCTTTTGGCTGAGAAACTTGCCGAAATTGCATTTTTATTACCCGATCTGTGGCGTCGCACGTGTGTACGGCCCCAAGCCCTTTCGCTTTTTCTTCGAGGATACATTTTTTTTTGTATTTTTGACTTCTTCTTTTGTCGGGGCCCCCGGCTTGCAGCTTCCGCAACTTTCACGCAATTGCTACAGCGGCACAGAATGGCGGCTGCAACGCCCTTGCTGCTGGATGCTGAATGCTGGATGCTGGATGCTGGACGATGGGTACTGGGACGCTGTGCCCCACTTTGCGGCATAAATAATGCAACGATTTAGTGGCCGCAGGGCAACCTTTGCGAACGAGGGGACCGATCGTGTGAGATGCGATCATAGCATTCTTTAAAGTGAAATTTCTGTGATTATCATTACGCCAATGATCATTCTTGGCTCGCTGAGCCGCAGCTTTTGTTTCTTCTACCATTCTTTTCGGTTTATGGCCGCTCAAAACGACGCTGTTAATTAAATTAAAGCAAATAAAAAGGCGCATAACCAACTGGTTCGCAATGAATGCGGAGGAAATGCTGGCAAGTGAGTAAAGATGACAATGTGTGTGTGTGTGTATGCCGGCATTGAGAAACTTTCTTCGTTTGCTTTCAATGGTATTTCGGTCAGAAACTACCCAACGATGATGTTGATAATGACACGCCGAAGATGGAGCTTAAGCCTCAGCTTCAGCTCCAATCAAAGATTGATAAAACGGTGTTTCCGGCTGACCTGCAACCACAAAATCAAACGCACAACGGCGTGGAACCGCTCGAGTCGCTCGAGTGGCTGGCCAAGTGCGATATGGCCAATTAAAATCGATAATTAAGGCCTATTGCTCTTGAAAACCCACACGGAGACCCTTGAGTAGTGCACGCTCTAAAAGTGAACAGCATCTCAAGTGAACTTTCGCATGAGTGAATTGATTTTATCGGGCTTTACATGGTCTGAATGGTTTCGACTACTCACAGTCCCTCTTGTTTGATTTTTATGAAAATTAATAAAAATAAAAATATTTTCCAGCAAGGTGATAGGGCTGTTTAAATTATAAAATATAATATAAGTTATTTCACAGCTATCTAGTGTGTACAGTTTTTTTCCCAAATGAAAGTACAGGGTATCGTGTTTGCTGACTCCGCTCTTTGAACCAAGTGTCAATGTCCAGGCTCGCTGATGGCTTTTCGTCACGACCGCGGGGCCGGCTTATGCGATGACGATATTAATAATGAAATGTGCATGCTTTTTGGCAGGAGCACACCAACAACATCGGCCAACATCAACTTACACAGCCGCTCGAAAACAACTTGAGTGAAAGTTTTTTGCTACGGCCACAAAACTCACTCTCGGTACGAGTATTTATGTCCATGGCCACAAGTGCGAATGCGAATCCGACGAATCCAGCGAATTGAACCTGCGCCCCTCCAAAAAATACTCGAGAAATCCCATTAGAGCTGGGCAGCTGCTGGTCCAATGTCCAAATTACTCTCTGGCCGCCATTGTTTAGCCATTGTTATTGTTACTGTTATTGCTTATTGCGACGGCCATTGTCTTGTTGTCCCCTGTGTAATTAGTGTGCCGAAAGAGATCCGCTTGAAAGTTCCAAAAGGGGTTGACACGGGCCACTTAATGGATTATGATTCGCTGACACTGGAAAATTTCACACCTGACCTAAGCCAATACTTTTCGCCGGCTTTGGCCATTAATCATAATGTGTCCAGTGGTGCGGATGTGGTAAAAGCGCTTCACCAACTGCGTTTCTGCACCTGCTGCATCCAATCGACGCTCTATCAATGTCACACAATTCGTGTTTCGACGTTGTACTGCGGTCATTGTCCATTAACGGGAGTGTGCCTGAAATTCAAATGAAATCGATTGACAATCACACCGGGAATTTGCACGAACGCCGGACAATGCGACGTATGCGTAATATCAGATAAGTGGAGAGGTGTGTTTTTTTTTTTAAGAACATTAAGTGGGCTCCTGAGGCAAGGGCCAAAACGTGTTCAAATATATAATTTAATTGAATTTCTTTCTTTTAATATTAATTTAATATTACAATCCTATTAGTAGCTACCGAGAAATTGATGTTTAATTTTGAAAAACTGAATTAAAGATATTTTTATCATTCCGTGACCAATTTCAACTACTATTTGCAGCATTTGAGTAAATTCAATTCAAATTTAAATTGTCCCTACATTTATTTCTTCTTTTTTAAATATATTCTACAAAGCAATAATCATTTTAAAAACACAAAAAGGATGTAGTTTTTCCTTCCCACAAGATACCCAGCAATAGTGCCCCTTGCCAACCCCATCTGGCTTAGACTCCTTTCAGCTGGAAATATGCAAAGTTGGCCCGCAGGCTTCTGAGCCAGTTGCGTCCGCAATGCCACTTCCTTTTAGCCATCTCTCCTCGTCTGGCTGTCATTCATGCTCGGGCCAAAGAGCAATAACTTCGTCGGCCGAAAGCTTCCATATTTATGTATGAGTAACTGTAAACTCTTGAGAAA
Organism: Drosophila truncata; assembly: GCA_008042515.1. Taxonomy (NCBI): domain Eukaryota; kingdom Metazoa; phylum Arthropoda; class Insecta; order Diptera; family Drosophilidae; genus Drosophila; species Drosophila truncata. Next base: position 218,343 of record VNJQ01007758.1, read on the forward strand.
GTGAAACTTTTTTCCCTGGATTTCTTGTTGTTTTTTATCTTTTCGATTTATAGTGGGCCTCACCCAAGGCGCTCGCAGCTGCCCAATCACAGTCAGTTGGCCGATGCTCGTCATCGATATATCGATGTAACTGAGTGAGTCCCCCGTTTTGTCTGCCCCGTTGGCTTGACTTTATCGCAAGGCATAAATCGAGCCAAAAACGGATATGGGCAGCACTAAAAAACAACACAGAAAAAGAAAAAAAAATGCAGCCAAAGTCGAGCAAAGCCGATCCCAAAGTCACCGGCACTTTCTTTGACTCGTTTGAATGCAGAGACAGAAAATATTTAACATATGACATATATTACATTATAATATGAATATAACCAAAGTATAAATATAAATAGATATTTATTTTAATACAACAATAAATTAGAAGACTTTAGATTATACAATTTTGTATGTTGAATAATAAAACAAAAAAGAAATACTAACAAAAGAAGGCATTTTTATTTTAGGTTTGTATCAATATTCTGTAGCAAAGTAGATGAACCCCTATGAAAAATATATATATTAAAATAAATTACATAATTTATAATATTTTATTCAGATTTAAATATTTAGCTTGGGAAATATATTTTTACTGTGCATTTTGCTGTATTAGATTTCGTTTAATTAAATTTGCATCTTTGAACAAAATGATGCATATCTGAAATAATTTTTCTCTGTGGGGTTGCAGCCTTAGAAATGTTAGAAATTGAAAATCGAAAAGAGTCGATTGGAGTGCAACAACAGCAACAGGCAACTGGCAACCGGTATCGAAATAAAAATAGTTCGGCTCGGACTTTGAGACTTGGAGCGCGTGGCAGCCACGGGCAACAGTCGCCATGTCGAACGGAGACATGGCCAAAACCCAAGCCACAATACCGAAAACCAAACGAGCCGAACATCAATTTGACTTTAATTAATTGTCAGAGGAGGGTTGGGCTAGATATTTTGCTGAATGAATGACTGGGATGGGTCGGGGTGGCTTGGACGAATGGGTCCCACATCCATATCGATGGCAGCTCATCTCGGCGGGACGGGCCCGATCGGGGAATTAATTTGGGTCTCAAGCCAAGTGGAGAAAGGCCTGACCCACATCAGGTGATTTCCAGGCCCTACAATAACTTCTAATTGAGATATTTAGTGTTGCTCCAAATCACAGGCTCGGCTCGCATAGTATTATTTCGTGACACGATCGGGGCTCGGTGGGCCAATCAGCATCAAAAAGTGAGCATAAAATTGACTTTTATGCCTGCTTTTCTAGCCGCTGAAAGTCTAATCATTATGGGACAGAAGAGACAATAACAATGGAGAAGACACTCCGAAGAAAGATGATGACGATCATGACGACCGAAAGCCATAAGAAAAATAATCGTAAAAGTGAGAGTTTCCACTTCATAATCAGTTTTGGCTGCGGCTTGCCATTTGGCTCGGCTCTTTCTTTCCCTTCCACAAATACATCTAAGCCGTCCATATATTTTCGAAGCCAAAAGTTGCTGAATCACGGAATGCAAATATTGAGCGCCTTTTTCTACCGCCACGCCCCTTATTGCGTAATGGCCGAAAGATCACGGCAGTGGGAAAGACCTTAAACGTAAAAAGGAAAGCTCAGAGAAATGGGGGCGTGGCGAGCAGCGCATTAATTGCTCAGGTTTCACTTTCAAGGCACTTCAATTTCGTTTCATTACGAAAATTTGGCATTATCGTAATTATGATCGAGCGAGGAGGAAGCATTTCACTTTCGTTGTCAGCGTTTTGTTCTTTTGTTGGCCGAAACGAGCAGCTTGCTCTCCATTAAACGGGTTTCGGGTCCCTCGTCCGTTAATATGTTGACAATAAAGCGGCAAACCGACAACTTTCACACATTCGGTCGGCTATTGTGCGAATAGTTGTAAATGCCACTTGAATATGACACTTTTACTGCCTTTTGGCCCAGGCCCAGATCCATTTCGCTGGCCGTCCAATCTTCGACGATTGTATTATTCAATGTCAGCCGGCCTTAGCCGCACTGAATTATGCTTCATGTCCAACCCACTGCAACCTCATCACGGCCACTCGCAACCAACGACTTGCAGCTTGCAGCTTGCCTTTTGCAACACTTTCACACACTGCAGCTGGCCCACCGGCCGTCCCATCCCTGGATCTCCGCAGCCGTGAAATGGGCAAATCCGTGAAGTGTACATTGACCCAAGTCTCCAGACCACCAACCGCCAATCGTAGAGCCACCAAATGCCCAGCCAGCGACTGCCAACTGGCGACCACAAAACCGGAAAAGCTCTTGGGGCCCCGACATTCGGATTAGACCACATAGGCCACCAACTGCACTGCACCGCCATCCCAAGCTTACCTGTTTTTTCGTACCGTAAAAGGCTCTGTCAAAGGCACCTGTTAGTAGATTATAAAAATAAACATAGAGTAATGTCAGCATGCATGCAATTTTTCTGTGACCACAATTTTAATTATTCCTCTCCCATTCGAAAAACAAATGAAAACATGTTTGTTATCAAGTAAATCATGTGAAGCAACACACTTATTTGGAAACACAACAAAAAGGTATATTTTTTGGGGAAAAAACACATGCTTTTGGCTTATAAGGACACTGATTCAGCTATATGCCCTATGGGACATTACGAGTGTAATTATTTCGGGTAATTGCATGCCACAGTCATGAGAAAACAGTGAAAATAAAATAACACAAATAGCTTGCTGGAACCATGAAACTTTATTTTTTTCTCTATTAACGTCAGTTTAAATATCTTAAAATAAGATATCAATGGTTGCGTTCACCAGAACAACATGATCACTGATCACTGATCCCTCAGGGATCGGTGATCATGTTGTTCTGGTAAACGCAACCAATATGTTTTCAAGTTTCCAGTTGTTTAAAAATATCGATATTTGTGATAAATAATTGTATGCCCAGGCCCTGGTATTAAACACAGAAGGTTCAGATCTTGGAAAAGAAATTATTTACTCCGAACTTTCTCCAACAAATTTGAGGTACTCTTTGAAATGCTTTCGATCGTAGCTTTTACACAGAAACTTAAAAGAAAGCTGAAGATCAAAGCTTTCTTTAGAGTCTAAGATATAGTGCGAGCTTAAAGAAATTTATAATCAGACTTAGGAAAATATTAAAGAATACTTTGTGGTGCCTAAGGCCTGGATTATTCACTTTTCGTGAACTGCCGAAAATATGCAAATATAATCAGAGTTTTTATTAAATGTAATTATTGAATGTTTTTTGAGTTTTAATATTTTTATTATTTTCATAGAATTCTTTTTAATTTATTTTATAAAGTCTCAATTTTATATACAAAATATTGCATCTAAGAAAGGGATTTAATTTGATTAACATTAAAAAATATATGAATCCTTAAAGATTGTCAGGATTTTATAATATTCGTTTGACAACTTCAATATCAGTTTAATAATACATTTATCTTTATTTAAAACAAATCATATTTTCATGTACTACTTATTCTAAGTGAATTTCTTTCAGTTTCTTTAAAGAAAAATGTTTTTATTTAAAAAAGAACTTAAGAACTTATATTAAACAATACCTTTCCCTTCTAGACTTCATTTGCTTTTGCTAAATGCAAAAGCACTGAAACAATCACTTTTTCTCATGAAACAATTAAATGTAAGACGCACAATAATTTCTGGGAATTCAATCAAGGGACCAAAGATATTGCTGGTTTCAGTTTTCCAGAAAAAAAAACAATCATTCCATACACTTTCCCTTTTGCTAAGCAGCAGCCCATTTGTGACACGATTGTATTCGGGAACGACTACGTTTTCACTGTCTCCTCAGCCTCGGCGGCAGGCAATGACTCTGCGTGTTCCTCCGAGTGCGTCTGGACAATAGCAATTGATTTAAAGCGTGACACCGTCAATGGAGAACTACTTAGAGATTTCACTTGGCCAGCAACCCACTGAGAGGAGTGAATAGAGCGCTGGCCGAGTGTGTGTGAGCCCCCGAACGAGCCTCAAAATATCGCTATAAGCGGTAAGCGTCAAGCGGCAAGCGGCAGCAAAGCAGAACTTTGGATGCTAAACAAATTAAACAACAAAACGCTGAACCGTCGGCCCCAATGAGAATTTAAAAGTGCTCAAAAGCCAGTCGGCAGTCGCGGCGACACATTAATTGCCGACGTATTTGTGTCCGAAGAAAGCGTCTACGTGCTCGGGCGCATCATCCAAGATGAGATCCAGCATACAGCATCCGAGAGAAGACTTCCAAATCGACTGGGCCTGGTTAACTGGGTCATATTCATAAGTAAAGCACCTCGGCGCCCATCATCAGCGGCTGTAAAGTGCCGTTTTGCCAACCGGCAACTGCAGTTACTTAGGCTCAATTGCGCCGGGCCCATTTCGACGGTCTGCTACTTTCTTTGGCCAAGACCAAGAGGTGTTAAGCATTGCCCGACAATGGGCCCCATGGCAGGTGGAAAATATTAAAATACAAGCTCCCATTGTGCAGCACTGGCCCCGCCTTGAATGAGCCAAAATGCGCGTAGCTAAATATTTGTTTTATTTTTTAGCAAATTGCCATTGTTCGTCATTCTGGCAGACAGAAAGACAGTCAGACAGCGGAAGAAAGTGCAGTGAAAAGTGTGGATTACGCAGAAGCAGAAATAAGTGGGTGAAATTCGTAGGAAACATTTTTGAAGTTCGATCTTTGAGGGCTGATAGCGGAGAGAACGAACTGAGCAGCGGATGAAATGAAAGTTGTAGATGCAAATTGCTCAGCCAGACAACGAGGCGTATGAGTGATGCGGTCGAGGGCTGTTGAGTCGCGTTGCGTATGCAAATTGAAAGGGAAAAGTGTGTAGAGATGAGAAAAGAGAGTCGTGTTGTTAAGTATTTTTCGTTCATGTTTGAATTATTATTTGATTCTTTGATTTAGCAGCTTTTGTTGGGCCTTCCCGGGCGGTAAAGTGGGAGGGCCCAGATAGATAAAGGTACAGATACAGATTGAGATACAGATAGAGGTAGAGATAGGATAGGCAGAGAGATAGACATAAAGATAGACACAGAGGTAGATGGAAGAGATGTGAGATAGATACAGTTCGATGGGCGAGGCGACTGGCTTTGATTGATGGAAGCGACTAGTTGCAAACATTTGGAGTCCATAAATCAAAGGTGCAGCCATGAAATTACAGATTACAGAGTGTAGAGAGAAGGAAGCGTGAAAAGTGGTGAAATTTTCAGGGTGGAGGTTATTGGTGGTTTGTAGAGATGAAAGGTGGAGTGGTGTTTGCGTGTGTTCGTTATTTGTGATTGTTTTGTTTTAGTTTTTTTGTTTGTGTTTTTTGTCTAATGGAAGGCACTTTAGTTCGTCTCGTACTCGTTCTCGTTCAAGTAATAAATTAAAATAAATAATTTATAAATAAATATAAATATAGGTCATCATTTTTAGCGATTGTTTCTCTCTCTCTCCTTGGCCTTCGTCCTTGGGGTAAGTTAGCTCTAGGCCAATAGTTTACCGCCTGGCGGCCTTGTAGCCCTGGTAGGCGATGGTCTGGGCCACAGGCGAGCTGTAGGCACCGTGCGAGTCCCAGCCGGAGCTGCCGCCCGAGGACCATCCGGCGCTGGAGGAGCCACCGCCCGAGGACCATCCACCGGTGCTGGCAGCAGCCGAGCCGGAGTTCTTGCCGCCGAACAGACCGCCCAGACCGCCGAGCAGACCGCCGCTACCTCCGGCTCCACCGAGACGACCCAGTCCGCTGGAAGCACCAGCAGCCAGAGCCAGGAAGAAGGCAATCACGGACACAACGAGGGCCTTCTTGGCCAGGAAGAGCAGGCCGAAGATGGAGCCAACACCCAGAACGGCGATCTTAGCACCAACACCCAGGAGGATGGGCAGGAACTTCTTCAGCAGCTTCTTCTTGCGGGTACGGCTCTCGACGACCAGCTCACGGAGATCGGCCTTGATGTCATCGGGAATGGCGCGGGCCACGCTGCGAGCGGCGTTGGCGAAGTTGAAGTTCAGGGAGCGCTCAGCGAAGAAGCTCTTGGCGTTGTCCATGAAGTAGTTGCCCATCTCGGCGGTGCGGGCCTCAACGGTGGGAGCAGCCTCGACGGCCAGAGTGTTGTCCAGGGACTTGCCCTGGCGTCCTTCGTTGGCCTTCACCAGGGAGACGCCGCCGAAGAGCTCGATCTGGGGGTTATCGAAGACAGACTTGGCCTTGCGGAAGAGCTGTTGAGTAGGAAAGAGAAGGTCATAAATTAAAGGAGTTGTAATCGAATGAACTATATTTCTGAGAGCCTTTGCCTACTTCCAGGGTGATCTTAACAAATTTAAGCCGATTGGCTTTGCAATTAATAGCTGATAGATTACTAATAATTGTGAGATATAAATATGTCCAACTGGTAAGGTTGTAGCCTTTCAAGTAATTAAGAGCTGATTTTAAATTAGCTATGAAGTTGTTTTCCTACTATCCTTTAAAGTTATTAGATCGAAGAGGCTTATAACATTTTAAGAGCTTAATGATGTTAAGAAATAATCAAATTTAAAACAAACTAATGAGTGCTCTTTAGGAGTATTTTTAACTTGTTTTTCTCAACTTCCTGTTAAGTAATTATGTTTGGAAAATGAACTGAGATCGCAAGGTTGCGAATATTGAACTTGTTAAACTTGTAGCTTAGCGGGAAGCTGTGAAAACCACTCTTAATCTTTGGCACTTTCACTTAAGTAGCATCCTTTGGGTCACAAGGGCGTTCACTGGCTTGATCAGGGATCAAAATACGATTTTTTGTGGTAACACTTTCACTGTTTTGAATGTTCTTTGCTCGATTTGGTTTTCTAGTTAACGATTCTCTTGCTTATTGGTTAGTGGGTAATCCTTGTGGCCTAATAATCCGTACCGTGAGCTGCAGACACGAGATGGAGTCGGCCTCGAGGCACTTGGCGAAGACGCCGGACTGCTCCTCGGTGGCGGCCTTGACGGGATCGGCGGAGATGCCTGCTGCCAGGAGCAGGATGCAGGCGGTGGCTACGAAGAACTTCATGCTGGCTGAAGGGCTGATGGCTGTGTGGTTTCTGCGACTGAATTCCTTGGGCACCACCGAAATCACTGGTGTGTTCATTCGAATGGAACAAGCTGCGGTTTGATAACTTTTCGCCGCTGTCAGGCTGTTTTTAAAGAGTTTCCAACGTAGCGCTCGCCTCGCAGCGCCATAACGTAAGGTTATGTAAAAAGTGCACACACACTGGCGCAGGGTTTGCCGGAGAGCCCTCTTCTTCCCCACGTGCCTTTGGACCGCCATCTCCTGCTCTCTCCCACTCTTTCTCTTTCTCTTTCTCGCTTCCCCTGTGACTCTCTCTCGCTCGCTCTTTCTCTGTCGCGGCAGCAGCTTCCAAGCTTCCAGCTTAGAAGACGCATTAGGCAAGCGCAGGCAGCGGCTTTTGTCTGCTTCCGCATTAAAGAAAGTCTGCCACTGCCGCTGGGGCTGCGGCTGCGGCTGCGCAGTTGCTGTCTCGGCAGCCAGCTCTGTAGCAGCGCGGTCGCCGTCGCAGCAGGGCTTTGAATGGGAGAGCGCGAGAAAGTTTTCTGCAGAGAGCCAAAGCCAAGGTTGTCTGTCTTCTGTCTTCTCTCCCCCACACAGACACACCAGACACTCAAACAGACAAACAGAAGCGAGCGCCAGAAGACGCATCTTCCAGCAGAGTCTTCTGCCGGTGGAGAAAGAGATATGGTTTCTTCTGGAGCCTCACAGAGATTACAACACATGGGGTGATAAACAGGTGCTGCGCAGCTTAACCCCCTGCTCGCCGCCCGCCTTTTAACCCTCGTGAGCCCTCTTCCGGCCCACAAGTCTTCCCCCTCTCCACTCTTCCATATATTCTTCTGGTTTTCTTTTAATTTTGCTTTTGTTTTTTTCGGGCAGTTTGCCGCAAGAAATGAAAGTTTTCTGTGTATGATATTTTCATACTACTGTTATTTCTGGCCCCATCCATCCGTCCGTATGTCATCTCCGTTTCAGAGGCCAGCGCTAGTTTTTGTTTATCCCATGTGCGCGCCTTGAAATTACTTTTCATTTTCGTGGCTTTATTGTTGGTCTGCTTTTATTACGCAACATAAAGTGTGATTTATAATGGCAGTTACATAACCGAGAAGCTGGGAAACAGGCAGGCAAAAGGATAGTAGAATCTACGGGCTGATAGGCACGTCCTGGCCTGGGGCTGGGCTTTCCTTTGGGGAGTGCAATACTCTCCGGTGGCAGCAGGTGAAAACGCTCAACACCTCGGCGGGCGGCGCTAGCGGGCATAATCAGAAGAAACGGCCTGACTCGGCAATTGTGACACATTAGTCAACAATTTGAGCTTAGCAAAAGTGCAAATAACAGCGCGCTTCAATTGCTCAAGTGAAATGAAAGAGAAATTACACGAAAAGCAAACAAAAACGGATGCGCGCAAGATGCGAGATGCTTGCCGAGATGATGGTCGGGTGGATGCACTGAGAGAAACATAAGTCATTATGGATTGTCATGGGACAAAAGGAGTCCTAGTTGCAAGGTTACATATTCGGATTCTTTGGATTCTTGGTATATCCTTTGAGATTTATCATATTTCTTGTACCTCATTCTTCTTACTATTGTTTCATTAAAAGTAAATACAAACAATTTTGTAATAGCGATTTTTATTGCTTCTTTTTTTACTCAGGTGTCTAAATTAATAATTTCTAGAAAAGGAAAATCTTCCTTTTGAAGCTTCTTAAAATAAATAATTGTTAGAGTTTAGCTCGAGCACTCTAGCTTACATCCCATTGTCCTTTTTTACTATCTGATTACGAGTTGTTTCATTTTCTATTTAAGTTACGAACACAGCATTTTCTTTCTCTGTGCTCGGATGGATGGATGGATGGTTTCTTGGAAAGATACGAGCTCCCGTTTCAAGGTGAATGTTTGTGACTGACGACATCCGACACTATCACACGGATCTGCTGCGGTGGGGCTTACGAAACCCCTGAATCATCCGCATAATGGGTGCCAAATTGTCGATGGGCTATGGGGCGTATGTGTAATTTGCTACCACAATTAAATCAGCTTTCAGTTGGCCGTGTGACGTCAATCTATATAGGCGCGCGGAGCGGTAAAAGTGTAAGACATTTCGTAACGCCACATCAACGAAAATGGGTGCAGCATCCTACGGGGAGAAAATCAAAACATGCGATGCGATCTTCGGCTCTGGAATTTCGTTGTCGATTTTCACCGGCCACCGACTACCGGCCACCAGCCACCAGCCATTGGCCCCCATTTGCCTGCCAACAAATGATTTTAGAGCTGCAGAAACATGCAAATTCGAATGGCGATGCACACATCCGTTTTAACAGCCGAACTTATGTCGGTTCACGCGCCGAGTGTAAACGCCTCCATTTGCCAGTTGCAAGTTGTGCCATGTGCCAGCTGCCAGCTGCCAAACTAACAAGCGGACGACCATCGTCCGAGCGGCCAAGAGCATGGCCAAAAGGCATGGTCATTCATGCGAAAAGCAGTCGTCCACATCCACATCCACATCCACGTCCACGTCCAAGTGTCCAATGTGTGTGCTTTTTATGAATGAATTTCGCTCGTAGTTGGACCCTGGTGTAGTTGCCGTTGCTGCCGAGTTGTTGATGTTGCTGCCGCCGTGTTTGGGTGTTGCTCTTGCTGTTATTGTTTATGGCTGGCACAGAGCAGTGTAAACAAATCGCCAAGTGTCTCGAAACTCTCGGGAAAAAAGAAAAACAATGTAGCACTTGTGCTGATGGCATATTACGTCAGCAACTGACCCAATGGAAGCGAACAGTTTTGGCCATAAAAACGCACAGATGTTGTTGTTTTCATCATATTTACTTTTCATTTCCCAAAAAACAAAGGTTAGCTTAGCAACTGAACTAAGGATGAGCAGTATGTTGATGTGACGCTAGTTGCCAGGGGGTTTTCAAGAGCAAAAAGGGCAATTTGAATATCCTTTGTCCTCTTCGTCCTTGTTATAATTTTCCAAATATTTTTGTTTTTTTTTTAAGGTTGTCAAACTTTAAATTCAGGCTGAAAAGCGTTGCTAGAATGGATGTGGAGTGTAATGGGATTATAATGTAAACTGAGTAAGTTCATCATTAATCCGTGACCTTTTTAAACTCTTAATATATTCTATTGTTTAGCCAAGCCTTTAGTTTTTGTGAAGGTATTGTGTGGAAGGGTATTATTCAGATTCAGATAAAGTCCTATTAAGCCGATTAGGACTTTTTTTGAGGATTTATTTGACAGAAAATGCATTCCTTTATAATAATATATGAAACAATATATTTTCACAATTTATTTATAAATTTAAAAAAAAGTTTTTATAAGAATCCTCAGCTGTAGTATGAATCTGTAAGAAAATATTAGAAATTAACTCGAAACACACTTGCATTTTCACCTCATCAAATTACGTATTTGCCTAAAAAAATCTTAATGTTTTAAGAAAGTTGGCGGCAGCCATACGAGCCTCAAGTATCACCGCATAGAAAATCTAAATAATTACAGTACTTATTAGGCCAGTGTCCGAGTGGGCTTCAATCGGCAGATCGAAAATGCGAGCGCTCGTTCGAACGGATGATTATTTTGGGCCCGGCGGAGATATCATCGTGTTCTCACTTTCATTTTGCTTGACATCAATTTGGGCCCCGAGACTCATTAGCCGAGCGAACGACAACGACGACTACGATGATGATGACCGTTGTGTCCCACACAGAGACCGTTTTACTGTATTATTTATCAGCAGAGGCCGTTTTTTCTTCTAGCCATTTGAATTAAATTAAAGCCAAATCGCTTAGCCGTGAAAGTTTTTTTCCTTTTATTTTCTGGCTAATTTGCATAAGCGACGAAAGCATCGAGGGCGTGCATTACGGAATTCTGGATACGATCGCCGGACTCTTGATATCTTAACGGTGCAGTTAATGTACCGTATCGAATCCACTAAAAAGTTTCGACAACGCTGCCCAATTGGTAGCACAATTTCACATTGTTTGCTGACATCTTTTTTGGCCCGCGGCCCGCACTCTTATTTTGCCAATCAATTGCCACTTTGTGGGTGTGTTTGCCTTGGCGAGGCCCAACAAAAAATTATTGTTGATTTTACATTTAATTTTGCCCATTTTTTGTTGCCTTATTCCATCTTTTTTTGCGATGGTCATGCAAAAAGAATTCCGTGTACTCCATGTAGGTGTGTGTGTGTGTGTGTTTGTGTACGGGTTTTTATTGAACGGCAACGAAAACCAGAATGGACAACAACAGAAGCATCGGCGGAGGCATCGCAGGGCAACATCAGCGGCAAAAATTTAATGAATAAATAACAAAAATGTTTCGGTGAAAGTCGTGGTCAGAAGTAAGCCATTTACACACAGCAGCCATGGCAACAGATAAATACAGATATACACATAAAGTATTTATAGGAAATATTTGCATTCCAATCGCTGAATGGTGCCAAGGGATCAAGGAAAGTGAAAACGGATGATGCAATTAAGTTTGCAAAACCGGAAAATCGCTGAGCGGCTCAAGGGAGCCAGCAAATGCCATTAAAGGTTAATACAACAACCTGTGGCAGGAGATTATTTTATAGGTCCGACATGATATTCAAATGCAATTTAACTTTGGCAAATATATAAACGAAAGGTTTAAAAATGTAGCCCATTTTTTACTTTGTGATGTAAACGTTAATTACTTTCCTTGACTCTCATTCGGATAAGCATCGCTGCTGCATATTTTAATAAGTAAAAGTAAAGTTCCGAAGAAACCCACGGAAGAAAACACTCCCTAAAAGTAAAGCAGCGCAGGCCAGAGATTTCACAAAACCATAAAAATGTCAAGTTAATAGAACACATTTTCCCTTTTACGGTCATTTGAATTAATACGAAATTTGCATAATAATACCGGAAAGGGGATTATGTCTGCGGACTCCGCCAAGAGCCGAGTCCCATCCCGAGTGCCATCAGCGGAGATGCGAGACCAGTAACCGATACGGCCAGCATTTCAAATAAAGAATTTGCGGTATTTGGGTTAAATATTAATTTACATGTGAAACGGGCGGGCGACCGCGCAGCATCATTGAAAAGTGAAATTTTCGAGGCAGCGGCTAAAATGTAGGCTGCGTGACACTTTCAGTCAGTCATTCAGCCGAGCTTGTCTCGGCTTGGTCATTTTCCAAGCTCATCGAACGACGATTAATCAGCTAATTTCTTTATGAACTTTCATTTATGCAGTGTGGAGTGGACTGTGGCGGAGCTGGACTCCGGCATTCACACACGTCTTGGCAGCCATCTCATCATCATCTCGCCATCATCAACGTGCTCATAAACTCATGGAGCTTTTATTGTCAACTCCGTGGTCGGTCGTCCGGTTAAAATCAAAGCGCACCGTTTAGAAAATCAATTCCGGAGCAACTGCTGCGGTCTTATATAAAACACCAGTTGCCCAGATCATATACGAATTGTAAAACAACAAATTTGCTTTTATGAACTTATTTTATAATTTAATTACAGCCGGCAGACGCGCCGCGGTTTGGTCAGCTCAACACAAGTCGAGCTCATAAAATGCCGTTGAAAAGGGAAAGTTAACAGAAGAGCAAACCAACTAAGGAAGCAGCAGCAGTACACAGAGAAAAATAGATATATTTGTTAAGCCAACATCAATTCAAACATTATTTTATTTTTCATTACATTATTTTTTGTAGTAGAATGAACAAACTTTTAGTTCAACCTCAAAGCAAAATGTATCTTTTACTTTTCTTTACGTTAATCTTTTGTTACTTAATTTTATTAAGTGTTTGAATTGTGAATACCCAAACTGCAAAACTATATTCTGGCAATCGAATTTTTTAAGAACGCCACTTTCTTTTCTGTGTAGCAGAAGCAGCCACCAGTAGACGGAGCAATTAGGCGGCGGTACAAGGTTCAGCATCGAGATAAGGGGGCAAGAAACTTGGAAAGAGGTAAAGCAAGTTGCTCTTGGCCAAAGGTAAAGCCAAATGTAGAGGTAATGGTGGTGGTATCCCTGCCGGCCGCTTAACGGGTTTTGGCCGTTCAAGTGCTGCGGCTTTAATGGTATTGTGTAACAGAACGCACCGTGGCCAAGACGAGCGAACATCTTGTTTTTTTTCTCCTTTGTTTTGGGGTCTGTCATGGCCGTAATTTGTTGTTACTGTTGTGCCCATGGCTCTTTTGGTGGTCGAAAAGAACCGTTGCCACTGCCAAAATACAGTGAAAGTTGGCCACGTATTATGCAAATTCAATCCGTACGCCAGTATTCAGTATTCATGTACCAGATTCCACAGAAAATAAAAGTTCGGTCGCCATCTGAAGCGAAGATCAGCAGAGAATCCCGCTGGAGAGTATCTGAACTTTGATATCCGATATCTGCTGGCTTTATCGTTAACACTGCACGAAAGTGGACTGACAAATGATGACACCGTGAAAAAGGGGAAGGAAATGCTACATTTTGTTATTAAATAAGTGAAGTGAGAATGCTCTTTTGTGGTGTTATATTAAGTGGGTGATAAATCTAAGTATATCTGACTGCACTTTTAATTTATAGAATGCTTTACAAAATATTATGTGTGGCATTTCAGCTCTATTTTGAATTTGCATTTCCTTTTGACTTCCTGTTAAATATCCTCAAATTTATTGTGAGATTCATTTAGAATTTTGTAGAAAGGTTTTTTCGATTTCTGCTCAATTTCTTTAAAAATTGATCATAAAATATAATGCCCTATTTATAATACTTCTAAGCTTCTTATTCTGTTAACTGCAAATATAAGCTTCAACCCTGTGCTCATCCGAATATTACCCGCTGCCAGGGTAAGGCCACTAATACAGTCGTTATGGCCATGTGTGGGTTTCCTCCTGCTGCCGCTGTTGCTTTTTGCCGCTGCGGATGCTGATGGCTACACAATACAAACTCGGCACAAATAAACTTTCACCGATTTCATAAACCGAAGAGCAGCATCCAAGGCAGCAGCAGCAGCAGCAGCAGCAACGGCAGCAGAGACCGTGGAACAACACTGGCAGCAACGGCAGCGTCTCGAGTGGCACTGCACACTCAACTCCACTGAACTTTAGATTAAAACCACTGGCGTCCGTTGCATGATTAATAAATTATTGAATTACTTAAGTGCTACATAAGAACTAAGGAATTAAATCCAGCCTCGGTACGCAGCGGATGCAGCGCGGCGCCTTCGCTTATGGTGATGCCCATGTCCCTCGCCGGTCACGTAGGATATGCTGTGGCTGCTCTCTCCGCCATGCTGGGAGGCCGTCTTTAGGCCCAGAATCCCGGCCATCATCAGCGCCACCATGGCCACGCCCAGGGCCTTCATGGCCAGAGCCGCGATTCCTCCCAGGCCCATCACGGCCATTGCCTTGCCAAACATCAGAGCCATGGCCAGAAGCATGCCCTGGCCCTTGTCCTTTTTTCGTGCCTCTGGAACAATCAAAAATACATTTTATGAGCATGTGACTCCGAAGCATCCTTCAAGGCAATGCAGATACATTTGGCCGGCCAAGTGGCTTTTGATTTCATGCAAATATTTGACATTTCGATTGGGGCCAAATGCCAAAGCATTGCGGCAGATACAGCTATACATTCATATATCAATTTGAACGTTAAATAGAAATTCAATAATTTGGCTAGGAATGGGAGAGGATTCTCGTCCTTATTAGAATAAATACAAATAGATAAAACAAAGCATTCTGATGGCTAAAGAAAAAGTAAGTATTTTAGGACAAGTATTCTTTACTGGCAAATATTTGCTGGACAACGTGTACAAATTGTCACAAAGTAAATACTGACACTGTACTATTGAGATTACTTTAATATTATTATTTGAATAGATATTTATATTGATAAATATTTGTTGAAGGCGTTGGAAAATTCTTTGTAAGACAATTGACAATTGTCAACTTAAAATCATGATTTTCCATTTACGTAAATTTTCAAATGGAACATTTTGTTGTCCTTCAAGCTACTTAGAAAAATCCCTCGCTTGTTAAAATCTTCCATGTTTCACTCACAAGAGCAGTAAATATTTTCATTTCCTTATTTAATGCTTTAAGATGCTTTATTCCATATTCCACGCACCTGAAACATGTGCCTCATCCTCCAGCAGATCAGCCAGTTTAACGTTAACCTCGTGCGTTCGCAGATACAACGACAGACTGTCCAACAGGCCCTGCTCCGGCTCCTCGTCGGCCATTGAGGCATTGAGGGGAACTATCTCCAGGCCCTTCACCACAACCAAGGGCTTATCGCTGCGATTCAAATTCCGCAGGACATTGCGCAAGGCTCGTTCACCGCGGCAATACAACGTGACAGCCGCGTCCTGGTCGCAGTTTTCCGCACGCACGACCGAGAAGAGCAGCAGGCTGAGGAGCGGAAAAACACGGAACATGTTGCCGAAACGCTTCAAGTTCAACTAAAAGCCTTGACAATTGCCTGGTCATATTTTATAGCCCCCATTTCCACGGGGGCACTTTCCCAGGGGGCCACCGCAGAGGGGTTGGGCCCAGTCAAGCATCCCCGGCCGAATTGTCACAATTGTAAATTAAAACAATGGTGCTTCTGAAAAGAAAGAAAAGTGCTTTCAGTTCGCGTTTCTCTACCTTCCATTTTCTTTCCTGGGCCGTGCAATTTTCTTCTTCACTGGCCGTTGCAATTTTTCCAATTTTCAACGGTCAGTTGGTCGCCAGCCGTGGGATGCGCTTGGCTGCCCCCTTTCCACCAACCACCAACTACCAACTACCAACTACCAACCACTTGGCATTTGGTTCACCCGACTCGGCGGCTCTCTGCCAAATTATACAGATTAGAAGTGCTTAAAGTGCTGCGGGTTTGTTCCTATTCCACACCTGCCTCCTGCGCCACTTCACACGGTTCTTGCGCGGCCCAGACAACTCCATTAGCCGGCTGGCGAGCGTGTCAGTCGAAAAAGCGAAAGTTACCCCGCCCGAGAGATGAGCGGCGAGCGAAGTATAACGTTTAGTAGCTATTTGCGTTGGCCAGCGCACATGCAATGGCCATAAAAATGGGTCGTCCGACCGTGGAAGGGGTAGTGGGGTGCCTCGTGCGTATAATGTGGCAGTAACTCAATTAGCGGTGCAAAATAAATCAAAAATTAGTACGCTTACTGGTTCATAATACAGCTAATAAATTAAAAGTGTTTTGGGAATGTATTATTTCGTTACTGAAATCAAAATATAATATTGATAAATCAAGTTAATTGTTCGTTTATAATAAGAACTTAAACATATAATTAGGCTCACCTAATTACTATATTACTGTATGAACCACATTTAACCTAGATTCACAGCACAGCTTTTATTCTCTAAGCAATTCTATAAAAGGTAGTTTATAATTAGCGTTATTTATTCTTAAACTGGGTCAACTTACCATGGAGGTGGTAACTTAGCGCCCTGCATGCAACATGGTGGCATAATTCAATTAGACAGAGACACGGCCAACAATCTTCTGGGGGATTTCGTAAGATACAGCCCGGGTTTCGGGTATTTTGTAATACAGCCAAACTTATTAATCAAGTTAACGTGACTGGGGGTCCATTGGGCGAGCGAAAGAAATCAACTTGGCGGCGGCGTTAAAATCCGCTCCGTTCGTCATCATCGCCATTTCTTCCCCTCGCCAAGAGGGGCCAAGCTGCTAGCGATGAGTGCGATGATGATGAGGATGATGATCGACTCGACTCCAAAAGCAATAACTTTCACTCTCAATGTATTAATTTTTATATTTATCATATTGTTGTTCAAAACAAACACACGCACACGTGCACACACAGACACACAAGATCTCTGGAAATTTGGAAACCCCGGACGATGTAAAAAATTAAACAACAAAACAAGTCGTCCGTTATTGAGCCGAGCTGGCAGAGAGTCAACCAAAAATTGATCTGAACTCGTTACGTTTGCCTTGTGTCGGTGCCGGCAATAAAAAGAAAGTATCTCCCCCTGGCAGATCATCAGCTCTGACTCTGACTCCGACTGCGACTGCGACTTCGACTCCATCTCCATCACCATCCGAATCTCGAATCTTGCATCTCGAAAGCCGACAAGGTTCGATTCGATTCATTTGAGAGGGGGGTCTTTGTGACCGCTGTTGTTCCCAGCGTGTATCTGAATCTGTATCCGAGTCCCAGCCCCCCAACTTGTTATAATTGATTGTTGTGCAGCATCATCATCGTGGTCGGCGTCACCGTCATTAAAGAATCTCATTTGCCACACATTCAATTGAATCCCCAATCCAGTGTGGTGCAATGTGCATTGTGCCGCCCGGAATCAGACTGATTGAATGAGGCAGCAAATGTAGGTGGAAATTGTCCGGGGAGTGAGCAGGTGTGAGGGTGTCTAATGGGAGGGGTTCCACAGACGAACTGGCTTGAATTGTTGCCGTAATGATAAATCAAACATTTCTTTGTCAACTCACTTTTTAAATTTGATTTTTATTTTTCTAATAGATTTTAACAGAAATATTTTGTATTTGTATTAAGCAGAAAAATAATTAGGACAACAATTACATAAGTAAATCACCAAGAAGGTGCATTAATCTAACTGAAATATTTGTCTGCCCTGTTAATATATTTTTGGCTCGGCAGGAAAGACATTTATAGTTTAGTTCAACAATGAATGATTGCCATAAGTAATAATATGTATGTACTTCAGTGCCATGATCCAAATGCAAACTCTAAAAGATATTGAAATAGCTTCCTTTAGTTTCTTATATAAATTAGTTATTAATTATCCGAAATAGTGTAAATAGATTTAAAGAAAAATGTATATAAAATCCCAAATTATTAAAAATAAATTCGCTTGTCTAATATATATTTAAGCTAGTCTTCTTTGAACCCATTTTTCGAGGTTCCACTGTTTGACACTGCTCTCAAAAGTTGGCCACATTTGGTGTTCTCCCTGACACACCGCAAAGTATGCATCAAAGTTTAAGAACTCCAAGCTGCTGCTAACTGCATCGCAATAAACACGAAAACCGAGTCGACATCCTGCGGCTTTTCAGCGGCAAAAGCGGTTACAAAAAGGAAAACACCGTGGCAGCTAATTAAGGAGCCCAAAAGCTATTGCCACGGCAACTGGAAACATAAACTGCGGCGAGGGAAGCCAAGACCACAAATTTACTTCTCTTATGACACGCACAGGTGAAATCAAACATAAATATGTTTTTAATTATAAAACAATTAGATTAAAATAAATTAAACGTATCGCTGGGCTCAGGCAATCGATTAGCCATGTGAAGAAAAAACAACCAAAGAAAATAAACAAGATGCAGAGCCATTAAAACGCAAGGGAAATTCGTGCCGGTGAAAATAAAGCAGCAGCAAACCGCAGAAAATCAACATCAACACAGCAGATAAACCAAAACAACCGGAGCAGTTCAACTGTAATTGCCAGCAAAATAAATAATATTATTACTATAGTTATACAGACGGGCATAAGCAAAATACAAATGGAATGGCTTTAATTGCGCGTATTTCAAAGCCGCTTGCATTTTTCGCATGCCTGTTGACAATTTCGCTTTGATTGACTGCCAAAGAGTCAATTTGTCCGTCAGTCTTGACAGATCCGGTGGTCATGGTGCGAAGGCAAGTCACCTACCATACTCTGGAGTGCAAAGGAGACTTAGAATGGGGAGGGATTACTTCTCGAGGGTCCTAGCTCTCGACACTTGAGACCAGGACTTGTGAGTCAAGAGGGATCCTTGTCCCATTCAGATAAAGCTTCAGTTGGAATGAACATGCAATTTGGGATGCAATCAATTTTGGATGACATCACATGCTCCCTCTTAAATTGGTATTTAAATGAAAGCTTAAAATGAACTCGCCTATGCCGTTCATACAGAGCAAAAAAGCAGTTCAAAATTCAGTTACCAAATATAATTGTACCTTATTTGAATTTTCTTGTAACAAAACACATTTCTCTCTGTGTGGCTTTGTCTTATCCCTCGACCACCGCTGAAGAACATTGTGATTTCGTTTGGCAACAGACAAAGTTTTTGGGTGCAAACCAGTGTCCTAACAATTGGGGGAGGGTTGCTGAGGGCAGGGAAGTTTTTGGGCAGAAAACTTTCAATCTGCACTTGTCGAACTTCTTGATTAGATTTATATTGAAAGCAATGCCTTGCCGCATTTTAACTGTGTTCTGTGTAACTGTGTAACTGTGTTCGCTGTAAGCCCTCCACTGGTTACAACTCGATTAAAATGTAAGGCCAGTAAAAAGTGAAAAGCCTTTGGCCGGAGATATGATTAAATTTGCTCTGGCTACTTTTAGTTTCACTTAAAAGCATTGGAAATATTGAAATCAGAGCCAATTAAGGCGAAGAAGCCGCTGGCTGCCTTTTGGACCCGGGACTCCTACTCCGACTCTGACTCCGACTCCGACTGCGACTCCACCCAGCGGATCCGGTTGCAGTCAAGGATCATTAAACTTCGGTGGCACACGTAAACCCAAAGACACACACACACAAAACTGGAGCAGATAGCTGGCTAGATGGTTAGGTGGCAAGATGGGTGGATTGGCTTGGATTGGATTACCTCTTTCGGGCTGCGTCACCGCTTTCCTTTCGATGTCCATCACGGCTTTTGGCCTCGGCCTTGTACATTGTTGCTGCGTTTGAACAATGTTGCCACGGTTGCGGATGCACTTGCAGAAATTTTGATTAATATTTGTCGGGTTTCGTGTTTAAAAATATATTAAATGGTTTCAGACAAGTTGGAAATCCGATAATAAACTTAGAAAGAAGGCGAAAATATTTTAGGGAAATTCTAGGGGCAGTTCAGTTATTTTTTGTAGCTCTTCTGTTTACGTTACTGATTATACAGACATCCAATGATCACATCTATGTTATAACATTTTATTTTTTTGTGTATGGTTGGTGGTAGGCTTTCTTGGCGAACCGCCTCGCATTACTTGCACTTTTGCGGCATTGGCCAACGAACGATGGTGTCAAGTTGCGAATGCCGCGGCCATTCAGATTACAGTCATTACACTCACAGTGGATCCTCGGTCAGATAAAGCAGCTGGATGGCCACTGAAGAGTGCTGAAATGGTGCCACTGTGAAAGAACGAACGGTCGAGGTCTGATTGCCACTGCCTCAAAATTGGCCACAATTACCGAGCTCGCCTGCGTGCCAATGCCTGGCTGGCTGACTGGCTGGCTGGAAAAGTGAATATTTATTAGCCCCGCTCATCATGCACCGACGAAAAGTATAACCCCTCCGTCGTCCCAGACTTCCCCTGCTCAGCAGAATGTAACTGAGCCGGCGATTTATAAAAAAACGAGAGCTATTAGTTCGTTTCACTTTTCTTTTATTATTTATTTATTTATTGTGAACAGGCGCCGAGGCGTGGCCACATCTCGAGCCTCAGCCCGAGCCTCTGATTTTCCACCCACCACCTCCCGCAAGTGGCGACTTAATTGTACCCGTACTCGAACTGCTTTTACTTTTGCCTGCGAAAATTGTTTCACTGCAACTTGCGGGCAAATTAATGAGCAGTAAATTAGCCGCATTAGTACAGCGGCCACATGCCGCGGACGCCGTCAAAGCCACTGGCTTTTCTGCCATTCTGCCACGGCCACTGCCACCGGCTTTAGCAAAGCCATTGCCACTGACATGGCCATAACTCCAGTCCCTCTGGCCAAGTGACGTGAGAGCCGGCCCTCCTATGTTACTCATCTGTAGGCCATAGTTCGTCCGTAATGTCATGTGGTTAATGAAATTACAGTTAATTAAGTCACCCTTTTCAACCTTTCGGGAATGCAACTGAGAAGCATCGTATGCAAAAAGCTAGAGTAAATTACTAAGCACTGCGTTGGGTCTGGTTTTTACAGTGGGAAAATTTAATTTCAAATTGGTTTCTTCATTAACAGTCCCGTTTTACTCGTTATATTTAATTTTATCCCAAGAAAGAATTTTAATTTGAATTTTATTGTTAACAAAAATCGAGCAACTATATTTCAGTTGTATAAATAAATATTTTAGTAATAAGAAAAGACTTACGGGCAGAAAACAAATTTATTATTTTGGATTTACACTTATTGTAATGTAATTGAAGTCTTCCCAAATCCCTCCTTAACTGAAGTTAACTTGCAACTAACAAATTTAACCAGTGTGCGCTTGCAACGAATGCTGCGATACTGATGCCTGCCCGCCGAGTGATGGCCGTCACTCAGCTGGTTGACTTGAAATCAAAACTGTAGCAGACACGGGCGGCATTGTTGGTGATGGTGCTGGTGGGATGTTGATGGTGATGGCTTTGGTGGTGGTAACAGTGACGGTGGTGCAGTGGCAGCCAGTGGGGCTGCACGCAGCTTGGTCGGATGCTGCTGCCGCTGCTCCAATAAAACTGAGTTGCATGCAACCGCTGGTAATTAGTCGCAACAAGGCGCTGCATCAGCTGCCATCGAATCACGAGCTTTTCGCATTCGCATCCATGTGAAGGATACGCCGCGCCCGCCTTTTCTGTGTCTTCTGTGTCGTGTGTTGTGTGGTGTTTTTTAATAAAAAAAAAAAAAAATTAAAAAAGGGAATAATATCCTGAAAATGCCAAGCCATCTATTTGCCAGCTGCCTTTTGCTGGCTCTCAGCTTAAACCTGAGCCTTCGTCCTGCGCTTGCAGCCATACACAAACGAAGTGGCGCTAATTCCCTGGGTGTGGAGGCGGAGGAAAAGCCTGCGACGAGTCCTGCGGCCAGCGTTGAGAACACAGACCTCCTGGACAAGCTCAGCTGGAAGTGCGCAAACAACGCCAGCTGCCTCTATGGCGTAGCCAACGGCATCATGGCCTCATATCGTCGCGGTGAGACCATCAAGTTGGGCCTCTTTGACTTGGTCAAGCTGCCCGAGCTAGATGCATCGCACAAGCACAAATGGGGCTCAGGTCGCGGTCTCTCCAGCTTCATGGACTTTGTCACCGGAAACGCCATCCGGGTGCCCGTGGGGCCAATGGTGTTCAGTGTGCAGCGGGCCGAGGACGACAGCGAATATATAGAGGTGGCGCTGCTGAAGAAGGCATCCAGTGGAACAGGTAAGGAGATTGGGTGACATGTGTCCGACGGCCACGCGGGAGCCATTGACGCCCGGCAGGCAAACTTAACCAGCTGCTCCTGTTTGACATTCGGACGACACTTGACTGGGAACTCTAACAAGACTGTGACATATTCCTACACTTGGGGAATAATACGGGAAAGCGAAAAATAATTTGGGAGAGGCATAAATAAAATAGGGATCTACTGGAAGTAATTCAATTAATACAGGAAAACATATAGACTTTTTTATAATTTAGGGACCAGCAAAATATTACCAATGCTTTTTCAATGAATTATAGCTGAGATTGGTTTAAAGTTAAAATTAATTTTTAAAATAAAACATTAGTTTCTTTAAAGAAAATCTCACAAGCTTCCCTTTTAACGGTCTGCTTGTTCTCCCATAATTTTCTAGTTTTTTTCACAAACTAGGTAAAAAGTACAAGTTAAACATATTTTCTTATTTTTTCTTTTGGAGAAGTGCTAAATATTTAATCAACTAGCAACCTCCTTAGATTCTGTGAAGATTATTTAGGTGTGTGCTTCCGAAGAGACCCCGCCAAGCTTAACTTCTCGTTCGATGCATATCAATGACTTTTTCTCGGACAAACTCCCATTATTTATTCCCATTTAATATGACGTTCGATACACAAAGCATCATCGCATCAATCATACCGCATCCCGTGACATGAAAGGGGCGGGCCAATCAAAGCCCGGCCCATGTCGCAATATTACGTATACGTACGAGTCTCATTACAGCCATAAAGCTTAAAACGTGTCTTGTTTCCCTAAAATCAACAACAGGACGCCTGCAAGGCAACGGAATCCTCGGCGGCGGAAATGCTGGTGGCAGTGGTTTCATGGGAGGCGGAGGCGATAGCGGAGGCGGCGGACTTCTGGGCAATCGAAGGCGTAAACAGCAGCAGGACAAGAAACAGTTCCAGATGTACATACCCATGTACCTGGCGGCCACCACTTTTGGCTGGACGATGGTAGTGGCCAAGTCTGTGGGCCTGCTAACCCTGAAGGCTCTGATCCTGTCCAAGATCGCCTTTGTGGTGGCTGCAGTTCTGCTGATCAGGAGACTCATGGACAACGCCAACGAAAGGTGAGTGAAACTTACTCTTTTATTATAAATTAAATTGTGAAAAAAAGTTTTAAAATATTTTAAAATTATGTTAAAATAAAAACAAACATTTTAATTGTCTAACAGGGTTTACCCGTTCCCGGAACAGACGCCCTACATGATGCCCTACGGCATCGACTATCCTCTCCACGGCGCTGAGATCGCACCGGAAATGTACCCCGCCTCGCTGCATCACCTGGCGATGGCAGGCGGTGGCCAGCTACCCGGGCATCCAGGCCATCCGGGCCTGGAGAGCCTGAGCGCTGAGAGCCACTTGCACTCCGCACAGGTGTCCAGCGACGGCAGTAACAACACGCAAGTGTTGGCCTCTCTGGGCGGCCTCAGCGCTTTGGCTCACAAGATCAAGCGTGAGGACTCGTGGTTGGCGAAGAGTAAGTGTAAGTTTATCCAATGTTCTCCATATTTCAGCCAGTCGGGGAAGGGGTAGAGAACCTAGGCATCCCAAAGACTCCAAATTTTTCCGTAACTTCATGGCCGGAGTGAACTCCCTGAATGCGCATGCCGTGGCTGTTGCTGCTGCTGCAGCCGACGGTGCCGTAGAGGAGGACGAAGAGGACGAAGACACATTGGGTATGGGCTTTGTTTGGGATTCACAGCATCACTATCTCATAATCTTAGCTTGGGCACAAAAAAAAGAGTGGCATATTTTTCGGCAGCCTTGGTTTGGCGATTAACATGAAATAGTAACAATCTTGGTTGTCAGGGCAAGACTGCACAGCTGTGTTGTATATGTGTTTTTCCACCGAATAATCTTAATACGGAGTTCTGTCTACACTTTATGATGTTCCGACTGAGAATCTGATTTTAGCTTAGCTTTAGCTTTAGCTGTCAAACTCGGTGGGATGTTAAGCACCTTCAAAACTAATTGCATACTTTTTTGCCACAGAGCATATTTTCCCGTTGCACGTTCATTATTAAATTTATGTTGCACAAACATAATTAATGCTGTACATTTCCAAAGAACAGAATAATTAATCGCAGTCAGGGATGTGACCCGGTCTCCCCTTAATCCCTTGACCCGTATCCTATCCACGTGAGTGCACCCCCAAGAAGCTTTCACCGCTCACCACTTCCGTTCGAAGCTCCGAGAGCCCTGGGAGGTGCCAATTACTCGACTGATTAATGAGGAAACCCACTCCCGTTGCAGCTACTCCTGTTCGGCGACCGCTGATCTACAACTACGTGCAGCCACAGATGCCTTACTACCGCTCCTGAGGCGACAATTAGCCAATTAGCAGCTACCAAAGACCGCGTGGGTAGCGGGAGGTCGGAGGTCGGAACATTAGATGGTTAGAAGGCGGCTCTGCTGCCATAAGGACACCGAATATCGGACATCGCATAGGGCATCGAACGTGCTCCGGGCTGCTGTCAACCCGACGAGCTTACGTGTCGATATTATTTATTGAATCGTTTTAAACTTAGTGAAACCTTGCGCACACATTTAGTCTAGTTCAATGTCTCTGTAATTAGCAGTTGAAGTGCTACATAAACTGAAAAAAAAACAATAATAAAGAATTGAGCACAAAGTTGTTCAGAAATTATAATCGCTTGCTTTTTATTTATGCAATAAATATTAATAAGTAAATAAATTAAGAGTACGTATAAATAAATTACAATTGAGAGAATGAGCGTCATTGAGAAAATGGAAAGTGAAAGTAAGTGAGAGAGTTGCTGTGACAGACTAAAACAGATAAGGAGACAGAGAGAATGAGAGAAAAATATCGTAATTCTAAGGGAAAGTAGAGAAAGCATAGCTTTCAAGAGATCCAGAGAGTAAAAAGAGAGACGGCAGAGTGAGAGCGTGAGCGTGAGAGAAGTTTCCCCAAGCCAGTGTTAGAGGAAAACCCAATTTAGTTCATTCCTGATCTAATGACATACATAACAAGTTACTCGTGCTCTCCCAACGACTTTATTGCACCACTTTCCCCGGCTGCTGGCCGCTGTAGGCCAGGTTCTGAGCCTGCTCCTGCTGGTGCTGCACCTCCTTGGCCAGGATATCGGCGGGCACGTCCACCAGGCCTTCTACAAACCCGTCGAAGGCCCTTGACCAGCCGGAGCTGTAGCTATCGTGGTGCGACGGCACCTCCACAATGGTTTTCTTGCTAGACAGCAGCTTCTTCAGTGAAATGATCACCGCCAGCAGGAGGGCGATCTTGGACACGATCAGCGCCTTGCCGGCCAGTAGGAAGAGACCCTTTAGCAGCAGCGCCCCCACCATACCCGTCTTTGCGGCCATCATCATGAGCAGCGGTCCCATGTTCTTCATCTTGCCACGGCCCTCCTGCAGAGCCTCCAACGGACGCACGGACACGCCTACATTTAGACTGCCCGTCGGATCGCTGCTCATCACGAAGTCAGCGTTCTCCGAGAAGCTGTAGCGCAGGGAGCGGGAGCGGATGAACTTCCACAGCTTGTTGGCCATCAGCAAGGCGAACGTTTCTTCGTCGGAGCCCATGGAACGGGCCAGTAACTGGTTTACCTCTGGATCATCCGGCACCATCGAAATGTTCCTGTGGATGAGATAGGGTCGCAAGGACACAATTCGCAATTATAGTTGAATTTTCTGCTATTAGAACTAAAATATTTTTTTTTTGCAACTTATTTATATTGTTTTACATGTTAAACTAACTATTCTGATTACTTGTTCTGTTAGTTTAACAGACTTTAAGCTATTTCTTGAGTATTTTTTCTTATTAAATATTTTGTATTAACAATTTAAAGTAACTCACCAGTTTTCAGTGACTTTTACGCGATCCCCTAGGTCTAGTCTTGTGTTCAGGTACAAGTGATTCATAACAATTGACATCTTGATCATTCGGCAGGCTCGATCGTCCTCCTGCCTGCAATTCTGTTTTAGCTTAGCAAGCAAAAAGTCCTCGATGTTCCGACGTTCATCGTCCGTTATCTGAAATAAGATTGGGTTTGTGTGACAACTTAGGGCAGTTTTAACTTTATATATAAGTTTTTAATGTAATCAAATCATAATGTTATGGGAATGTTACGTATATTTTTATACAAAAATTTTAGTTTAGGAACGGCTATTCTTCTAAAGACATTTTAATGTGAAATAAATTATTCTTCGTTTACATTACTCGGATAACGATTATTTTACTTTATTTTTCTTAAAATCAAGTAAATGCATGGTAAATGTTAAATAAGAAAAAGTATAAAGTCCTTTGTAAAGGCTTAGTAGCAAAATGTCGGAGTGTATTCGAAATATATTTTTGCCTTAGCAATGAGCTTTAAGAAGGTGCACAATGGCACATCCTTAATACCCATAACAGGTATCTTATCCCCTAATATTCCCCAAGGCAACCCTAGCGATGAACTTTGAGATAAGGCAATAAATTCGGACAGCACAAAACAGGGGTCGCTGGCTTTTCCGGAGCTCAACGCGGGGGGCCAACACTTTATCCTTGTCAGAGACAATTAATGTCCGAGTTATCGTCGAGTCCTGCATCTTCCGCCGGAAGTTCCGAGGACCTTGGCTTACCGTGACAGTTCCATCCCGCCGCTTGCTGCCTCGGGCAGAGACGAGGACGCAGAAGAACGCCAGCAGCGCGCAGACCTTAAATGCTTGCATCGTCGATTTTTTCCTTTATATTTTCGTTTAGTTTACACTCTCGTGTCACAGAGTTTAATGTCGTTTATATGCTTAGTATCACTACAGTCTAATGTCACACATATGGGGTATTTCTGGGGTATATCCTGGCCTTATCCTTTCGGCACTCGAACACACACACACACACTCACTAACGCCCGCGTCTTCGCTCTGCTAGAATGCTACGCTCTTGCAGTTGACATCGTCGCCTTGATAGAAAGAAAACCTAATGCGAATTTTCCGCCAGTGATTTCGATTTTATATGAAAAGCGGCCGAAAGCAAAGCAAACGCAATACAGGTCTCTGCCGCCGTCGACGCCGGCGTTTGTCTTTGCGGGCACTTGAAGTTGATTCCGCAACCTGGAACCAGAAACTGGTCGCCAAAAAGACTGGCTCTCCTCCTCGAACGGAGCCACTCGGTTGGCCAGTTTCGTTGGATTCTACCAGCTTCCGCGGCCTTGTCCCCGAACTTGCTGCCGCCCGTTACTTGGTCTAGGTTGACTTTGCACTGGCTTTGTTTTCTTTGCCCGCGTGGGTTGTTGTCAACTAAAACAGAAAAACAAAAAAGAAAACAAAGCCAGCCGAAAGTAAACAACAGACCTAATTCCCAACAACAAGGGGCCCGATTTTCCCACACAAGCAGCATCTGCTTTGGAAAAGTGGGCAGAGAATTAGCGGGGAAAATCAGCCTGCTATTGACAACACGCATGCAAACCTGAAAACTTTTCAGTCACTCCAATTAGTCAAAGGCTCTTCATTCCCCCAGGCAGTACTCTCACGCAGAGGCGTTGTCAGAGGGAAACTTTTGATGATAAAATAGTTAAATATATATAATTAAGCAGTGATTGCTTATTAAGAATAATATTCTTTTTTAATTATATTATTTAAAGAGGTGACAAGTGACTGGTAAATATTTTAAGTTGTCAAGAAATATACCAAACAGATTTTTCCACTCTATTTACTCTTCCAATTACTTTTCAGATGTTCCCAGTCGTTTAATTTTCCCTTATAATAGTACATTTTCCGACCCCCCTTAGACAATGCCTCGCCGCTGCTATCAAATTGCGGTGTTGCGGTGAAAACTCGTGTTCTTTTTCCACTGCCAAGGGACCGCCCTTCGTCCCAGGCAATTTGCAAACGCCGCACGCGAGCTGCATTCCGTCGGGCCGGTTCTTTTGCCTTCAGCCGGAACCGATTAAGAGAAGGCGTAATTTATTGCATTTATTACGGCTCCCGATGTGTCCCGAGGGCGTGGCGGCCCAACAGGTTGCGCAGTGGCCCGCTGGCCATTTACCAAGGAAATTCAATCAATTTTCCCCCGCTCAGACCAAAAGTTATTGCTCGCGCCGAAAATTGACCGTCAGCCGCAAAAAGCTGTTCGAATTTCCACGGAACTGGAAGTAGGCTAGCCGGCTGGCCGGCTGGACAGTGAGTCTCAAAAGTGGGACGCCAGGCCACGCCACGAAAGTGCCGTGTGCTCATGTGGTCGCAAGAAACCGCTAGCCGATCTGTCCGTATGCCACCTCCGATGCGCCTTCTTCTCCTCTGATCGCAGCTCCCAAATCAAGCCACACCAAAATCAAATTCGTCCGTCCAGGCCACTTGCGGTAGATATTGCACTGAGAGAAAATGCCGCTTGAATTTAAATTAAAAAGTATATACAGAATATTTCTAAATTATATATAAATATTGCATTGGTTTTTCCTTGTGCAGCTTGAAGTTTGCCTAACTGGTCTCCCGCCAGAGTCATAACAATTTCTCAATCTAAAACAAGCCGCCTGGCAGCCCAGCAGTAGCTGCCGGAGCGCTTTCTTTTGGAAAATGTGGTCCAGGCCAGTCGGTTCCTCCGACGGCGTTGACAACACCAGACGCCAGGCTACTCAGCTCCCCAACTCCCCAACTCCCCAGCTACCAATATCACTGTTTTGGCGTTGGCATTGACTTTGAAGTTGGCCAGGTGAACCGGAGGAAGTTCGAATAGTTTTAAGCGACTCGAGATATAATGGTAAGTAAAAATAAACATCATTATTCAAATAAGAAATTAAATTATAATTTTTACCCACGTTGAGAAATTAAAAAACATTTTAATTTGTACATTTAACAAAGGCACACACTATTAAACAACGAGAGCTTATGTTTAGACCATTGGGCTTATAATATTTGTACAATAGATCTATCTCTAGTTTAATATTTGCTGCAAATTTTTGTAACTTTTATCACGAATTGAATTCTTAATTGAAAACCCTTTTAGTATTCATTAAACCTATTTTTTTAACGCTGCTCTTTTCGCAATGGCCACTCACCTTGTCTTTAAATTTAATTTAAATTTTTATTAACTCAGGTTTCTATTCAATCAATTTCTTAGTAAGAATATGGCATAAAGGTGTTCAAATATACATGTTTCAATTACTCCAAATTTCATTCAATCAATTTCTCAGTAAGAAATTGTGGCCTAAAGGTGTTCACCTTAATTATCCTCACTTTGATTGATTACCAATCTATCTGAGCTCTCCGGCAACCCTCGCCTGGAAAAAGCAGAAACCAAAAAAACATGCCAGTCCACTTTTCCTCAGTTTCTCGCCTTGGCATTTCATTGCCTTAATTAAAAGCTGCATTTTATTTGTAGCAGCTTCAGTGCGAGTAAAAGCAGAGCAAGTGCAGAATTTGGAAAAACGATTCAAAGTGAAATTGTTGCCATTAATTGGAAATTGCGCTGCCACCTCGCCCGGCGGCAAGCACCAGCTTCCTTCCTTCCCCACTAAAAAAGTGATTGCCTTTCAATTTTAGCTTGGTTTTTATTTACAAAATAGCGAAATAAATATTCTTATAGGAATGCAACAAGGCCGAGGGCCGAATAAATAACAACGCGGTGGCGACCCGTCGAAGTTAGCTCTTCTGAGGCGCCTGCTGCTGGGGCTCGGCAGCGATGTCCTTGCCGGAGTTGCGTCCGTAGTAGCCGTTGTAGGCCGCCTCCTGTGGATCTCCGAAGCTCACGGAATTGCCGGCCACCTGCTGCTGCTGCACCTGTTGGCCCTGGTAGCTCTTGCTGTAATAGTCGGTGTAAGGCTTGGCAAAGCTGGGCTCCTGGCGGTAGTAGGGTCCTGGGGCGCCTCCGTGGCCACCCTCGAAGTGCTCGTGATGATGGTAGTAGGTGGCAGCACCCACTCCCTGGGGATTGTACTCGGGGAAGGTGTTCTTGCTACCGAAGAGACCGGACAGTCCGCCGCCGAAAGCTCCTCCAACACCGCCTGGTGGACGGCAGAGCTTGAAGTAAGCAAACAGACCGGGCAGGATAATGGCGGCCAGACCCAGGATCTTCTTCAGACCAGCAATTCCCAGAATGAAGGGCAGGAAGAGCAGCAGCTTCAGCTTGAAGATCTTCAGCACCAACAGCAGAGGAATAATCATCTTCTTCAGCTTCTTACGGGCTGCAAGGAGAAGTAGGGATTAGTAATTGAGATGGGAAAAATATTTCAGGGACTAACTACTGAACTTTTCTTTTGCTAAAATATTTCAGTATTGTCTTGGGAACTTACAGAAATGTCCGGCACGCTGGCCATCGTCAATGAGGTCCAGTTCACCGTCAATGTCATTTCCGATGAAACGAGCCTCGTAACGACCGGCCTCAGTCAGCTCCTCGGGCCACTCCAGCTCCAGAGCTGTAGACTTGATGAAGCTGCAAGGAAGAGCAAAAAACGTGTCAAAGAATGAGCATTTACATTTTCATAAAAATCTCATATTTTATGCATGAGCTCGGTCAACTTCGCGGGACCCAAATTAATTTGCATCCGGCACGAGCCGCAGTCATTTGGCTAATTGTGACAGCTTACTTACCGTTCGGCCCTGCGCAGGGCATATTTCACCAGCTGATTCCAGTCATCATCGTCGCCGCGCGGCTCCTCGGAGTATTCAAAGGGTTCCTGGAGCAGGGAGCGCTGCTGGGTTTCCGGCAGCCGCACCACGCGTGCAAAGTCGGAGAGCCTGAGTAATAAGGGAATCGCACTATTAATACTTGGCTCAAGTGGAATATTAATGATGTGGAACAATGGGTTTTGCTGCCCATTTGGACTGTTTTTCTGTTATAAAATTGTAAA
The DNA here is from genome assembly GCA_008042515.1 of Drosophila truncata. NCBI lineage: Eukaryota > Metazoa > Arthropoda > Insecta > Diptera > Drosophilidae > Drosophila > Drosophila truncata. The sequence goes on from VNJQ01007758.1 coordinate 249,265, forward strand.
CATTAAAACAAACTGGCTATCATTGGTTTAGATACATTTTAAAGTGTTTAAAATGTTTATCAAAAACCAAACACAGTTCGTGGATTCTAAATTTCCTTAAAAACTGATTAAATATTACTTTTGCCTACCTGTACTGTTCCTTGTAGAAGATCTCGTCGAAGGTGTTTAGCGCCTGGGTCTTGAAACACTCGGAAAGGTCGCCGCCCAGACAATTGCCGTTGGTCTTCGACAAGTAGGGATCGTTGTCGTTGCCCAAACCGAAGATGCTCAGGAGGGAGGACCTGCCGCGCTCCTCGCCAACTCCGGGCTGTTGCTGTGGCACCTGCTGGGGCTGCTGCGGTATTTGCTGGATCTGCGGCTGCGGCGCATACACCTGCTGGACGTGGCTGGAGGACTGCTGGTCGGGCAGCCGGAGACCTTCACCGGCGACCAGGCCGAGAATGGCCAGGAGGATGAGCGCTCTCATTGCCATGGCTGCAAGCGGGAGAAGAAGAAATGGCTTGAAAAACACGTCCGCTGGTTTTCTCCCAATCACCCGATTGTTCCAGCCTCTTCGGCTCTGACACGCGATCCCCGACAACGTATTTATAAACTACTTTTGGCAACTGCTCATTGGCTTAACGGCTTAACGATTGGCTCTCCGCTCACCACTGACACACTTTGCAGACGGCCCGCAGTCAATTAGCCGCTCACACGTAATAATAACTCTCGCTTTCTGAGCAGCTAAAGCCGATGCCTGCCTCTGTTTGCTCCTCATTGTTTACTGTTAACTCGGGTTTGCTCAAATTTCTCGGGGCGAGCTTTCTGCAGCCGAAAAACTAAAGATAAAGGCCACAAAAGAAGCTGGCTTGTGAAGTGAAATGCAGGCGGGCCGGACCGGTTTGCCGGCATTAACCCTTGGACGGCAATGGGGCGGCAAATGCGCGTAATTGAATCCCGTGCCGAGGCGCATAAAGAGCGAGCCTAAAGTGCTTCAAAAAGTTTGTCCGGAGTCCGGTTTAGCCAGAAGTGCAATAAAGCGTGCTTAATGTTATGCTGCATGGGCAGTGGGCCGTGGTTAATGGTTTGCCCACCAAAAGTTGGATTTGTAAATTGACGATTTAGTTCCTTATTTGGTACAAACAATATCAAAGGTGGCTCCTATTTAAAATTATTTGTAATCAACAAGAGGACTGACTTAAAATGGGTATTGGCTCCCTGGTGTTGAAATTTCTTCTTCGACCACTGTATATAGCCATATGTATATATAGCAGCCACTGAAATCGCACACGAATCAGTTCGTTATGCTCGAGGAACTTCATCGACCACATCCCTCTCACTTTCGTTTCGCTCCTATTTGGGCCAAAGTCGGATTCGGACTCATCAGCAGCGCAATTGTTTGGCAATCCGCTTGTGGTTTGGGCCAAGTTCGAAGAGACCATCTTCTGGGCCACAGACTTGTTGGAAGTTCAATGCCCAGGGAAAAAGACGACCAGCGGGGCTGTTAAAGTTTTCTGTGCGCCACAGTGTATGCAGCGAAATATGCTTTATGGCGGTGGAATAAAAAGTTTATGGCAACTACAAGAGTCGCGCCCGAAAGCAGACAATAACAGTTGAAAATTTATGCTTTGCCCAAATATTGGAAGTGGTACTGGATGGTCGCTGAAGATTTATGGATCACTGAATCAATTAATGATTCATGGCGAATATTTTGCGCAGTCAATGGTCGCCGGACGGGATGTCGTAAGCGAAACCGACGAGCTGGCCACTGTGTCGTGTTTGTTTTGCTCTTTGTTTTGTTTTCCCAATTTGCATTCGCCATTGAAGGTCAATGAAATGTGTGGACGGGCGATGGTCAATATTACAAAATACCCTGGCAATATATGGAAATGTTGGCTCTATTAGCGAGGAAGATACATAAATGTACACCCTTGAACTGGTCGTTAGCTTGGATTAAATGTAGTGGAAAAAATGAAAATAAAACAGACTATTCCACGAACATATTCAAAACTATTCGCGGAATTATTTAATAGCGCGGAAGGTCCTTGTCGAAGTCGAAAGGCTTTATAAAATGGGTGTACAAATTTACATATTTTTGTTACGTAAGAAATGCCCTTTAATCAAATGATTTTAAAGAGATAGATAGACCGTTGGCGAAGTTTGATGATTATTATATTATCTTTCGGTGAACTGAGTTAAATGTCTTTAACATTTTGTTAGTTTCTCCGTTTAAATTGAATCGACCATCAGCCTTTCTTGGCCACAACTGTACGCTCGTTTAAAATTGGTAATATCGGTGTTTCCCACATCCATTTCATTTGCTTATTACACAATTTGTTCGCAGCTCATTTCACTTCACTTCACTTGGCCGTTTTATTTTTTGCTTCGATTTTCCGCTGTTTACCTTTTGCTGTTTCCTATAAAGGCCTGAGGTGGTTTTGGGTTGTGTGTATCCTTTCCGCGCTTTCCAAGCGACTGTGCTGCTGACTGCTTAAAAGCGACTGTGCCCTGGCTGCTGGCCGGCTAAGATTTTATATGAAATGCGAGAAGTGGCAAGCGTTCAGCGCTGAAGTCGGCGCTCGAGCAAAGTCAACATGGAGACAATGGCCCAGACGCTGTCGTCGCTGGTTTGGCCCACAACGATGATGGCTAAGAGACAGAGATCTCAACACGCTCGCACTTGCGGTAGGTTGTGGATACGATCGATCCCCCAGCTCCGTGGGTGAGAGACAACGACCTGTGTGTCCGGCTGTGCGTTCGGTCGTGCGCCTTGAGAAAATCCCAAAATTATTGTGGCGCACGTCGGGGCCTTGGCTTTAATTCGAGTTTGATTTAAAGAGTCAACGGAGTGAAGTGACTCATTCCGGGAAAACGTACGTCACAGCCCGGCAGAGGATTATGTAATGTTTGGCCTCTTGCCTCACAGACAATTATTACTTTTACTGCGAACTGGTTTTTGGCGACGCCCACTAGCCTGAAGTCGGGGCGAAATGTGAACAAACCGTGCGGAGACGCATGCATCTGGCTTTGCATTTTCTGCAAATTTCAGTGGGGCAAACTGGGGAATTTCCCCAAACCGCCTGCCACCAAAATCAAAACAACTGGCAGGCATTACTGTGGCTTTTCCCGTTGCCTCACTGGCACGATTTCCCACTGCCACTAACTGCGGACCTGGCCACAAACAGAAGCTTTCAGGCCGCGGATTGTTTCCGTCAGGGGCTGGGCCACGAGGCTTCTGTTTTTTTGGACACATCCCCGGGCAGCGTAATTGAATCATCCACTTGGACAGTCCTCTGAGGGATTTGGCCAGCGGGAAATTTCAACAAACGAAAATGGCATACCAAGAGTGCAAAGGGAGATATACAAAAACGTTATTCTGAATGACAGTTCGTTGTTCTATAAATAAAAAAAAAATGATTTAACTGGCTGATGCAGATTCGTTTATGAAGTAATTACTGTTCCTGATTGAAAGCTGAAATAAAGCCAACACTTTAACCCATTCAGCCGAGCCAAAAGTATACATTATTAATTGAATTAATTAAGAACAATAACATTAGCCTCTGGATAGTTTGCAGTGAGATTTTAATTGACTTGACAGTTTAAAAGGGAACCTTTTTCAGCTTTCCTTGATAATTAAATGGGTAAGGTTAATAAAGTATTATTCTAGGCAAGTGCAGGTAAATGAAAATTACTTAAACTATTTAATATAGTACAAACCAATGACAAAAATGACAAAGATAACTCATTCTGCAAAGACTCTTTTGTTTACCTTTAATTATGCTTCGAATGTTTCCATAAAATACCAATAACTGCAGAGAATCCTTGAGAGTGATTTAAGCTCCTTTCAAACAAGCTTTTGCCCCTTATTTGCCTTATTTCCACATCGGTAACGAGCAATGGGAGTGAGCTCCCCTCAAAATGCAATGGTAGTTTGGAAAACTTAAAAGGAAAAGTGCAATGGGACTTGTGGTACAACATAAATTTATTGATTATTCAGGACATTGAACAAATCTCTCGTTGACTACTCGCATAACAATAACAGAATAAATAGTTAAAAATAGATATTTAATATTTAGAGTCGTAGGCTAGAAATAAATACTTAAAGAAATTCATCTAAATGGCTAAAAATAACAGCATCATCCAGTTATATGCGCTCGCGCTAATTAAACTACGAAACAAACTTTTCTATTTACAGCATATTAATGAAGCCCCGCCCTAAACCGCCCCGCAACCCACACCCACCCTCCGCCGACAGCTGCCGCGGTGGAGCGTCTAACGAACTTGTCTATATGGCTAGGCTATCTAAAGTGCGATTTGCATAATTACTATCCACGGACTTTTGACGTGACTCGAGCAAACTTTGGCGTCACCTTTGACGTCCCTTTTGACGGCTCCGGCTCCGGCTCCGGTCCCGGCCCCGACACCAGGCCCTCTGTCTACGCCAGCTTACGGGCCTGGACCAGCTTGTTGATGTCGTTGTAGGTGGACAGCATGGCCGGGTTTTCAAAGTCCTTGAGTTCCTTGCACTTGGCGAAGGACTGGTCACAGTCGACACCGTCCTGGCCGTCCTTTGCTGCCCGCATGTACTTAAAGAACCGCAGGATGTCCGGATTGTCGGAGGTAGGCTTGCGCAGCTCATTCAGCTCCCTGGAAGAAGAGTAAATGGATTAGAGTGGTCAGAATTGGATGCACAAAGAAGAGTTTCAACACAAAGCGAATGAGGCCAAGGTAAGAGTGTTACGAGCTTTGGAACTGAGAAAATACAATTTATTGCGGTATACCTTCAGGCTGGTCATAAAACTCACCTGCTCAGTTGGGCGGAGACCAGGTTACTGTACGGAGCATACTTCGCGGGGTTGGCGTACATCAGGCAGATCAGCTTCTCCCGACACGCCTCGTTCTCTGGATTGAGCTTCAGTTGGGCGAATACAGAGTCCAGCCGCGAGAGCAACGGACTGTAGAAGGGATCGTAGTTGGATAGCAGCAGCGATGAGCTGGGCACCTTCTGAAAACTCTGGAACGTGTTCATCACCGCCGGCGTGGGCTTCTTGGTCATTCCGGGAGCTCCACCGCCGCCGCCGGCGCTCAAGGAACCGGACATGCTCTGCGAGTTCTTGAAGGAGGCCGCACCTATGCTCTGCAGTGCGCTGAGATACGTATCCTGCATCATCTGCTGGCCTCCGTAGCGTGAGAGGGTGGCCTGACTCAGCGAATTTCCGTTGACCTGAGCATATTGAGCCTGCTGCTGGGATGCCTCTGCGGGATAAGAAATATAAATATACATATATTTAAAATTTTCAAACCTTTTGCCAAGCCTCACCTGCATTGTATTCGTAACCAGCTGGTGTCTTGCCCTCATCGGCAAGGGAAAACTTGCTGTCGTCATCGAAGTTCACGCTGTTGTCCCGGAAGTCTAGTTCCTGTGGCGGTTCCATGGGTCGAATGAACAAAGGCACTGAGCCCGCCGAGCCGGATGTGATGCCTAACCCACAAAAGTTTACGTTAGTTCAGGATAGAAATAGCCACAACATCCTTACCCTTTCCGATCAGTCTGCTGACGCTGCTGATGATGGTTGGCAGGAACATGGCGAAGAGCACGCTCTTAAGGACCTGCAGGCCCATATAAATGGGCCACATCACCTTCTTCAGGCCTGTGAGGAAAAAATAATAAATTCATTAGTTTTTTAAAGGAATTTTTAACGTATACATTAGGAATTTTTTATGGCATCTACTTACCACTGAAGAACAACAGCCTGGCGCTTTCGAAGGCCCTAGGAACATTGAGCTCGACATTGGTATCCTCTAAGATGCTGCGGGCAGTGCGTTTTCCCTGCTCCGTTTGTGGTTGCGAGTGATTCTGCTGCAGGGCCAAAACCAGTCCAGGAGTGGGCTCGAACTTGCCCTGGCTGAAGAACTGTTCCACATAGTCCACTAGAAGGTCTTCCAGGCCCTTCAGTTCGGCTTCGATTGAGGCAGTGGTATTGAGTGCTTCGGCTGTTGTACTTTTTGGCTGTTCCTTCTTGGCCGCATCCGTAGGATGCTTGAAATTCCTGCGCCGCATGGCCACCGTCAGTCGGAGATCGCTCTCACTCTCTGCGGGCTGAAAGACCCGATATTGGCCGGACTTGGTGAAAACGTTGCGGGATATAAGCTCCGGACTTATGTCGATGGGCAGAATGGGACGGAAGGTGTCGTCGTTTCGCGGTTGACCCGCCATCGTGGTGAGGGGCTGACTATAGGGGGCCTGCGACGCAATCATCCCCACTTCACAAAGCAGGATAATTCCACAGAGCAGAGTGCTGCATCGCCGCTTTCTGTGGCTATTTGTTTTTAATTTTGTTTCGACGATGTCCTGGCTCCGCATTTTCATTATCCTTCGCCTGGCAACTGCACTTGCATGCCAAGGTTCGCTCCTCGATTCAGTTCAGTTTGCTGTAACATAATGAATAATTGTGTCGGTGAGAGGGGGCTTGGGTTCTCTCCTCGTGGCCAACGCTTCCCGGAACTCAGCGCAGTTGGCATACGAATAAATAACTTTACAGAACGTGACTGGCCACCGAAAAAAATTCGCAACCTGATAAGCGCATTACGTGCGTCCTTGCAGGGATAAAGGTGTGTAAAGATACAGTCGCAAAAGAGTGATGCAGTAATTCAGGGAATAATCATAAAGTAAGAACCACTCATAATCCCATTTATATTTCTACAACTGTTATTGTTTCGGAAAAATTAGCATGGCTCATCGCTTTTTTCCAAGTGTTATTTATTGTGTGTTTTCTTTAATTTTCTATTTTAATCGCTGAAAATCATAGGGCATAAAATAATTTCGAGAGTACTTTAAAGGTAAGTGTGTAACACTTGCCTAATGAGTTAATTACAACTTACATAAACCTCATAACGTTCAATTATATGTTTCGTGTTGTTTTCATGTACACAAACAACATAAAAAATTATAATAAGTGCACTCCCTTAAAATGATAACAATTATTTTTACATTTGTTAAATAAGTTTCGAATTATTTTCTGCTAGTGAACTTGCATCAATTGGATTTCGAGTAGCAAAGAGAGTGTATTTTATTAAATTCGCATGAGAGTTGGACAATTATCCACAGACACATTATTCGACAGATAAAAAATATCCTCAAGTAAGTCTCAATTAAGATGAATTCCCTCTAGTGGCTCCATTAGGGAGAGTATATAATTTTCTTGTTTAAAAATACCAAAACAAAATTGACACGCTCAAGTCTGGTATCTGATTTCAGATAATTTCTCAAAGTGCACTTAAAACCAAGTTGTTTGCTTTCAGGCCCGACGCTAATCAGCCGGAGCAAGGCGAATGATTTGCTGTTACCCATTTGATGGGTATCTCAATTTGAGGGGCTCGTGCCCGCCAAACCCCCCGCCAAACGCCTCCCTTGCCACCGCCATCTCCCCTTTGAAGCAGCCTCTTTTAGGCACACAAAGCACGTCGCCAACTTTTTATTTGCCTTTGCCATTCGTCGCACTCGTTTTTGTGACACGCCGCACGCTATATGCCTTACCGTACCCCGCACTCCGTACACCGGACGCCACAAGCTGTACACAGTACGTATACGTTATATTCCGTCCACGCCCGCTGCGCGCTTTGAGGCTGCGGAAAGCTCCGCTGGGTAAAAGTGAAAATATACACAGTTTTGTTTGTGTTTACACTTCGCAAGCGTTTCAGATGCGTTGGCGCTACCCTCAAGACTGCAAACTTCAGCCCAGATCACGTTATTTTCGTGTTGCATTTTCACTTTCGTTTTTCCACAGACGAACGAGAGGTATGCCACGGCAAAACTATTACAGAACTGGGACCGAGTTTGTTGGCAGCAGCAGCAAGCCGCAAATTGCGCTGAACAATTGGACTGTAGAAGGCGAATCAGAGAAATTGTTCTTTGCCTCCAGTAAAGCTGAAGAGTCGGCTGCAGTCGACTGTAAACTTAATTGAAAAACACATGTTGGCAGGTATTAAGAATTTCCCAAAGTAATTATCCGCGCAGCTTTAATGGTTCCGGGGGGAAGCCAGATTACTCTGCTCCTTTGCTGCCAATCAAACTGCATTGAAACCTTCACTCGCAGGTATTTTCAAAGTCAAAGGAAAGCAGCAGAGGAAATTAAGAAATGAGGAAAATGCAGTGGCATACTCTTCATCATGTCAAAGGAAGAGCATTTTAGAGCAATACTAGCTGTCAAGCTCACGGTAGATAAATAGTTTCCCTTGCATAGTGATAATTCCTGTGGATGGTTAGGTTCCTTTATCGAGTTTTATAGAAAAAACATAAAAATAATAATCACACAAATACCGAGTTACTCTGAAGGAAAGCAACTGAATGAAGGCAACTAGTCAAGCTCACAACGTCTGACTGACTGACTGCCTGAAGATGCTTGCTTCTCCTCAAGTGCTGGGGAAATGTGGAAAATTCCCATGACTGACTGCGTTTCTTGTTGTTTTGATCCATAAAACCGCTTTACTCGCTTTGTTTGTGCCTTCAGATGCATCTGGGGATTTGAGCTGACAGTAAGCTAATAACTTCACCCACTAATGGAAACATAAAGATCATTGCCAAGCCATTAGGGAACATCATTTATCATCTGCTCTTTTTATCGGGTTAAATTCTTTTGTGCAGCTGCTGGATTCTGTCTAAATATTTCATCAGGCGATTTGAGCTGTATGCTCTTTCAGCATTAATTATTCGGGGTCGTGGCATTGGCATCATGCAAATTAGTTTCCAACATTACAATTAGAACCTCTATCCCAACCCTTTGCCCCACACCCGCAGCCGCGCCCCCTCTCGACTGCGCTTAGTTATAGTTTTTGCTCGGTCTACCTTCATGCTCTAATATTCCGCTCTGATATAGTTGGGGCAAACTTTTAGCCGAAGCAGCATTTAATCAGATTTCAGCCCCCCGCATTCCTACCAAGCCCGCTCTTAGCCCGCTCTTAGCCCGTCTTTTCTGTTTTTCCATTTTCTATTCTCCGCTCGCCGTGCAGCCGCGCTCATCCGAAACGAAGTTTACCAATTAAGTCACAAAAGTTTGCCGAGTTCTGACATCCACGCTCCTTTGATCTAATGCAAGCCGATGTCCCAGACGCACATGCTCCACATTGGGGAGCCGGGGTCATGGGGCCAATAAGCTGGCCATCATCGTTTGCGACACGCCAAAAGACCTGCGAAGCCACCAAGTACAAAAGTTAGACAATGGCCAACCAGTTTGGGAGTGAGGCTAGTTGACAAACGGCGTCCACTAACGGTCGAAAACGCTCGTAAACGCGCCATGCTGGCTGCATCGTAACAGTAAGTATGTGACATAACTGTTAACTCCGACTCCAGCACCAACAAAGGCCAAGAACAAGTTGGCCGAGAGCCATTTGGCCATCTGTGGTGGCGTGAACACAGGTGCACTGACCCACAGATACCCTGCTCCGCTGCCTAATAAATGGATTATCATGACAGCGAAGGTCAGCTTCCGCTTAAAGTCTGGCTGGGTTCCAGATTGCTGGAAAAGTTAGTAGGAAAGTCTGGAAAAGTGAGCAGGAAATGGAAATATTATTATTCTTTTTATTTTCCGACAGTTTTGCTTTTGCGAATTTCTTTAACTCTGCCATATGTATTAAGTTCTGCAAGGTTTTAGTCTGTTTCAAAGAAAACTAAAAGGTGTCTGGTATACATTTTATGTACAGAAACTAACGACTTTCTTTGTAATTACTAAAAACACACTCGAAGTGTAGCCTAGACAAGAAATTCTGTTTACAAAGGGAAAAGACGGTCTTAAAAGTCATACACCTTTCAAACTTTACTACAAAACTTTCAAGACAAGTCTGTCAAAATACAGACAGTTTGGTGCCTGTGAAAGCAACCATCCTCCCCGAAATATACTCTCCGAATTCGTTAAGCTCACAGACATTGATTGCAGTTACATTTTCTGTTCTAAGCACTTTAATGGGTGGAAGAGCTTTAAGTCAAACATCGAGCCACGTTCTTTGCGGCTTCGACGAGCTGTTATGCCGACTTAACTGCTCTCACTCCAAGCGAAATAATGGCTGCTACGTGAGGAACTTGGCTTGGTCGCGACCTTTTTCGACTGAAATGGCTTTAATCGATTCCCGCTGAGGACTTTCGGTTTCTGCCAAGCCCTCGCCCAGCTGGCAGTGCAACCAAATCTCTCCGGATTGCGTCAAATGGAATGTTGTTTTCGCCAATTAGCCGCCAATTTAGACGGAATGTTAGCGGCCCATTAGGCGCTGATTGTTTTACGGGGCGTTGTTGTCACTCCCCGACTGGCGCTCACTCGAATTGAGTGATTTACATGCGTGCCTAGCACCTGAACTGTTTGCTTTTGGCCAAAAGCAGCGAGTCTGCTGATTCGCTGGGCTTTAGAAAGTCTGCTGGCATTCGTGTCATTAAGTCGCTGCCATAAACCCAAATTAAAATCGCTCACAGTCGCAGTGATGCAATCGCTGCCCTCAGTAAATTTCCTCGAATGCCATTTAATTCACAACAACATTAATTCGGGGCTCAAGTGGCCGTGAAACCGTCTAACAACTTTGCGAGGATGTCGGTTGGTGCGACAGCACTTCCATATGGAAACTAACTCTAAGAGCGGCCTGCATCTGCAGCTGTCGGCTGGATGATGAGGCGAGTGCTCTCGACAAGAAAGTTGCTTCTTCAGTATCTCTATGGCCAACGGGATTTAAAAGCTGGCAAAATGAAAGTGCGAGTTGGGCAAGTGGAGAGCAACTCAGAAACCCACATGACTCACAAGGATGTGGCCCCGCTCCCCGAACATCAACACGCACCACACTCAACTGCACCACTAACCACAATTCCACGGCTCACTGGAAATTAATATCTGCGCAGACCACATTAAAAGGCAATGATATATACACGGAAAAAGAGCAGATCGAACTTGTAAAAGGGTTCAAAAACTGAAACTGAACTAAGAGATTCTACAGCTTTAATTAATTTCATTCTCTGCATTCTTAGCACATAATCTCGTTATGGAGTGAAAGGAAATCCTTGACTTTTCTGGGAGGCTTTATCATTTTCATGCTTTCATCTTACAACTGTAAACACCGCTCTAAAAGGTATCATTTCTGTCTGTGTACTCCACTCCTCCGCACGTATCATTTTCATAATTTTGCAGTTGATCGACTGAGACGAGGAGGGCTTTCTTCGACGCATTTTTACGCGCTGTGAGCCGAAAAAAGAAAGTATCGTTAAACATTTGGCGACGCTTCGATTGCCGGTCGAGAGCTGGGAAGACGCTGCTGATTCCCTTTTGGCCAGTTGGGGTAGGCCAGCTGTTCGCTCGGCTTACGTAACAGCTCTCGACAATTAATTACGGAGCAAAGCTGTGGCTGTGGCCAGGCACTAAGTTGGCCCACACAGTGTGAGGCACAAAGATACAGAGATACCGCATAGAAATGCAGACGAACGGGAAATGAATGGACCTAAGCAGCAACAACAGTGTCGACAGTGAAATGTTAACAATCGGTTTCTTTTTGTCTTGTCGCTGGACGCCTGGCCCTAGCTCATTAATTGTCCGAATTAAAGCTCGTGAATAAGAAGCTGTATTGAGCATCTCTGCGATGATTAACGATACCACTCACTCTGGCTCATCAATTACAACTCAATTTACCTGCCCCTGCGTAATTCCTTCGGCAGTGTTGGCGTCTCCTCGGGTTAATTCAATTTGCTGGCCCCTCGACTCGATTTTTGCATTCGCCGAAGAACTTTCCTCGCCAGAGACTTTCGCCTCGATTCGTTTCGTTTCTGTGTATTTCGAAATCGGAACTGCATTCACTGCCGCGCGATGCACAGACTGACGGCTCTCTGTTTTGGCCAGGTGAAAATGCTGGCCGAAACCCGTTCACTCACTTTGCTCACTTCCTTTGTCAATGCAACTGCCGCTGCTCGTTTCACTCTAACTGCACCAAAGTCCACTGGACGCCACACACAATGCCCGATCCCGATTAAATATAGTGCAGCACACGCCACCGATTGCCCATATATATTTTGGCAGTTATCTTAATCACGGTGCCTCAGAGACCGCTCTGTAACCAACAACTGACTTGTCCCGGCTTTCTCGTGCGCTTGCGTCTGCCGCGTAGCTCGCGATGATTTCGACTGCCGGGCGAAAGCCAGCAAACGGCTCTCGGCGGGTGCGATCAACCAGTTTGATCGCCTTGCTTTCCGTAAGGCCTTACGTCGCGGCACGTAAGCCGGCCGAGCCAATAGCGTAGCAATAAGCGACTTAAGAGCGCCGTGGCTTAAGAGAGAGCCACAGTGCATGTGGAGTCTTGTGGCAGAAGTCCAAGGCTAATAGCTGGTGGCACAGGCAACATTTATTGCACATTATAAACATTTTTTAGGAGGTAATAATAATGAATGCATAATAATGAATTAATGAGTTTTTACCTATCTATAAATAAAATTTAATATTTTTTTCTTCAATTCCTGTATTTTCTTATATTAATTTTTAGGCGTGCAAACCAATTGTTATGTTAAACCAATTGTTATTAATTGACCTTTCATTTTAAATTACATTTTTATATTTTATATTTCACAGTAAAGGTTATGTATTATAATGAAGCTACTGTCTGCTCCTTTCAGTGTAATTTTCTCTAGCCAATCGGAAAATTAGTCGCTAATGAAAACGGTGGCTCTCTGGGCAGCATAGAAAATGTAATAAAAATAACCCTGTCGCCGTGAAATTGCTTGGCGATTTCGTATATGAATATATACGTATATAAATATTATGAATCGGTGGATATTCGCCATGTCATGGGACGAAATCGCATACTAACGGAAAGCGGTCACTTAGTCACTCAGTCAGTTGGTGATTTAGTCGGACTTTCGATTTTGTTTGCCCCAAGTGGGAAGCTGCGGGGAACTCTGTTGCAAAAACTTGGCCAACAGTTGCCACAAAACTTTATTTAATTTGTTTTACTTTAGTTTTTGTTTGAAGTTTTTCCCCGCCACAGGCGTCAGTTAAAGTTTTGAAAAATTCATGGGCACATACATAATTTAAACTCTATTAAAAGTATTAAGTATGGCAATTTAAAAACTAAAAGGAGTTTCAAAATAATTGCATTAGATAAGCATTATATAAATGTATAACACAAAACCTTAATAAATTGTTCTTAGAGTTTTAATGTCTTTCCTTTTAATACTCCATATTTAAAGCACTGATACTCGATGTAAAAGCTTTAAATTTTAACATGAATATAGTAAGAAATTCCCCCTTCGTTTGGTGTCCATCCACTTTGGCCTTTTTGTACAACCAATAATAGGTTTCTGTGAGCTGCTGTGTACAGCGCACATGTTGTTAGCGGCTTTGTCGTCCTGGGATTACAGGATTAGGAATGCTGAGCACCGAGGCTTCATGCAACATGCATCATGCATTTGCGCATCTGCGGAGCATTTCGATTTCTATAAATATTTAAGCCGGGCTAGTTCAGCAGCGTTAAGTGTGAGCAGATTTTCACTTACTTATTTCGATCGGCGAACGGGTTTCGTTGGCCGGTTTACGCATGAGAAAGTCGTCGTTAAGAATTGGCCAACTGAGCGTCACATTGTTATTAATTTCTGGTGACAAACTTTGCCATTGACTTGTGGCTAACAAGCGGAAACGCCCCACCCCGCCAAGAGAGCAAGCTGCCAGGCCACCAAACCCCCAAACCACTGAACCACTGAGCCACTGAGAAGCTCAAAAGCCAAAACGAAACGAAAGCCAGTTTATGAGACCGCAAAATCAATAACCGCTCTCAATGCAACCAACCTCCGGCAACAATGGCAAGCAGTAATGTTTTCTAAAAGCCCAGCGCAAATCGGGGCCAGCTTCTTTGCGTAGACAATGGCTGAATTATTGGCGAACACCCGAGCCCCAATCTGTGTATTGGCCATCCATGTCCACGAGAAAGTGCTCGGAGCGTATTCATTTAGCGCCTATTTAAAAGCCGCGAAAGATGTCAAAGAAAGCCCTCAAATACATTTCTGAAATCCTCCATCATTGGCAACTGACATATGTCCAACAGCAGCCAGGGAGAGATAAGTGCCCTGAACCTTGGAAACTATTATGTTAAATCTCAGGCTTTATAGTACACAGAGAAAATAATTGTTTAAGCAGATGTTTATGCAGTTATATTACGTGGTTTACGTGGTTTCCTGAAATAAATAAATTTATTGGAACAATTTAATATTAATTTAAATTCAACTAAACTTATAGTTCCATAAGATATACCATCCAGTTTCCGAAAGATTTTCTTTGGGTGCACAATTCGAATCTGATTGGTATGCGTCGACGCTTCCACAAGAGAGGGCCTTCGGTTTGCCGCAAAAATGCCTCGACTGCTGCTGTCAATATTTGCGAACCTTTGCTTTGCATTTTATTCCAGTCATTAATTTCACTTTTACTCATAAATATGCTAATTGCCAGCTCATGCCGGTTCCGTAAAATGTTGTTAGCCGGCGACTTCGTCGATTTTGAATGGCATACTCGCACCCAGAATGCTTTTGTTAGCATTGCGCAATCTGGCCGAGAAGAAAGTGAAATGGGCTTTCGTAATCAGCACCCTATGATGCTAATACTGATGGCGATGATGATGATGCGGGGAGCGGAAGGTGTGACGGTGACAAAAAGTAAGGCAAACAACACTTTCACAAGCCGCAAGTGCACAAGACCGTTACAGGCCGTCAAAACAAACCGCCAACTGGCCTGGCCGTTGACAGTTTTACAGCAGTCCAGCAGTCCAGCAGCCAAGAGCTGGTAAGCCGCCTCACCTGTCGCATCACGCATTCCCCAAAGAAATTTTTAATTAGTTTATTTTATTTTTTTTTTTCCGCCGCCTGGTGGGAACATTTCACTTTCTGTGTGACACATACATAATTCACTGTCCCCTGCGGTCAGCCGCACGTCGGCGAACTGTGAACTGAGCTGCGAATATACATATATAGTAAGATGGCACACTGACTGACCTTTCGCCTGAGGTGTAGCGTAGGCACTAATTGAATTGAAATCATATACTAATTTCCCTCGCCTGACGCCCATCTGGAGAGCAATAATGAGTTTGTTATTAGATTGCTCGAAAGTGTCCGCTCTGGAATACAAAATAAAGTTACGGAGGCTTGGTGTCTTAATATTTTCCATTTTCAGCTAACTTATTTGTGAGTACACAAATATTCTGTACACTTCCGTATGCGTGCTTCTATATTTAGACGACGTATTCACAGTTCGGTGGCGTATACGCTATTTTTATGGGTCGTAGGCTTTTATGATGAGGCTGACACAAAAGTGTCAGAGGTTAAGTGTTGGGCAGGTCAGAAGCTCTTTATGACTGCGGTTGTTAAACCCGTAAAAGCAATGTCCCTCCTATCTGGCACACATTCTAAAAAACCAACACATTTCCTTATTTTGCAGGCATAAAATCTTCACCCAAAAGTAGCCTACTTGCATTTGTTTTGTTAAGCGTTGATTAAAATCAAACATATTGATTGATTGCCATTCTATTTATGTGTCAATTGCAATTAATTTTACCCCCTTGAAATGTGATTTATTTATTTCATTACAACCTGAAATTATCCGTGTAGATGTCCTTCAGCCATCCAGTTTAAGCAGTACTTCCATAAGACTTTCCTAGCTGACACTTTGAGTGAACGCTCATTTGTTATTAATGAAACTCTGTGCACACTCCAATTAAAACAGCTCAGATTTTGTAGGACTTGTAAACAACATTTATTAATATATTATTTAGCTTTTGTGTAGAGCTAGCCGTTGGCAAGCAGTGAAGGTTTTTCTAATTTGTTTATAACTGCTTGAACTGAGATTTATTTTCAAGTTTCGGCTTATACATAGTTATTGACTAACCTAGTTTTAGAGAATAGCAGACAGAACATCAATTATGGCTAATCCTCAGCTTATACGATAACAGGAAATAAAGAGCTCTGTGAGAAAACGAAACAAAAGTATTTCCTAGGAACTGTTCATGGGGAACTCAATCGAAGTCTTAATTGTACTCGACTTATCAAACACCCGAAATTCAATTGGGGGCTCAATCAATTACTTTCCGGCATCCGATACTGAAGTGAGCAACTAAAACAGGCATTAGACTTAGTCCGACGATAATAGTGATGGATGATTCGCAATGAAATGAGATGAGATGAGATACTTGTCTAGGAAAAGGTTACATATTTCTGTTCCTCGGGGCGCGACTTAATTTAAGTGTAACTCAGCTTGGCTTTGGATCACTGGACAATATGTGTTTACTTTAAATTCTAAGAGCGAGTCGCAGGTCGCATCACTCGAACACCGCTCCCGCCGCCCGCTGCTCCAGGGTTGCTGGCCGACTTAGTACTGTTCCAAACTGAAAATGCGTGACAAAATGCAGGGTCATAATCGATGGGCGATGCTTAGCGCAAATTATGTCACAACACGGCAACGACAAGAGCTACAACCTGTCAAGGCGACGACAAAGGAAACTGTGAGACGCATGCATACACTGAGAAAATTGTGTTCTTAAATCATAGCCAAACTGGGCAATCAATGTTTCAAGCACTCGAAGAGGTAAGCCCGCCAAGTAGAAAAAGCTTTTCTGTTATTCAACTATAGTAGTGAAAATATCCTTTCTGTTAGAATACCCTTAATTCAATCTACTTTACGCATAGGCTTTTCCCTCAGTGTGCACTTGAAATTGCAGTCGCAGTTGGAACAATTGAAAGAGAAAGAAGGACAGTAGCGGCGCATCGCGTAGACGCTTGGAGCATGCAAATCCAATCAGCCCGGCGAGCGTACACAGAGAACGAGTTTCCCGGTGGTACAAAAGGGTTCCGAGCCTTTGAAGAGGCGACATGCTGGACCCTAGACCCTGGAGCTTAGGGCTACGTTCTCGTCGTTCTTTACCGCGGCATCAGCTTGGTGACCTCCGAGGGCATGGGATTTTCCGTAAGCGCCACCGACTCGGTTATGGCGCTGCGCAGTCCGCACTCCTGGTGGCCGGTCATGAAGTCGGTGGCCGCCATGCTGCCGCCTCCGGCCCCGCCTGGGGCCCCAGACTGGGCGCCGCTTTGGCCGAGCAGCTTGAGCTCGCCTTTGGAGAGATCGGTGCCCAACTTGCGACGCCGACGGGCCGCCGCCGCCTGGACGTTGCAGCCTGTCGTGTGACCGTTAAGAGCAACATTAGTGGGTTCTGAGCAACGGCAGAGCAGTTCTTGAAATTCTTTACGGAAGTTGTCGTTGAGCCAGCCGTAGAGCAGCGGGTTGGAGCAGGCCGAGCTCATGCCGATCATGTGGCAGACGGCGTAGGCCACCAGCATCTTCTGCGTCATCACCGGCCGTTGCATATCGGCGTACAAATTGAAGAAATTCAACGGCAGCCAGGAGACGCCGAAGATGATGGCAATGCTGATCAGCAGACAGTTGGTGCGCTTCATCCGCCGACCGCGTTCCACTTTTCGCTGTGCAGAAGAGGCCTGCACGGCTACCACGGTGATGCGGCTCCTCAGCTTGTTGTAAATCCCAAAGTAGGCGACGGAGACGATCAGGATTGGTACCAGATACTGCACGCACAGCGAGAAGATCGAGTAGTAGAAGCGTCCGTTGCTGCTTGGCCAGTCCTCGATGCAGTAGGGGATTGTGTCCTGCAGCCCGATCTGCTGCAGCAGCTGTGGCGTCTCCGTGTTTATCATCTCTTTGTAGATGAACAGCGGTGAGGCCAGCAGAATGGCCAGCACCCAGATGCAGGCCAGGATCGTCACTGCCCCCACAAACTGTAGACTGTCACGTGTGGGATACACAATAACCTGAAAGGAGTCGTAGAGAGAAATTGAAGAGAAGACTTGGTGTGTGAGCAAGTGAGATATTTATTCTTTAAGCTAATTTGTATCCTATAAACCAAATCCATGAAATATTAATTGATTGACTTATTTCTTTTTCACTGCTTACCAAAAAATAATTTTAGTAAATTTGTTTTCTAAAGTATCAATAAAATGGACGTATGTATTCCCGTAATTATTGTGTCTATAGACTTCAAGTTTACTTTAAACCTTAATCAATATACAACATTCACCTTTGTAATTGCTCTCATAATATACTATAAATGATGACCCATTAATGCAAGTATTTCATAAAAAGTATTCTCATCGCATCATTTATTTATTATTATTAAAGTAATTTGATGTCTAGCCTCAACAACCGTAATTATAACTTTAATCGTGGGTTAAGCACTCGGATAATTGCCAAATATTTATTCAGAGCCCATCGATTTTCCCTCAACGTCCAATTTAATGGTTACAAATTGAAGCCATTTACCTCATTAATACCGGGACATGACTTGCCTCATTCGATTGGCCCCATTAACATGCTAATATGGACCCACAACAAGGCCCGAAAATCGTAAAAGGACTAACCTGATACCGGTCGAAGGCGATGGCCGTTATGGATATTGTTGACACGAAAATGCAAAGTGCCTGCAGCATGGCAATCGTTTTGCACAGGATGGAGCAGGACCCATAGGGCCAGTATTTGGATAGGATCTCCATTAGGGTCAGCGGCATGGTAACCAGGCAGAGGAGTAAATCTGAAAAGCCACGCGGATGAGGCACAGATTTCCTTTTGGCCTTTCGAGGTCCGCGAAGCACTCACCCGAGATGGCCAGGTTTAGGATAAAGAGGTTGCGGGCGGTGCGCATTATGGGCTTGCGGACGACGGCGATGACCACCAGGGTATTGCCAAGGGCTCCGAACAGGATTAGCACGCCGTACATGGTGATGAGCATGTGGTACCAGGGACTGTCCACCGCCCGGTTGCTCAGGTATCTGTCGATGAGGACTGGATCCAGTGGACGGTTTCCTGTCTCATTCAGTTCCGATATGTTGGTGGTGCTCGCATTTAGGAGTGCGTGGGTTGTGCCCACCACTGTGCCTAGGTCCAGGTAATCCAGGGGATGTCTGTCGTCGAGATAGTGGACGCTGTTGTCTCCGTCGCCGGCGAATCCACTCAACCTGTCCCCAGCAGCCAGGGGAGCAGATTCCGTCTGATTCATGCTGATTATCTGGCAAAACAGAAGAAGCAAAGAAGAGTGGCTCATTATTCTGAAAATCCTCAGTGCAAACACCCAATTGTCAGGGGAACCGAATACGAGAATGGGAGAGACTTCGCGTGCCACATCACGTATGATTTATGAGATTGGCTTGCCACACACGCCACACACATTTCAGCTGGCTGTGAAAGGCCATTCCAGTGGTTTATGGGGCCGCCTAAATATACGGGGCAATAATCGTACGCAAAAGTTTTGCTCGGTGCCAGTAGGTGGCCCTGCACCAAAGGATTCTATGGGTATTCGACATGAATGAAAGTTGTTCTGTCTTTTGCTTCTAGCCTGCACTGCGGAAGAGGAAATAGAAAGTCGGCAATGCAATTCTTTTTATAGATATAGCTTATTTAAGGCTCATAAAAATTTGAATCTTATAATAAATTGCTTTTTTTTATATTTAATAATATTTAAGAAATCAAAAAGCTCTAATTATCAATTGTAAATTCACTTTTTCAGTGTGATAAAAAGTTCGAAACAAACGCCCCTATTATTTGCTTTTGAATGCCATTCTGGCCACAGACAATGGCTTATAGGACAAGTTATCTGGCTTGGTAGTTGCTTCCACAAAGGTTCAATCTTTCACTTTGTTCAACTTTTAAAGTTTGGCCAGTTCTTTTATTTTCGATTGTAAATGTATGTCATATCTCAGTTTAAATTGCTTAGTGCCCAGTCTGAAGTTTCTTCCCTTTGGACCCACAATCAGATGAATATTCATGCATCAAGGCCATGATTTATGCAGCACATCAGGGCGAGACATGCATTTAATTGGAAAAAAGTCAAAAATGCTGTTTTCCATTCCCAGGGTGTTATGTTTGCTTGATGGCCTGGTATATCTCCTGAAATGGCTGCCGCCCAGGGACGGCCATCACCTACAGATACCAACACAAAGTCGGGTTATAAATGACGACATTTGCTAAAAATAATTGTGTAATTTTATGCGCCGAATGGCTGCGCACTTGTCAGTATCGATAAAAGCGGATGGCACGAGACAAAGGTGGGCGATTCAGACTTATTGGGGCGCCTAAAGGTATGCATTACCACTGACAGCTGCGATAAATGAGGCGCTAATAAATCTCGCCAATCAGGGGATTAACTCCACGGGGGCAGGGCGGGCATTCAGGGGGCCGGAGGCGTAGATAGCTAAATAAACCGAATTCAAAGTTGCCATGGAAATTTAATTTCAAGTTGTCCGACAGTTAATTGACTAATATTTGCTCGGCCAACTCAAACATGGGAGCCCAAAGAAGTTGGCCTGCTTCAAGCGGAAAGCCTGCAGACCACGTAGTGCCCAGTGGCCAAGACAGTTTGTATCAAATAAAAATCAGTTAAGGACTCCTTCCACCTCTGTACATAATGAAAAAGTTTCTGCAATGAAACTCCTGGCAAGTCGAAGCCCCAAGGTTGATCATCAATTTGTCGCAGAAGTTTCAATCACAGTCCGTATACGACTGGGGAGGAATTGACTTGCCTAGGTGGAAATTGAATTTCCTTGTCTTTTTCCAAGCAATGTCAAGCAATGGAAACCCATTGAAATGCTGCTTTCTCGGTTGAGTTGAGACAGAAGAAAAAAGTAAGTGACAAGAGAATTATGTAAAGTAGCCTCAAGTTATCGGCAGTTGTCACAGATTTCGTATAATTTTGCGGAATGTGCCAATGCTTCCAGCGTGTTTTCTCCAACTGAGTTTTCGCTTCACTGGCTAAGCGAAGCATGACAAAGATTTTAAATGCCAGGCCATTTTCCGAACAGGCTCGGAAAACTCGAACGGCTGTTGCCCGCTGGCATTTTGACTCAGCTATTTTTGTGATTTATTTGCTCGATGGTTTCCCGTTTCGCCCACAACAAGACGAATTTGATTGCCGTTTGTGCGATTTGTTTGCTACGCACAAACACACACTTTTTGGTCCCTGCCGCCTGACGAATTTATCAATTTGTTATTGGGTGTCCCAGGCACCCTTTATTCGTGCTCGCAGGACATCTACTTTATTAATTGTAGGCAATTTCGCTTGGATAGAACAGAGCTGGGTGTCGGAGGCTGGGATTGTCTCATCTGTTCCGTTGGTCAGCTCAAATTTATTCATATGCCCTAAGCTGGAACAACTGTCGGAGAGACATAACTGGTTTCCTTGTAAATTAATCAACTAAGCTCCTTAAGGAGCGAACACAATCTGTAGCCCGCTGACACGAGTTCCTTGCCATTTAATCATGTCCTGACTACCGCTTAACACTTCTTGGGTGTCAAAGGAAAGCCACCGAGTGCTTGAGTGTCGTTTGGGCTAAAAATACAAATCTGCGGCTCACGAAATGGCAATACGATTGCGTAACCAGGATAGCAATTATTATGTAAATTGATATGATTTTATTTTCGCACGACTTTCAAGCCTTCTCCGAATCTCTTAAATTGCCAAACCAGCAATGAGCCTTATTTTGTAATTTGTAAACGTATTGTGCCTCCTCCGTCCCCAATCTTGCTCTGCAAATGTCAAATAAATGGGGGTATCCTCGGCCATATGGCTCAAGCCAGAAAGATTTCCTCAAGCAGCAGCTCAGGAACAAACTTTTCCATTTTATGAACAAAGTAATTTCGTTCCGTTTGACATCTACTGCGAAATGGCTTCGTGGGACGCGTGTTTTTTAAGTATTTATATTGCAATTACACTCACCATCTTTCCGGCACTCTCCTCTGCCTCTGCCTGTTCCTCTGGATCTGCCCCGGGAATAAAATCTATAGTATGTATACTATTGTCTTCCTGTCTGTAGGTTGTTGTTCGTATGTCTGCGAGTGGCTTTCAGTTTTTCCGACGTTACAGTTGCTCATTTAGCTTCCGATTTGGATTGCACTCATGGGATTGCCCTTGTTGTTCCGTCCGCCTTGAAATCACAAGAAGAACACAGCTTGCTAATGCATTGTTTTGTTTCAGCAATTTAAACGATACGTTTCGGCTTTGCCTGCTAAAGTGACAATATTTCATGGCGTTGCAGATTTTCGTTTTCAGCTAACAGCTGCAAAATTGGCTGTCAGTTGACTCAACTTAATTAAAATGCTTAAGATTCTCTGAAGTTGGGACACAGCTTAATCCTTGATGCTGCAAGAACACAAGCCCCGAGCGAGAAAAGTTTGCACAACATTGTTGTACTTCACAAGCGCCTTCGGGTGACTGCAGTTTTGCATGCATAACTTGCCCAAATTTTCCAGAGCTGATTGCATGGATATGCTTATAAATTGGCTGAACCAAAGAGTCAACTCTCAAGGCCCTATGAACTTTACTTGAGCTTTAATAGAGTGCGTCCTCATTATGAGATTAACAGCAAAACTCGGCAATACATAAATTACAGGGATTTATGAATAGTTGTAAATTTACATAAGAAAAAACGGATCAATTGCAAGTTCAGAGAATGCTATGATTTTGTATATTTAATTATTAGTAACTTGATGTTTCCAACCTGCTGCCTATATTGTATATAAAATCAAAAACAAAAACAAAATCGCCTTTAAATTAATAATTAAATATCTTTATATCTAGTATAGATTGGGAAGATAATATTGTTGAATTATTTCAAAAAACGTAGTTTTTTTTTATAATAGTTAACAACCTAATGTTTGTCTTTTACATTTATATTATTATTTGTATTTATAAATATACAATTTAAAAACTTGGTGTCCGATTATAAGTGCAAAAGATAATTATAAAACCCAAAAATTATATTTTATTATGATATAAAAAATAAGGTTAATTTATATTTAATTCGTTTCATTTTTGTTTTAATTTTAAATCATCTTTTTATTGATAATAAACAACCTACAATGGTCTACAAAATTAAAAGCTAATCTTTACATGAAGCTGTTTATCGAAGCAAAAGCTCTTTTGTATTTTTTCCCAAACTACTTTTGTAATTTACAAGTCATTTCCCATATCTTGGGCAGAACACCGAAAAAACCATGTTCAAGTCCTTCAAGCAACTTTGATTAAGTCTTTCAATAATTCAATTCATTTTAGAATATCCTAAGTAAATGCATTCAAAAGGAAACTACGTCTTAGTATTCCGTAAGTCCTGTTCATAGTTTGACCGCACATAGTTAATCATTTACATCATTATAGTTATAATTGCCACAATATTCTTGTCACTTCTTTTTCTTTATTGCAAGCTCGTCCGTCCATATAGTACACAATGCTTTTCCACTATTATTCAGAGTCCATTAATAATGCCATTAAGATAATTGTTTTTCGCCTGGGTTGAACTGCAACACGTTCAGATCTCATTACGAGAGATGCAGATTACACATTAATTTTGTGTTAACTTCCACTGAGTTCCCTCAGTTGTTTCGGTAAATTATAATTTCTGCTCTCTGCCCGCACACGTCACTTGGCATTTCGCACTCGAAAGATCCGTTTTCCCGGGAGACTCGCGGCGAAATAATATTTTCTTTCGATTAATTCGCAACTTGCATTTGTGCCTCAATGGTGCGCGGGACCGGGAAAATAATCATAATAAATACAGACAGCGAAGAGGCGTCCGGCAGGCTATTAGCGAATTTCCGCGGACCACTTACGGCACAGAGCACGAATACTCGTAAATGTCGAGGCTCCGGCGGCCCGTGCGAAATCTTCACGCCTTTAACAATTTAATGGCGGCACATCGTTGGAAAAACAAACACAAGGCACTGTGTCGAGGGCAGCATACCTCTCAGAAATCCGAATTCCGTGTAGATCCCACGGGTTTTTGGGCATCAGCTTTTTGCTGTTTCAAAATTCTGAATAAATATGCGGCCGCATTTTGATTGCTTCGCTTGTTTTAGTTCACGCCTTTTTTATTACAATAAGTTCGAGTGTTTGGCTTGGCTGTTTACTGATCTCCGATAACCACACGCGTGCACAGTCAGCGACCATCTGTTGGCTTTTGGTGCGCATCCCCTGCTTATGTAGCCTTGCCTTTGAACCGTGGCACTCGTACCTGGTGTTGCCTGTGGCACTCTGCGCGTTACGTATACGCCGCTTGGCAAACAAATCGCGACTAACACCGCCACATTTCCTTCACAGGCCTTGGACCGTAGCCTGCGACTTTGTTTTGGGCCATCAGCTGTGCGAGCTTTCTTATCACTGGAGCTAGGGGTGGAAAAGCTTCGCACATTGGGCCAAGAATGACCGATAAAATGGAAGCAGTGAGCTTCCATTCAGTCTGCCTTGGCTCTTGAGTCACTAGAAATTGACTCTGTTATCTCATCATTCCCTAGGTCATTCCTTTCGGAATGAAGAACCTAAATAAATCGCGTTATAAAAGCTATTGTTCTGAAGTTATCTGGTTCCTACAGATAGCGTATCTCTTAGCGGGTTCCAAACACGTAATAAACAATTTAAACTGCCTAGAAAAAAAATCTTATTTGTTAGCAATCACGCAACCTACAATACTTAATGAAATATTATTACAGTTTAAACTTTTCTTCAAATTTATACATATTTTTTTATTATTATTCAATTAAACAATTAATCTACTTTTGAATATCCAAAAGTTTTTTGGAATCAAGGAGGGCCAACAAATTCGTAGTATTTTTAAGAACGGTCTCACTGGCATACACCGCGGTTTGATACCGCAGACCCTCTGGGGTATCCTTGTAAAGGCTTGAGAAGTCCGAGGTTTCCTCGCTACCATTGTAAATCATGACGGGCTTGAAGAGATTCGCCAGTAAACCTTAAAAATAAAATATTATTACAAAATCTATAGATACCGTCTTGAAAACCAATTGACTTACTCATAAAGCGTCGGCGTTCAAACTGAAGCTTGTACTCTTGAAGGCTAGGGATCAAGCCCGTATAGGATAACTTCTCAAGATTGCTCTTTAGAGCATTGTAATGGTGCTCTACTAGCTCGGATTCGCGATCCTTGAACTCCTCCCTCAGCGAAGTGGTCAAGAAGTAATGCAAGTCGATGGCCGGCGAAGTCCAACTGCCTAGTTGAAAGTCTATAGCAACTACTGACTGGGGATTTCCCTCCGCATCGTAGTGGAACATGACGTTTGTGGTCCAGCAATCGCCATGGATTAATGTTTGTAAATCACTTTCTTCCACATCAAAAACACGAGCCCCATACTCCATAATGTGGCTGCTCAATTTCGACAGCTTGTCGCTGTATCTCTGTTTCAAGTTCGGCTGGCTATTTACGAACCTTAACAGAGCCCGAAATAATCCTGTGTATACCTCCCTGTAGGCCTTTTTGTCCCTTGAAAAGAAGTGGGTGTAAAAGCACTTGGTTAGGAGTTCCGGATGACGCTGCTTAAGGACCACGCCTGCGGCATGGAACTTTGCCAACATTTCCAGAGTCAACTTGGTGTGAGGCAGATCCAACAGCTTGACTCGATCCGCGTTGACATACTTGTAGGGCGCCAGGTCCTCCAATATCATGGTGCTGTGCTCCCTATCCACAGTAATGGCATTTGCAGTCAGTCTGCCGGTTATTCCACCTTCCTGTAGAAGTTCCTGCATCTTGGGCAGGACGAACTCGTACATATCCATCTCTCTGGTGTAAAGTTCGTACTCGAAGAAAACCTCAGCCTGTGGCACACTCTCCGGAAGAGCCTGCTTAACGATATAGGATTTCTCCTGAGTCGATCCATCGCCCAGCTGATAGTTCACATAGATGCGTGTCATGATGCCAACGAAGTTCTCTCCCTTGCCAGTCGCTGCCTTGGACCAGATTTTAAGGACCTTCAGCCGATCGTCCTTGCAGTATGTCCTCAGCCTGGGCTGCAGGTACTCCTCGGTTAACCAGTTAGGAAGCATTGTTAACGCGTTGCGGGATCCCAGAGTTCTGAGGACTACGGTCGGAGAGCTCACGTTTATATTATACCAAAAAGCGATCTTATCAGACAAATTTCAAGTGTAGCCGTGATAAGCTTTGTAATGGAAAATTGTGTTCTATCTCGAATGTATTGCCATTATAAAAGCCCATTGTGAAATTGCAAACCATTGTCGATTTGCATTGTCATTGTTCCTACTTGAGCTACACCTCACAGTTTGTTTGTCAACGAATAAAAGTAATAGTATTCCCTGAAATAAAAACTTTAAGGTTGATAAGAATAAATAAGAAAGCCAAGAAATTGAATAAATCTAATCTAATCTAGTTTTCAAAGCTGAACTACAACGACCCCCCTAAATATATTTTGAGTTCTTGTGCACTTTAGGTCTATAAAAATCCATGTATTGATAAATTAATTCAACAACCTTTTAACAAACAGTCTTATTTTAATGAGCATCTAAGAAGCCCTTAGCATCAAGAATGGGTAATATGGTTTCAATTCTGCGCTGTATTTCCTCATTTTCATACATGGAGTCCTGGAACTTAATACCCTCAGTCGTATCCTGGAAGAGATTTACGAACTCGGGGTCCTCGCAGCCCTCATACACCATTATCGGTTGAAATGTGTTGGCTATAATAACACCTATGAAAGAAAAACAGTTAAGAAAACCCTACTGCATGTGCATGACTTTTTAAACTTACTAAGGAATCGACGCTTCTCAAACTGAAGCTGGTACTCAAACAGACTGGGAAACACGCCTTTAAAATTCAGGGCTTCCAAGGCCCGTTTTAAAGCGTAGTAATGATACTGGACGAGTTCTGTTTCTCTCTCCTTGATATCTGCCTGCAAAGATGTACTGAAAAAGTAGTGCAAGTCCACGACAGGAGATGTCCAGGTGCTGAACTGAAAATCTATGGGCAGGACAGTGGTGGGGCTGCCCTCGTCGTCGTACTGGTACATGACGTTGGTGGTCCAGCAATCGCCGTGGACCAGGGTCTGCAGGTCCTTCTCGACGACATCCACTGAGCGGCCAGCATAATCCATTAAATTGGTGGCGATGTTCTCTAACTTGGCGGCATAGCGACTGCTTAGATTCGGCTTGGTCTTTACATACCGGATGAAAGCCCGGAACAAGCCGCAGAAGACCTCTCCGTAACCCTCTTTTCCCCTCGAAAAGAAGTGCGACGAGTAATTGTGGTGCAGCAGATCAGGCTCTCGTTGGTTCAAGATTATGGCGGCGGCATGAAACTTGGCCAGCATATCCAGTACGAACTTGGTGTGAATAATGTCCAGCTGCTTCACCCTGTCCGCATTGGTGTAGCGGAGCGGAGCCAAGTCTTCCAGGATCATAATGGTTCGTGAGCGATCCACAATAACGGCCTTCGCCATTAACTTATCGGTGAAGCCAGCCTCTTCTAGGATCTGCGACATCTTGGGCAGCACAACATCGTACATTTCCAGTTCCCTATTGTACACATCGTATTCCGCGAAGATCCTAGCCTGGGGAGCGTCCGACGGAACGGCTTGCTTTAAAATATAGGACTTCTTCTCCACCGATCCGTCGCTCGGTTCGAATTCCACGTATATGCGAGTCATTACACCGATAAAGTTCTCGCCCTTTTCGGTTGCTGGTTTGGCCCAAAGTTTAAGGACCCGAAGCTGTTCATCCTTGTGAAAGACCCGAAGGGCTTTTTGAATATATTCCTTCGTTAACCAACTCGGCAGCATGGTGACTGATGCTTGAATACTGAGATCTCCGACGAAACTGTGCTCGCAGCATCTGGAAAAGCGTTTATATTTTGTTGAAACCTTTGGCTTATCAGTCAATTATATTAAGGCAATAAAAAGCTACGTAACTTTATAGGATTTTAAACATAGCCTCGGTTAATTACTAAATTGCCTTCTATCTCACTAAGTAGACAGGTGCAGCTTTCGTAGCCAGAAAACGTGATTAGCCTTTCAGATGCCCGTTTTAATGTCGTCACGGGTTCGGGATTTAAAAGATAACTCATTTTCGCAACGTCATTTTCGTCTAACAATATATTGCAGTTATGAATAATGACGTGTTATAAAGCATACGGTATAAACTTAAGGGCATTATCACTGAGGAACGAGCAGAAGAATAAATATCAGCATTTTGAAGAACCGTTCCATGAGAGTACAAACGATTAAGAACATTTTGAAATTATTGATGTGTTTTTAAACAACATTTATTTTAATGTTTATCCAGCAGACCCTTGGCATCAAGGAGAGGTAAAATCTCTTCAATTTTCCATTTAATATTTTCATACATGGCATCCTGAAGCCTTATTGCTTCAGGAGTATCCTGATAGAGACTTTCAAACTCTGGATCTTCGGTGCCCGCGTAAACCATAAATGGCTGACAAGTAATGGAAGCGACAACACCTATAATGAGAAGCAAAGAAACACTTGAAAGTTTGAAATTCATAAAATGACTTTTAACTTACTAATGAATCGTCGACGCTCGAACTGAAGCTGATACTCCAAAAGAATGGGGAAGTAACCTTTATACGAGAGACTTTCCAGGGTCCTCTTCAGAGCATAATAATGGTACTGCACCAGCTCCGTTTCTTTCTTTGCGACTTCAGATTTTAGAGATGTTCCAAAGAAGTAGTGCAGATCAACGGCCGGTGATGTCCAAGTGCTAAACTGAAAATCTATTGGCAAGGGACTTGATGGGGCTCGTCATCGTACTGATACATCACATTGGTGGTCCAGCAATCCCCATGAATCAATGTCTGAAGGTCTTTCTCGCCCACATCGAGGGATCGGCCGGCATAATCCATTAAGTTGGCATGTACATGTTCCAGCTTAGCGCCATGTCGGCTTTTCAAGTTTGTTTGGGTATTCACAAACCTAATGAAGGCTCGGAACAAGCCTTTAAAAAACTCTGTGTATCCCGTTTTTCCCCGAGAAAACAAGTGCGTTGCGTTCTTGGACTTTAGTAAATTGGGTCGCGTTCGCTTAAGACTATGGCTGCAGCGTAAAATTTGGCCAACATTTCGAGGGTCAACTTAGTATGATTCATGTCCAGTTGCTTCACTCGATTAGCATTCCTGTAACTGAGGGGCGCTAGATCCTCAAGGATCATAACAGACCGTTCGCGATCCACAATAATGGCCTCAGTCGCGAGCTTCTTCTTCTTCTTCTTCTTCTTCTTCTTCTTCTTCGGAGAATCTGCACCATTTTAGGCAATATGAGTTCGTACATATCCATCTCTTTATTGTAGACATCGTACTCCGCAAAGATTCTGGACTGCGGAGCATCCGCGGGAACTGCTTGCTTCATGATGTAGGACCTCTTTTGCACGGTTCCATCTCCCTGTTCGAAGTCCACAAAGATGCGAGTCATCAGGCATATGAAGTTTTCTCCCTTTCCCGTTGCCGGCTGGTCCCAAACTTTCACGACCCGCAGTTGATCGTCTTTACAGAAGGCCCGAAGAGCATTCTGAATATAATCCTGAGTTAACCAACTGGGTAACATGGTTACAGATGCTGAGTTTGCTGAAACTTTGACGAATCTAGATAATTTCTCGTGCGATGCGGTTTATATAATGATCCTTATCGGAATTTCTTTATTAGATCTCAGATAAGCTACATATGTAAAACCTCCAAGGTGATTGTAAAATAGGTGTCTGTTCATTTGGCGTTATCATCACAAATTGTCAGATTTAATTTTCCAAGTCATCCAGGTACCTACCCAGATTTGCCGAGTCAGCTGAATATTATTCTATTACCTTTTTTGCTAACTTAGATTTGTCAAGCTTTATGTTTTAGGGCACTTTTTCCCATTTACTGGGATAATTAAGATGTTTAAGAATACAGGGAATACAAATAATAAAGTCTGTAAAGTATAATAAACAATCTGTAATTAAGACAATGTTTTTTGTAAAAAAAACATATTAAAAAACTTAATTGTTTTTTTAAGAAGCCTTAGGGTAACAGAGTTCCTACTTTCTTCTGCAAAATCGATAAAAAGCATCCAGCATATATTTTTATATTAAATGCCATCGTCGGATCTAATATAAATACACATTCCAGTATTTTTAAAGGTTTATTCTTCTGTAGTCCCAATGGAAGTTCACCATATCTGCAAAATACATAAATCCATAGAGACATATTGATATTAAATACAAATATATATAACAAATTTGTAAGTACACATTGATGTCTGCCTGTTGGTTGAACGGCACTAAAGTGCAGCCCATTGTTTGGCCTTTTCTGCATGCCATAAATGAGAGCAAACCGATATTTGCGAGGCTAAATCATTAACATGTGTAGACGGAGATAGCAGTTAGTCTGAAAACACTGGGCTTTTGTGGCATTAGGTGGTCATGTAGCGGTGGCATAAACCCATTGATTATAGGAGTCGTGCGTAGTTGGCTGGTTAAATAGTTGGCCTGGCTCCTTGGGGGAGTCCGGCCATATTGCAGTACAAACAAAGGCTTGCCTCCGATAAGGAACTGGATAAACATTCGCCAAAAAGTGGAAAGCGGTCCGTTGCCCATTTGGATTGGGCCAGCTGGGCCAGCGAGGGGCAGGGCTGGCCGCTTTCGGCGTAAACAATATGCAAAAAAAACAAATAAATCTCCATAGGAAGCCCATATATTTCGTTTTATTTGCCATAATAAAAATGGTATTCGTGGAATTCTCTATTTAACTTATGAATCGATAATGCTAGAAATGAAGACGTCACCCGTTTCAGAGTTCACGCACAATATGCGTTGTGCGTCCATGCGACGTTGTTTAAATTAATTAGACTTCAGCGAAAGGCAAACTCTCAAGGCTAAGCTGGGTGATATTTACTAAAGTTAAATTATAGAAAATAAATTGTGAAAGTAATTAGCAACACCACCCATTATAGGTGAAATCTTAATGAAGTCAAGCCCTTGCCAACAGAGGAAACTGTAAAATCCCAGACCGAGGCCACAGAAATTACTAGACTACAATTCGTGGTGAAATTAGTTATCTCAGACGACTATTTGACTATCAGACTAAGCAAGCAGACACTCCTTGTTTTCATCTATAAATTTATCGCAATCTGTTTAATAGCTTTGTTATCAATAAGGTAGTGTTTCTAGTCACAATTAAATTTCTTCCCGATTTTACTTATACACATATTAATTGTGGTTCGGCCGAACTCAAATCCGTTCTCGGAAGGCCAATACACATTGTTTGGTAAACAAAACCAATGGCACTGATAAGACCGCTGGTAAACACGAGAGTCGTCGTCAGCTCACGTTTGTTGCTCTTTTTATTTCTATTTTTATTTGGCCAGCGGTGTCTGTGGGGAAGTGCTTGTTTACTTTTGCCATAAACAAATTGTTTTATGCATATACGAATTATTTATCTTAATAAACAAGAAAGGAAGCTAACTTGACTGAAATTGTTGTACACTGCCAGGGTATCCCAATTTATTGAAAGCATTTATCTAATAGAATTACTTTTCACACACAAGCTTAGCTTCTAATTCTTCTTGGATTTCTTTTTGGGGTTTTCTGAGGGCTGCGTACTCCTGCGGCATAGGAAGATCAGCAACAGAAGGGGCAGTAGGATCAGCGCCAAAGCCAGCCCAACAATGTCCAGGAGGTAGAACTGATACCAAGGCAGCTGTACCCCAGCGGATACCAGATGAGGTACCCCCCGGTGCTCGATCACATAGTTGATCCAGTACATTGCCGTATCCATTGCACTGAGAGGTCGATCGCGGAACACCTTGGATGCCTGCTGCATATTGTTCCTGTACTTTGGGTTCTCAATCAACTGGAGCAAGAGGCCTCTGAGCTCTTCTTCCGTCACCTTCCGGTAATCCAGACCCAAGGCATAGCCAGCCTTCTTGGCCTGATTGATGTTTTGGTGCTGATCAGAGTAGACAGGCATGCCCAGCACGGGAACTCCGTTGTGCACCGCCTCTTGGGTTCCAAAGAGTCCTCCGTGGGCGATGAATACTTTAACATTGGGGTGTGCCAGAATGTCGGCCTGAGGCAACCAACTTTGCATCTTAACATTGTCTGGGAGATTGGGTAATTTCTCGTCCTCGAACTTCCATAAAATCCGCTGCTTCAGACTAGCAAAGACATTTAGGAATATTTTAAGTTTCTCAGGCGGGAGATCGGCACTTCGCACTTGGGAGCCTAATGTAAAGACGTTAGAAATGTAAGGCTTAAGGAGATATCAATTTAATTTACCCAGACTGAAGTATATAGCTCCATGGGTGGCTCCATCCAGGAACTGCTTTAGATCCTCAGGCAACGCCTTGGGTGGCTGGATGTGCAGTCCACCAACCGGAATCATGTTGTAGGAAATTGGGCTGGCCGAGGCCAGTGGCATGTAGCTGTTCAGCAGAATGGCAGAGATATTCCTCTCCAGCTCCTTGATGGTGGGAACTCTATCGAGCTTATGGGAGAAGTGCTTCTTGAGGATGGCGTCCTGCCTCGGGTAATAGGAGAACTCCCTTATGAGATCCTCGGCAATGCTTATGGCCACATTTCCGATGCGTTCCCACAACGACATCTTGTCAGTGTATGGCATGTAGACATGAGGAACATATGACCAGGGAAAAACTACTCCAAAGATTTGGCTGAGGTAGTTGGCGTAGCCGAAGGTCGAGACGGTGATCATGGGTATCTGGTAGAGATGCCCCAGGATGAGGGCTCCCTCGTTGAAGAACTTCTCTGCCAGCAGGAGATCGTACTTCCCCACCTTGTCCTTGGCATTGATTAAAGCCTGAACCCCTGGCTGATCGAAGGCAAAGTCCGTGGTGGCCACTCCCAACAAATTGATCATTCGAAGGAAGGTCAAATTGTCGACATCTGTCATTTCCAGCACGCTGTTCCTCTTGGTCAACTCTTGAACTAGTGAATATTGGTAGCTTAGGCTTGAGTTTTCATTTATAACAATCACACTTACTTTCCGGCCAGATTTCGTATTGCGGAATTGGAATTTCCTTGTAGTTCGGTCCCAAATTTTCCTTGGCCATAGAAATTGAAGTGATGAAAGGTGACCTCATGACCACATTTTACCAGTTCCCGTATAATGGCATTAGTCATCATGGAGTGGCTTTTAGCGGGAAAGAAGAAAGTGGCCAGGATGCGAGACCCAGCACTAGAATCCAGCTGGAGAAAAGACACCAGACTGAGGAGCAGATTGGGCAAAACACTCCTTAATTGCTGTTCAAATCAGTTAGGAATTATACATGAGAAGTGATACTCAAAGAGACTTAAACGAAAACTTAAAAAAGTAAACATTTGCTAAAACATTTGTAGTAATACATTAAATTAGCTTGATTTATTGCCACCAAATTATATTTGAAACATTTAACCTTTAACTGAGTTTAATACTTTTAAGTCTTCGATGGAATTAATTATTTAATTTTATGAAAATTTAGCCTACCATTTTAATTTTTTTCTTTCTGCAGAAAAGCATTCACAACCGACATGAACGACAACTCTGCGAAGACTACAAACTTGTGATTTTGAATAGTTCTTGTTTTGGTTTTCATATGTCTCCAAAATATTGTAAGTAGAAAATATTTCAATTGGAAACTAGCCAAAATGATGTTAATATAAAACTAAGAGAGAAGCATTCCGGTTTTTATTTTCAAATAAAATTGGCTCGTGTTTCAATAACATTAATATGCATAAGTGAACAAAGTAGTTTGCTCAACTGGATTTGAATGAAAGATTTCGGCCAGCCCACTTTTTGAACTATCCTCTTGTTTCGCTAAAAAGTGAAAAAAAAAAGAAAAATTGTGGAATAAAAAAATGGCAAAAATCTCAAATGAAATGAAAATATGTTGCAACAGCAAAGATATGATTTTACCAAATATTTTCCCGATCGTTTCTGTAACAACGTTATATATAAAAGTAAGAACAGTATGATATATGAATTAATTTCAGATAGCTAAACCCCTATCCTGGTTACAGCCTGTAAACCCAATTAAATAACTCCAGATCGTTTTATATTTGCACATTATAAAAAAGAGAATAAATACGCGGCTTTATTAGAATACAAATAAATTACCTAAGCTAATTACGACTAAAGCACAAGGACGGCAGAGGAAATCAATTGGCTAGGTTCCATTATTGCTGGCACGAGTCCGCTGGGCTCCACGGAGCCCCTACTGTATCCTCTTGCTAATCGTGTCCAAATAGTTGTAGCCGTTGTAGGCCTTACTCGTTGCCCAGTCCTTGCTGTAGCTGCTGCCACCC
The DNA here is from genome assembly GCA_008042515.1 of Drosophila truncata. Lineage (NCBI taxonomy): Eukaryota > Metazoa > Arthropoda > Insecta > Diptera > Drosophilidae > Drosophila > Drosophila truncata. The sequence goes on from VNJQ01007758.1 coordinate 283,372, forward strand.
AGCTCGTGGGGAGCCCCGGAACCCGAGCTGTAGGGCGTGTACGAGTTTGAGTAGCTGCTGCTGCCCACGAACTGCGAATAGTCTCCGGGGTCCGAGTCGTAGACGTGCGAGTGTGTCTGCACCAGATGCGGGTGAATCTTGCACATGGTCTTGTACTTCAGGTAGTGGATCAGCCAGCCCACGCCACCAACCAGCAGCACGTTCATGCCCATCACGGCCAGCAGCATGCTCACCAGTGTCATCTTCAAATGGGCAATCTTCATCAGGATGACCAAAGGCAGGATGATGAGCCACTTCTTCTTCTTGCGCTTCAGGCGGGCCTCTAATTAGGGAAAAGTTCGATTTGGTAAGGTGATATATAGGAAGCTACTCTTTGAAATACCCACCCGACTCGTCCATTACGCGTGCCCCAGTTTCGCTGGAGAGCGACAGCTGCAGTCCGTGGTTGCGTCCAAAGGTCTCCAGGGCTCTCTTGAGAAACTTGAGCATCAGCGTCAGCTCGCTGTCACCTGCAAAGCAAACAGAGAAATATCCGAATAAAGTGGTCAGCCAGCGGCTATAATGCTTCAGATTAATTTACAGCCGCAGGGGATCGTAAACATCCGCAGTGGGTTAACCGCGAAGAGAGCAACGAGTGCCTGGGACACTGTCCAGGCGCAGGTGATCAATTAGAGATCCCCACACCGACAGATTCCGGCCACTGATTGCTATCCCGCTCCCGAGCAGCGGATTTCCACAAAACAACTTTCGATTGCGGCTGCCGGCGACCCCACCTTCTAAGCTCTTGGCGTCGTTGAACACAACAACCTCGTTGGCCGGCTCTCCCAACTGGACCATTCTCAGCCAGCGGCCTTTGTCGCGTCCGTATTCGTTGGGAAAGAAGCCCAGACTATTGGTGGCCACCTTCCAAATGAGCTTGCTGGCTTTGTACTTGATGCAGGACACCAGGCTGCGGGTCTCAAAGCACTGCCTCTGATTGCGGGCTATGTAGGCATCGCTGGACATTGACCGCGCTGATCCCGATTCTGATCCCGCTGCCATGGCCAGGGCTTCCACTAAGGGCACTGGCGGCACTGGTGGAGGCTCCTCCTCGGCCTGGCAGTAGTGCAGCAGCACCAGCAGCAGCAGGGCCAACACAACGCGACACAGCAGCATAATTGTTGATTTCGAAATTTGGTAGGAACACCGCGAGACGATCCGGAGCACTGCCGCACGGCTGAGTGGACGAGTCACAAATGGCAACCGAGCGGTGCTGGCGACTCCTTTTATCGCGCATTCGCAACCGCAGGCTAACACCGAGCTGGTTTTTAAACTAATGCTCATGTACATGCAGCATGCAGAGTGCAGCATGCAACTTGCACCGGAATCTCGATTCCTGTATCCACTGCCAATGCCAATGCCACCAAAGTTTCTGGGTCAGAGTCGCTGGGGGGGGGGGGATGACTGGAGACTGCTCAGCGATCAGCGATCTGCGATCAGCGTTCGATCGACAACAAATTGAATCGCATTGTCGTCGGGATTATGAAGCCAATATCGAGCAGCGGCCAACCGCCAATTGACCGCCTTCCCTGCTGCGTGTGATTCCGAACGAAAGCCGGGCGAACGAAAGTGAATCGTGGATGTGGATGTGGATGTGGATGTCGGTACGACTACCTCTCCGATAGCCTGGCGCCACTGGCGAACGATGCCAATCAGAATAAGTGCAAATGTGCATTTATGCGAGTTTAAACGGGGCACCTTTTGCAGTGTGTGGTTCACTGCAGCGTGTAATTTGCATATTTGTGTGCTGGGAATGACTGAGTAGAGGCACCTCCGCCGCTGTTGTGACCGTCTTAATTACCAAGCCGCAGACACCAGATGCGAAAGCTGTTGTTGCAGAAGCTGTTGCCTCTATTGCCACTGTTGCCACTGTTGCCTGCGTTGCATTATTGACCAGTGAAAGTAACAATTGGCGCAGCTTGTCCACTTTTTGTGAGGCATTCTTGGGCCACAAGGCTCTCGAGTGATTGACACTGCTCGCATTGCAATTGATTGGCTTGGACGGCAGCCAGTGGCCAGCGGCCGTCTGCGTTCGCACTTAATGAGAATGAGGTAATCGGATGCCACCGGCCCCCAGAATACAATTGCTCTAGCTCCGCAGCCACCGGCAGCAGCAGCTGGGATAGAAAGTTTCGGTTTCTTGGTAAACATTGTCTTTAGCCAGCCGCAAAACCATAGAGGAGTGTCTTGGATTTGCCTGCTGAGCAGCGAACAATAATGACGCTGACCACCCCACTTCCAGGCCGATTTGATGGCTACATATTAAATCACGAGGCGCACGCAAACGTGCGAGTATTTGGAGGATTTTGGTACGGATTTTTGTACCACAGACCGCCCCGAAACGACTTTTACGAGAAATTAACAGAGGCGGAGAGTGGCTGAAATCGAAACTGATGCCAAAACTGAATTGCCAACGACTTGGCTAGGCAATTAACCAAATCCAATTTGAGGGGATAGAGCCGAGATTTCTGGGTCATTTGGCAGTTGCCGCCAACGACCGGATGAGCTGACGATTGTCAAGGAGAATGGCCACTGGCCACCGCCGCCTCCAGGCTGCCTCTGGGTAGTAAAGACGGCCTTGACTCGTTTGATAATGATACTGAAATTTCCGTTCAGGTGCGCACATCTGCCTATAGCCCGAATCGACAAGGTGAGGTCAGCCTAAGTCTGCGATATAAATTCGATTTGGTTTCAGATTTTTACACATATAGGTTTTACTATTAAGTTACTTTTAATTCAGTACATATTAAAAAAATATATACTAACGAGATTGATACAAGCCTGAATAAAATTTCTCTCATTAAAGCAGCCATCAAATCCTTTTACATTCGCAATAAAATATTTATTCAGCCACATCCTACCCGATCATTCGAATTAATATCTAGGCTGGCTCTTGTAGGACCGGTTTTATGGGACAGCATCAAGAATAAGCACAGTATCAGCCGCCACAGGCTCCACAGGCGTAGTACAGACCACAGACTTGAGGACTATGGCACGGTCCACAACCCCCGCATGGTAAACATAGACCTTAGAAGGGTCCGCAGCAGGGTCACTAGATTAATCCGTAAAGGCCTTGAATTTTACGATTTTTTAATAAATGGTTTATGAGGTCTTTTACTTTCGATTCCGCTAAATATTTTAGTTAAGTGGTTATCTTTGGTTACCTTAAATCGAAAACGAATATATAAAATAGATAAATGTATATGTTTTCTGGTCGAAAAAAAAACAAACAAAAATGTTTCAACAAATATTTATACTTACTACTAGTAAAGGAAAGTGGACCTACGATAAATTTTAAACTAAATTAACAATTAAAATTTTTTGGAAAACTAAAGAACATTTTTTTCTGGTTAGAAAAAGTGCGAAAATACTGCAAATTTGGTTTGAAATAATTTTATTTAGCATAAAAGTGCTTCCATTTACAGTGGCTTAACATTTTGTATGGCATTTTGACTGTATTTATAGCATAACTTTTGGTATTTGATACGTATTGTAAATTTTTCAGATACTGTCGGTGGCGCCGCCTATGCCTCGATTTTGATTGGATTACTGCGAAATAGTATGAATGTAAATTGTATACATTTAACCAGACTTAATTTTAAACTGTGACAAAACTATGGACTTGTAAAAATATTTCTTAAAATAATAAAAATTAATTTAATTGAATTAATCTCTGTCATCATAACTCACAATTGCAATACATCAATCAAAAAAACTACTTAAGATATTGTTGTTGCAAAGCCTCAGATTACACGCCCTTTATATCGAAAATATATTTGAATTAGTACCAATTTTACATCAACAAGTGAAAAGAGCTACCTGCAGTAAGTTTACAGTAAGCGGCTCTTCTACATACATTCCACAGAAATTTTCTATTTCACGTACCATGAAGCATGTAGAAATCGTTATACTTGTGGTATGCGTAAAGTCGTGTTCCTGTTTAATTCAAATATGGACCACAAAATCAAAATTTAAGAGAGATTTGTTTTGCTCATCCTTATTTCGCTAAATATAATACTTGTACAAACGCCTGATTAATTTAAATTAAACATTTATTCTTAGTAAACGATATCAACAGCTTAGGATTAGGCTTAAACAATGGATCTAGCTAGATAAGAACGTTTTTGTTACTTCTGGCGCGTAGCAAACGCATTATCAGTGAGTTCTTGTCCAGGCCATAGATGGAAGTCTGGCCACTGGACTCCGAAAATGACTCATCCGCCGTGTAGTCAGCATTTTGTGTGGTTGTTTGTAGCTCGTCAGCAACTAACGTTGTTGGTGATTCGCTGCCAGTGGTTTGACTGTGCATCTCCTCAGGCTCAGTTGTGGAGTACAGCGCTGTGCTAATGGTGGATGAGTCGGTGGATTCGCTGGTTGGAGAATCTGTGGTCTCTTCTGGGTCTGTAGTGGAGTCCTTGCTGGATGATTCCACCAAAGGGGAAGAGTCATCCCAGATTGTTGGCAGCTCAGTGGTTGAGGGCTGGGTGCTGCTGTTCGGTGTCGTGGTGCTTGGCACAGGTGTTGTGGAGCTCATGTTGCCGACCTTCTTTGTGCTCAGCATAAACAGCAGCTCGGGCGCAGCATCATCGTAGGCATTTGCAGAGTTTCCAATGTCCAAGTTCAGCAGCTCCGTGGAGGCAAGGCTCAGAGTCTTTGGATTCTTGGGCTCTATGGCAAAAACTGTATTGTTGGTGGAATCGCTTGGCAGTGCTGTAGAGATGGGCAAAGGAGTGGTCGAGTTGGTTGCTTCTCTGGTGCTCAGCATAAAGAGTAATTCGGGCTCAGTGTCTTCATTGGCATTGGCAGCGTTTTTAATGTCCAGATTTACCAATTCTGCGGAGTCCAGAGCCTGAAGAGCTGATACTTTGGGAGACTGTGGAGAAGCTGTGGTACTTGGGGTCCATTGGTACTGCGAAGCCTTCTTGAAGGACGTTGGCTTCTTGCTGAAAATGCCCTTGACATTATCCAGAGTTTTTTGCACAAGCCAGTTGTCATTGGTAGACCAGGAGGCTTCTCCGCTGGCCGGCACATATTCCAACCCGCTTGTTCTGCTTGATCCCCTGAAATCATTAAATCCCGCTGCTGCATTGTCTATCTTACGTATCTTCCGGTTATTAGCTTCTAAGGATGGCGGATGTGTGGTCTCAAAGGTTTTCATTGGGTTTGGAACCTTGGTTGTGGGCTTCATAGCAGCCTTTCTTATGTAAAATTGTGGTGCTGCTGTAGTTGTCTTCCGTTGAATTCCATATAAAATGCGTGGAATTAGCGGCGAGTTGCGACTCTTGTAGACAGACGCTGCTTTGGTTGCTCCACTGGCTGACTTTTGGCACTCACCCTTGTAGGAGAACTTCCAGGCTGCCAGGAGATTTAAATTAAACCCCGCATTTTATGGAGATCTTCAGGAACTTACCGCTGACAGGATCCTTGCATCGTGCTCGCTCCAGATAGCACTCATTGATGATCGTATGGTGGACTCCGTTGCGAGTTGCACAAATGGGTTGATACACCGTGGGACAAGGCTTGTCGCATCGCCGACAGGCTCCTTCATGAGAAATGGTCCAAGCTATACAAAAATTTGTTTTTAAATAATCAAATCCAGCAAAATTCCTCGATTAACTCACCATTTCCGACCTTCTGACTGTACTCCATCAGCTCACAGACACTGGCAAAGGTACGACTTTCGGCCTTAAAGCTCCCACAGACGGGTTCGTTTCCAAAAACACAGGACTTGCCTGTACCGTGCCCCCGTTGCATCTTTGACTTCTTCTTTGGAGGAGCAACCACATATGGCTTGCGAGCGGGCAGGGAATAGCTCTTCACCATGGCGCCCGTTTGGCTGATGAACTCCGTGTGAAAGGTAGAGGGTGCGTAGATTTCCACGGCATCCTCGGGTATCTGGAAGTCTTCCGCCTGAGTGGTCCTTCCGTGACTCCTTTTCGTGCGGTCTGCATCCACCTTAGGTTTGGCTTTTGGCTTAAACTTGCGGCTGTGCTTCATCTTGGTGCTGTCCTCGCCACAGAGTCCCTCGGAAACGATGCGCCAATCTGTGCACGGAAAGAAAATTACGAAATTACTTGCAATTCAATGTTATTTCATAGGAAGGACAGTTTGACTAGCCCTTAAACTGTTAGCCATTCCATAGCAAGCACTTACTTCTTTGAGTCTTAATGTTCTCTGCATTTACCAGGCACTCGTTAGAGAAGGTGGACTTTACACCTGCATACATGGCACACACTGGACGATAGACCTTGGTACATGGAACGGGCTTAGGCAGCGGCTGCGCCTCAGGCTGAGAACGGGGTTTGGGTTGAGACTGCTGGGGCTTCTGGCTAACCAGAGGCACTTTGTTAAGTCTGGGACACATTCCCCAGTGCTGGAGCAACCAGTCCGATCCGGAGAGACACGAGGCTCGCAACATTTCACAGCGGCTCCTGAAGGTCCTGCGTTCACCTCTCCGGGAGCTGATCCCACACACGGGCTGGTAAATTGCACTGCACTCGAAATCGCAGTTGGGAAGGCAGAACCGAAGGGGAACGTCATCTAAGAAAAATTAAAACAAATTATAATAAAAAATAGGCTCTTCTGATTGGGCCAACTATATAAATAAAAATAGAATACTCACACAGAGGCCCATCCATTAGGCTGCCCCTTTGAGCCTTTCTCAGATCACACTCGTTACCAAACAGGAAGTGCATTCCACTTTGCCTACTTTGGGCGCATACCGGAACATCATCATCAAAGCAGGGCACACCGGCAGCGATGACAACCAGCAGGTGGGAAAGTAATCCAATGCAGAGGAGCAACATTTGTCGTTCGGCCATGTTCTTGCAGTTCTGAGACACCGAAACTTAATGCAATTCGAGATGCTACCCGGGCCTTTTATATGGCAATTGTCAGCAGCGGCACGCGTCGCTTTCTGATACACTCATCCATGATCATGGTATTATCGGAGCCGAAATTCTGCAGACATCACATTGCGCGATAAACACGCCTGACATCAGCATTCTCCGAAATTGGTCACCATCCGATAGATGCTTCGATTGTCCGGACCCGCGCTCTATTGATGCTCCGATCCATAGAATAGTCTTCCAAGCGCAGCAGACTCCGGCTACCGGCTGCATCTGCTACGTGGTATTTGGTCGATTTTTGGAGAGGCTACCAGATAAGCATAGATTGTGCATTCGAACAATTTGGTGACTACTTTAAAGTTAGTATCTTTTCCGCAGCGCTCTAAGCTGATAATATGTATGATATGCGATTCTAACTCTTCAATAAATATAATTCCAAGGTGGCAGCAGAGAAAACTCTTCAGAAATTCTTATTTGTGACTGCCAGCTCATTTTCATTACCGAATGGCAATGAATGGAATAAAGTGGTTTACTATATCTGTACAGGAAATAATTATAAGCAGTCGATGTCGCCACTCATTCAATAAAAAAATTCCGAAAATTCTCACGCACACCTCAAATTATCTCTGGCAATTATTCACCTGAAGATTATTCATCAAGTTCTGATTATCTTGAACTTATTTAATCGTATTCATTATGTTTACTCATGATGATGGTTTAAGTTAATGTTTTCATCATGTAAATTGTTAATTGGACAGCCTACATATACTTAAACTATACGATACTTAAGCTATATCGCCACATTTGGGAAGGTCGGGGCTGATAATAATTTTTAATATTTTACAAGAGTATATTAAATTAAAAAAATGGTTTAAATTAAATAAAATAAGCTGATTATTTTAAATCATTTTTAATGACATTTTTATCTTGAAAAGTAAGCCTCTGCTTTGTTCTATTCAAATGTATTTATACATTTTTAAAACGTCCTCAATGGCACTCACAACCCGAAAATAGAGCAACGTTCGTACTCTATTAAGCCTTGACACTGACTTTCAAATATTCACAAATACGTTAATTGGTGTTTTTAAAGACCCAGTCGTGGTGCCAAAGGGTACAAGTATTAGCCAATAACCGCTAACCAAAGATGCATGTGGGTCAAGTTTCCGCAGATCTGCGACCATCATCTGAGTGTTATTTAATAATAGCTGGCATCCAGTAGGCGCTGCTGGAGTCTTCGCTAATTTGTGTTCTTACGGTTCTCAGCAGCGCATAATCTGGCCAAGAGATCGGGCTTGCTTACCAGTTGGCATCGCGTCACAGTCACGCGCAGGCGTCATGCCAACTTTGGTAGCTGCTGCTCATCGCGGCTCATCGCGGTGTAGGCCAATTGCTAATTCTAACTTCTCCTCGGGCTAATGACAAACAATTTGAGCATAACACCCGGAAAAAAGTACACAGTAGATGTAAGAAAATTCGTTTTATATTTAGGTTGATAAACCAAAAAGGAAGCTTGCCTCGGGAATCCGAAGTTTGTAGACCCAAAAACTCATTAATTTTAATTCAGTAAGCTCTTCCATTGTTGCTTTTTAATTTTTCAAAATGAAAAGATAGAAATTCTTTCCTTAATCAAACTTTTCTGAGTGCAGGAACGGGTGCTAAATTACAAAATCTAATAACGAGCAGCGAAGGTGCAATCTGTCGGAAAGAAAGCCGCAGAGTTGCCGCGGAGCTAAGTCAGCGGAGTCGCTGAATGCGGCCCAGAGAGTCGAGTGGAGCTGCTGAGAGCGAGCAGAGCGATCACAGTGTTGCTTGGAGTTGTGGCCAGAAAAAGTCGGGCCAGTCTAACGACGAGAGCTGAAGCATAAAGACATGCGACGTCTCGGGAGCAACGTCCGTCAGAGTCATTGAACGCTTGCATTTTCCTGGCCCGAACGCAGATCATCACACGCCGAGACAGTGTCCGCGGACAATCGGTCTACACAAAAAATAATTAACACGAGCTTGAACTAAATAGTGATTAATTCAGTAAGTATGGTGCTGGCCACGCCCCCCGTCGGCAAGGGAGGTAGCTTCATGGAGCAATATCAGCAGTACTCCGCCCACTGCGAGGCCGCGGACAGCGGCAATGGCAGCGACCTCGAGAGCAACGGCATCCCGGCCAAGCCGGACGACAGTGAGGAGAGCGGTCCCTCCTCCCTGGGCAGCGACTCCATGCACGGCAGCAGCACAGAGTACGTTCGCCAGGCAGCCTCCCAGCCCAGCGGACAACGGCAGCGTCAGAAGTCGCTAAGGGCTCTGGGAGCCCTGCTCCCCGACAGCCTTCTTCGTGACATTCGGGATCGACGTGGCTCCGAGTTCGTGGTGCAGTTCTCTAGCAGCAAGCCTGAGGAGAAGAAAATCCAGGCCAAGGCCCCGGAGAAGCCGAGCAGCCCGTTCCGTTTGTCCCGCGAGTCGTTGAGTGAGGAGAAGATCGAGGAGCTGCGGGCGGCCGTGGAGCGAGCCAACTTTGTACAAACCGGTGAGGAGACACTGGACAGCATTGAGGCCGCCCCGCAATCACTGCCAGCGAGCAGCAGCAACATCAACTACAAGTATGCGGACGACCAATACTACAGCTTTCACATCAACGAGCACGAGAACTTCCCCAGCTTCGCGGGCAATGGCGACGAGGTGGATCATTCCCGGGGAGCGGGAACAGAGGCTCAGAGCGGGATCCTAACGGAGCAGCAAGACCTCTTCGCCGGCTATCGGGATGTACGATGCGGGGCCAGTTCAACGCAGTCCACCATCAGATCGGCCAAGGGAACGGTGAGGGGCGTCAGGAACCGTGTGCGCAATGGAATAGCCACGTTCTTGCAGCTCCACCAGCAGCCCAATGCCAAGGTGAGTCGTGGGATTGGGAAACAGAGGGGGCTGGAAGAGAATTATTAGAATTCAGTAGGGGTCAGGCGAGGGCAGAGCCAATAAGCGAGCTTAATGGATTTATTTTCTAGCGGAACTTAAACTGATGAAGTCTTTTCTTTTTGAAGTTATGGAAATTGAATATAGTTAATACATTAGCTAAGATTACTTATGGGGTCTTCAAATAATGCGATTCAAGCGTATTTAAAAGAAAATTATAAACTCATCATCATATACAGCGTGGTTAAATTTCACTAATGAATATTTCGTATATTTATACACCTTTGAGTGTTTATATTTAAAAACAATTTTTTATGTATTAAATTTAATTTTTTAAGTGAAAAAAGTAACTTAAATATAGAAATTGATTGCTAGTTCACCTTTATTGTAAAGATTTAAAGTTATTTGGATTTAAATTTGATGACAGCAGCCTGAGTATATCTTCGCTACAGTTTCGACTGACGCTGTAAATATGAATTCGGATATGAATATTCAGTTATTGGCGGTTACTCGGTTCCCACGCTGCTGGGCGTTGAGTCACCTGCTTTTTGGCCGCCCAAATTATGCAATTCGCGCGATGCGAGCCAGCACTCTGCCAATTGTCTGGGAGAAAGTGCTGGTCTTTCAATAAATATCTCCCGTATTCCGTATCGCGTATTTCGTATTTCGTATTGGGGACCGGCGCAGTTGGCCCGTAATCTAATGAATATAAGTAAGCTGCGCTTTCAGCGTCTTCTTGTGGTTTCTCGACTTGTTCAATTATAATGGAAACCGTTAAGTGGCTTATTTTGTCTCCGCCGATGTCGCTTTGTATGCGCTTAGCGCTTAGCGCTCGTTTACAACTTGCCCAGATAGCTCGGATGGCTCAGCTCGGCTCATGCCAGACCAGATATCTTGGCCGAATTCGGCTTTGTTTTCCGCTTTTCGTTCCCAGAGATTGGTAGTGGTGGTGGCTTGGTGCGCCGGATTGACGCGACTAATCGCAGTTAATGTCGGGCAGTTGGGGCAGCTGGAAAACAAATAAAAGAACAGCTAATTCAGCTAATTCCGTGTGGAATTGTCATCGTAAATGCGCCTCTTGGACATAGTTTCTTTTTCCGAGGCGTGTTCTCGGAACTAGTTTTGCATAAAGCAATCCAAAGTTGTGAGGCTAATTAATTCATTTGATAAATCAATATCTCTTTGTTGATTTATGCGCCTTGACGTAGAGAGCTTTCTCGGTTTTGATTTAAAGTCTTTTGAATAGAATACAAGACATTTGATACGTTAATTTATAACGACGTCTTCAAAACCAATTTCAATCTACCACAAGTTGATTAATGCTTTCATTTCGATGCTGCGATTATTCTTTGAGGTCTGCAAACTTAATTTTAGATTGCATCATTTTATTTAATTTTTTTTTAATCGAACCATCAACATTATTATTTCCCTTTCCCATATCTGATATATTTATTTTATTTTACTGAAGAGCTTTCTACTACTGTGATTGGGTATATTATCTTTAAACACTTTATACAAACTCAGCGAATTTCGCATCTTAATATCGGAAATTATCTGGATTGCTGCCATTAGGAATTCCCCATCGCAAATGATTGCTGGCTCATATTAGGGTTTCGAAATAGTTGTGATCGATTTCGAGTCTGTCCACATTGAACACCGTTTAGGATTGAAAACCTGTCCCCATTTGATGGATTATCGCCCCAACGTTTTTCCGCCCATTTGAGCACTTTTCCCCGCTTTACCTCTGTCAGCCGTGACTGGAGCTGGAATAGAAATCTTTTGTGGTCCATAAATACCTTTCTGGCGGGGTATTGTTTTTTTATGCTTTTTAATTTTTATTAGCTGCCCCGCTCCCATTTCGCTGCCGCTCAAAAATTTCCCTTTGCCTAATTTAATGAGCAGATTTCAGATCACTTTAATTGTTTCTCCGAGTTAGTCTCTGACTGCTTTTGCTTTTGCATTTCACTTTCCGAGCCATGGAGCCATGGAGCCATGGAACCTGATGAATTGATGGAATGATAGCAGACCAGGAACACAACAGCAAGCGGATCAGCATAACTTAAGTGGATGCTAACTGAATAGAAATGTTTTATAGCCTTATAGCGGCTCGCATGCAAATTAGGGGTACGGGGAACTCTGGTCACAATGAGGAAAGTGAGATGCTGTTAATTATGGTGCAGCCCCGGTATGCAGAGCAGTAAAAATCGAAAGTGAAAAGGCGGTGGGTATGCCTTTGCTTTGGCCTTTTTCCAGCCCTTTGATCCAAGCTCAATGCTCGCTGCATTGCTGGGAGCCATAATTAGACCGTTCACCACCGAATCTTCGATGGCCGACCAACAAATTGGAGGTGCTGAAAACACAACACACAACTCATTTTGTCACCTTCGAGAAGCCTCAGCCGCAGTCTCGGCCACAGCCACAGCTGCGATGCGATGCGATACAGAGCGACGCTGTGCTCTGCGGCATTAGCCTCCATCTCGATGTGGCTGTTGCCCAACTCTTCGATTGCCAATCACTCCACCGCTGGCTCTTGGCCATACAAGTGACCTGCTTTCTCTTTTGTCCGCTTATTGGTAGCATTGCTGCTGCGCCGCCGATTTTTCTGCTGCTGCTGCTACTGCGACTGCGACTGTTTCTGGTGCAGAGTGGCCGCTGCCAAGTTGCACCTCCGCCGAGTTGACGAGCCAAAGGTCAAGCGTGCAAATCACGTGTGGCAATTGTTAATTGCCGGTGTGCCTGTGCCTGTGCCTGGGTTTTCGGCAATGCTAATCGTCAGCCACCGCTGACATTGAACCACCACTGACAGATGACTTGCCACTCGGCGGGCTCTGGCTCTGGCTCGGGATCGGGCTTTTCTTTTCGCTAAAGGCAATCGACGGAGTTGAATTGGAAAAACAGCTCGGCAACGGCAACGTTCACTTAGAGCTGGCTTGGAGTCGAGCTGACTTTCCATTTGACCGCAGCTCGTTTGTTGGTTGTTTGCTTGCCAGCCAGCTTGTTTATTGTCGCTTTGGTTCGTGCTGCGTGGCTTTGAACTTTTTCTACAGTTTCAGCTTGTCGTAAAATATTTCTCTCGCTTTTGTCTATATCGTTTATCGTTGACAACGGCACATGCAGCTGCATCTCTCCCGGAATGCTTGATGTTGTCTGATTTTTTTCAACTTCCCATTCCCATTACCACTTTGCCAGCTTATTAATTTTTTGTCCTGCCAACGCAATGCAAATTCTCGTCGTACCGGTTTCTAGAATCTTCCTTTAAATATACAGAAAAGTGGATAATATAGAAAAAAGAAGTCAAAGTGTCCTTTAGAAAGATTTTCCATATATTTCGTTTTAAGATCTTTCGATAGTTAATTTAGGATCGTTACTTTTAGGTAATATTATATTATGTAATTTCAAAGAAGATCCCTTTATGTAAGCTGGAATTGTTGCAGCTACTTAGATTCCTCTCCAGTTTATATTGCAAATATTATTTCCACTGCATTCATTTTCTTGAAAATGTAATTATTACATTCGGAGAATTCTTATTATAACATCGCCTAAAATTGCATAGTTTGAAATCATAATATGGCGTAAGTACCTAGTTTTTCTCTGTGCACAAATGCATCTCCATGGTTCATTGATACCTGTGGTCTGTGTGGGCATCAGCAGGTGGGGGGATTGGTATTGCTATCGGGATCGGGATTGGGATCGAATCGGATCATAGCGACTCGCGTCGTCTCGGCTTGGTTCATTAGCCAAAGCAGACGCCACCAAAGTTGGCCAACTAACGGAAATGTTAATTGTCAAACGAAACAGGTTCGGGCTTACAAAATAAGACATCATAAATTGTCGGGAAAACATTCCAGGTTCCATTGTGCCGCCCGTCGTCGCTGTCTCTGGCTGTTTGTGTTGTCGATTGCCTAGCAGTTTTCCTATTATTGCTTAATTGTATTGATTAATAGGATTTTGAGTGACATGCAGAGTTGCCCGGTTACGTGACTTCAAGCTAATGAACCCGCAGCTCGCACAGCTACGAGCGCCTGAGGTTTTCCACAAACCAGCCGTAGATCGAGTTGAAGTTTCCAACCAGTTTTCGGCACCCGAATCCCAATTTCACTTGTGGCTTTTTGGCTGAGACCTGATTCTAGCTCAAGTGCTTTCAATGTCAATTTTCAATTGCACCTGGAGAAAATACCTTCAGTATGCAAAATAAATTTAGAGAGGATTACGAATTTGTTGAATTCATTTAGTTAAAAACCACTAAAAGTGTTTTGTTTTTAACATTTAACAATGAACGAGGGCAGTCATCAAAAAACATGATATAAATAAATTCGCAGGCATCGATCTTTTGTATTATAAAGCGCATAATGGTAAATAAGATAGTGGTTTGACAACCGAAATCTCGACCGATTCCGCGCTACGCCTATCCACTGGCTTCCGCCTAGCCTTTGTCTGCGGTGGCCTTCATCCTCAGCTGGTGGAGACCCAATTTGGCATTGCCATTCTTGCCTGACCATGACAAACTCCAAAATCCGCGCTGTGTGGCGAATGCTGAGCGATTTCCAGTTTCCAGTTTTCGGTGGCCTGCTTTCCGCCACCAAACCAGAACTCAAACTAATCTCCGCTCTTCTCTCATCCCATCCCATTCGCAGAACTTCAAGGAGAAAGACCTGGGCAAGGTGGTGCTGTACACCACCAGCATGGGCATCATCCGGGACACGTACACAAAGTGCGCCAATGTCAAGCAGATACTGCGCACCCTGCTGGTCAAGTTCGAGGAGCGGGACGTCTTCATGAGCGTGGAGTACCAGGCGGAGATGCGACAGCGAATGCAGGCGGGACAGGTGCGAGTCCCCCAGCTATATGTCGAGGGACAGTACATTGGCGACGCCGAGACCGTGGAGCGCCTGAACGAGTCCGGCGAGCTGCGGCAGCTACTGAAGCCCTACAAGTCCATGGCCAGCACCTTCACCTGCCAGACTTGCGGCGGCTATCGCCTGCTGCCCTGCCCCTCCTGCAACGGTTCCAAGAAGTCCGTGCACCGCAACCACTTCACCGCCGAGTTCGTGGCGCTCAAGTGCATGAACTGCGACGAGGTGGGCCTGGTCAAGTGCCACAGCTGCTGAGCTGCGAGCGGCTAGCTCCCAACAGTGTCTGCATTTCCACTCAGCCGTAGATCGTCGTAGTAATAAACCCAGTTAATATTAGTCACACCAACTAACAATCGCAATATTCTAAGCTTACGTAGTAGCAATAGCAAAACAGTAAGTGGTCTCTGCGTTTCTTTCTGGAGAATGGAAGTATGGGCTTGATATTTCAATGAGAAGTGACAAATGTTTGTAATCGCTTTGGGTCATTAATTTTTATAAGAGCTTTGGAAACTGAATCAATGAATTACTAAAATGGAATCCCAGTTGTAATTCCCTGTAAGTGTAGTTTAAGTTAATATAAGTCTATCTATAGACATTTATAGAGATACTCTAGGCCTAAGTAGTAAATAGTTAATAAATACATGCCTCTGTGTTTTCTTTCGGGTGGGTTTCATGTTTACAAAGCTATACTTTCTTTCTTTATTAAGTTTAGATATAACAGGCTTCCATCGAATCACTGGTAATTTCCAAAGTATTTTGTACCTAATCATAGATAATGACAATGGCAAGTAATAAGAGTATTCCAAGTTCCAATAAATAGTCATAGGCTCTTGTTTGTTATATCTGTAATATATTTTCTATGCAGAATAGAGATTGGACGAATAATGGAACATTTTATCATGGGCAAACCCATATTTGTCAGCAAATAAATGGCCGAGAGAGCAAAGCATATATTTTGTATGCAATTAAGCTAGTTTAGGGCTTTAATTTTTCATTAATTTGCAATGGGACCGCAAAGTATGCAAAGCTTAAAACCGATTTAGAGTTCAATTAAATGCTGCCCACCCCTTGAATGCTTATCGGGGCTTAAAATTAATTTAGGTATTTGTTGATTGGGCTGCATACTTTTCGGCTTTGTGATGCCAGCTCGCTTTAAAGGGTTTTGTGGGGTTAACACATTACTCTGTTATGATCAACCTTTTATTACAGCATTGCCCGGACCATTGCTCTCTGGTTTTCTGGAGTCTGGAGCAGTGACTTACTGTCCAACTAAGGCAGAGGAGCAGGCCGAAACTATGCCACCGCAAAGCTAGCCAAGACAAAGAGTATATATTTCAGGAAATAGTTAAATGTTATGGAGGGGCAAGGGCACACATACCCACAAACGCAGTACACATTCTCGACTTCGTGCAAGTGTGAGCGAGCAATGATTGCTTTCTACCCGTACTCCTCGCCCACTTCGGGAATCCAGCCCGACTCATGCATCTATTCTCCTGGATCTGCACTGGAAAAAAATGAGCCCTCACATCTTGTATATGTTAATATATTTAAATATATAAAATTCTTTTTATGGGCTTGAATATCTTTGTTGTACCAGTTGCCAACTTAATATTTCATTGAAATTAAACCAAGACTCTTCTCTGAGTGTTACTGCTGGCTCGGGGCAATTATGTAAACCGGCTTTTCTCTCTTTGCACCACACCGACCATGCAATTTTCTCGCGCCATTTAATTTTTGTCGGCCTGCTCCTGTCGAGCAGGGAATGCGGCAAGGAGCGGCTGCTCTCTTGCCTTTCTGCCAGTTAGCCAGCCATTCGGCGTTGCCATTTGCTTTTGGTGTCTTTGTTAGTTATTGTTATGGCCCTTTTTAATGTTATTTTCCACTTGGCTCACACTTTTGTTAACATGCCGCCCCCGAACGCACACAGCAATCCGCAATCCACTGACCAACCGAACTGACCAAAGGAAACCCTTTTCCTTTGGGGGAGTGGCGGCTGGATGTTGTGGACTGTTGTGTTTCCGCCGCCCGATGACCCCCAGATCGTTAAATTCACAGGCGGCTACATTGTAATTACCGAGCGGGGCCGGGCCATTGAAGCACCGAACCACCAAGCGACCCGTCGAGCTCCTGGCCCAAATCCTCGGCCAAGGCGGCTTGATTTATGGGCCAACGGCGGCGTCGTCATACGCAATTTTTCATAAACAATTTGGCACAGTAACATACCAATATTCAGGGATTGGAGTTGGGCTGGCTGAGAGCGCGGGGACCCCGAAAATATTAAAATATACATATATATATTGTAAATACCGGTAATGCTGACAAACGGGAGCGACGCCATATGAGTGCCGACTGGTGGCCCAGAAGCAGCGGGATGGCAGTCGAGTTGCAGGATTCTGCTCCGGAGTCAGGATCCGGTGTGCCGCAGAGTGGCAGCTGGTCGCCCAGGCAGTTAAGCTGAAGTCAGGACTGAATAAGGCACTCGAAAAAAAATCGTACTCAAAGTCAGCTAATATTTAATTAATATTAATATTTTAAATATAATAATAATAGAATTATGTTAGATATTGATCATTAAATGGATACGGTTCGAGTTTTCTTAAACAATATCTTTTGTGTTTTTTAAAAATATAACTCTTTGGTTTTTAATAAAAAATTGAAAAAAGTGTGTTACATGGAAAAGCAATTTGCGATATGAAAACAGAAAATTGTAAATGTAAATCAATCCAATTAACGTTATTTTAAATGCATATAAATTTTGATGAAGCATTTCTGTTACCACATGAATTTACCAAACTATTCTTAGCTTTTTTCAAGTGCATGTAAACCACCTACCAAACAACACCCGCTCCTGGCTGCCTCCGCCTTTGTTAAACTTTATCCGCGGTAATTAGTTTATGCGCGCAATTTCATGTGCAATTTGGCCATTAAATATTTTTTGTGCCTGGCCCTGGCCCGGGCGGGGGTATCGTGCATTATTATTTTGCCATATTTCGCCATATTTCGCGCTGGCTGTGGCCCAGAAATACGAGTATCTAAAAGCGATACCCGGTGGCGGGCGCAGGTGCTGCGGAGCTCTGGCTCACTATAAATTAGTGTGTCAGGCGGACGGCGGCATCGCTCCCAATTGGCGACAAATAAAATTAGCCACACAATATGTTTTTGGCAAAAACTTTCAAATTGTTTTGGCCACCGCTCCCGCAGCTCATTACACTCTTGTTCCGCTCGACACCGCTCCGGGCCGCTCCGCTCCGTTGTTCTATATTCCGCTCTGCTCTGCTCTGCTCCGTTCTGTTCTGTTCGAATCGGGATGGCTACAAATCACGGGCAGCTACTCAACGGATTATTAAGTGAAAATTATGGCACTCCAAAGGCTCATAAAGCATTTACAATGCCTCGACCGAGGCGACCAGCGACGGTTAGTTACATTTTTTATTGTCACTGGGCTCGGATGTCGGGCGTCGGGTGTTTGCCGTAACCCATTTGCCGGCTGTCTGCCATAAAACTAGCATAGCTCACATTACGGTCCAGTCTAAGTCTCAGTCCTTGGATCCAGATACGGATTCGGGCCCTGAAAAGGGGCAGCTCCGCGCCCCGGGCTGAGAGTGTGCATAAGTTTTAATCTGCCTTCGTTACAATCAGCTGGCTTCTGCAGTTGCTGCCAGTAAAAAAGTACATAATAAGGGCTTTGGCTACAGGGAAGATGGAATACACTTACTTTAATCTTCATAAATAATGTTTAAAATAATTTTAATAAATTGAAGAGCTCTTGAGGGATTTTGAAATGCCTCAAGGTATGCAATTGTATTTATTTACAAATGCATTTGAACTCCTAAAGGCATTTTCACGTTATTAAAAAAAAAACTAACAAAAGTCTTCTCAAAAATAGAAAGATACGGACATACAAAATTTTAATTTCACATTCGCTCTATATTGCAATTAGAAAAGGTTCCTTGTGCACGTTGGCAAATTCGCCTCAATGTAAATATTCACTTCCCATAGTTTCCCTTAAAAATAGGAAAGTGCATAACAATTCGGGAGTGGCGCACTTGGAGCAGTAAATAAAATAAAAAGGCAAAGTGTGGCCAAGAGATAGCAAAAGTAAGCAGAGAATTGATTAAAATTTATGCTCCCTCCTCACACACTCTCACACTCAGATCCCGGGGCAGGCAGCACATGTGCTCCATAAAGATATATCTCACAGACAGCCATCCGCTCTTATCGAAATCTCCGAACTGCGTTGGCTTGAACAACATTTTGATTAAATTATTTTAATGGCAAGTGCGAGATATATGGTAAATATATGCGCCGCATCTATCGCCGCCTCATCTTGCGCCACTGACGCAGCAGCCAATTAATTCAGCTGCGAACTATTAAAGCACACACTGGGCGCTCATAAATTGAGGCATGAGTTCAAGCCGGAGTCGGAGTCGGAGTCGGAGTCGGAGTCAAAGTTGGAGGCGGAGTCGGAAGGAGCTGAAGTACCAGCAGAGAACATCATGAACCAATTCTCCAGAGTGAGCTGCAAATGAATGAATATTTCATAGACGCGAATCCGGATAGATGCACAGATGCAAAGGCGCTGCCATCGCGGTATTAGCTAAGCAAGCAGCTGATGGACGGCTCGGGATTCGCCACGAATTCGCTATACTAGCTACACTGGAAGGAAAATTGGAAGGCATCTGCTTGATGTAAGGAAAATTTTAATTTTTATAAATATAATATATTGCTTGCTCTTACTTAAAGTCATTTAAGCTTCATACATCTTATGGTCACTTATAAAAACCAAATAAAGGTTAGTGAGTTCTGTAAACTTTGGTTAAATGAAATGAAATTCTTACACTTCATTTAAAGGCTCTTTCGCTGAGTGTCTGACCATATTCAGGTCCCCATTTTGGGAACCCGCCCGCATAGACCGCCTCAGCAGAGACTCCTCTGTGACTCCCCTTTTCCGAACTCCTTGCGCCAGCGGCTCCTCTGCCCGCATTTTAGGATGGATTCCGCACTCCTACGATGGTTCAGGGCCGCTCCGACTGACTGGTAAATATTTATTGAACACGATTCGCTCGTTAGGCGGACGCAGCACACACACATCGCACATCGAACGGCGCACATCGGGAGCTGAGTCCCTCATGTCTGTTGCTCTGTATTCCTTTTCACTTTGATTCATTCCTAAGCATTTTTCAATTCCTTTGTGTGTGTGTCTATCAGTGGCATACCCTCACGAAGGAGAGCATTGGCTGGGCTCTAAAATAGAAGACTCTTTAGGTGGACTTACCTGTGGAAATGTAGACGAGAACCCATTCCGGAAAATCTAAGAAAATTAGACTTGAGCTAAGCCTTTTGGCTTCAAAATTCTAGAACAAGTTCCTGATTACCAAAAATACATAACAATTGAAACTAGTTGAAGTTAAGTTAAAATTGTGTTTCGCTCTCCTCGGCGGAGGGTGTGTGGAAGCCCATTAGTTGGCTCAGTTTACCTGTTTTCCTCCCATTGTAGTCTGTTTTTTCGCTTTTTTCTTTTGAAAGGGCATTTGGAAAATACATTTTCCACCTAGATGTTTTCTACGATTCTTATCTAGGGCGCTTTGCTCCAAGTCAAGCGATCTGTGTGCAAATTTCCAATGTCCCTGTGTGTGCCTGTGTGTTAGTTTTAAATTTCGGCTTAGCCTGTCCGCCCGACTCAATAGGCCAGGCCGAAAAAGAAGCAGTTAATAAAATCCCCTGACACGGAGGCGTTTACATAAGCTTTTAGCAAATAATTGAGTGTGCGTGCCTTTGTTGCTTTTGTGGTTGTTGTATTCCGATTCTGATTCTGATTCGGATTCAGGACTCAGATTGTTGTTGTTGTTGTTGTTGTTTGCACGTGTATCGTGCGATTGGCAAAATTGCTGGGATTCGAGTCCCAGCGGTTCCCGGTCCTGGGTCTCTTTGGGTTATGGTCTCCGTTTCATTTCCACAAGTTCGAAATTCAATTGAATTTGCAAAAATTGTTGTTTACATGTCGATTTGCTTGTTTGATTTATGCAAAAAGTGTGTGTGCTCGTCCTGTCCCCTTAGAACACACACTCCGCACTCCTGATGATGTGTGCCCAGAGATTTGCTAGGCCCGAAATAATCTTGCTTGGCCCCGAAACTGGGGGACTGACTCGACTGTACTTTAGTGCTGGTCAGCGGAGGGCCGTTTTCCGCTTCCTGTGTGTGTGTGTGTGGGAGGCGCATTAAACGAAATTAGCTGCCAATGGGCGAATGGCAGATTGCATCTGGGCGGACGGGGCGTGGCATTAATAGACTGGGGACCAAACCTTTTGTTAAGTGCTTGGGGAAATACAACGATTTCAATCTTGTTTGATAAATTTTTCTATTTACATACGATTTTGTTGGGTTTCCTGCTCCCAGTTACCACTTGGAATGGGCATCACGTATACGCATTACGCATACGCCGCGTTAACCCAAGGACTAAGAGCTTCGCCGCTTGCCCGCTAAGTGCAGCTCTGGCACTCTGAATTCCATCAACGTCAGCCCACATAATGACCTGACCAACACAACTCCGGGCATGGCGGGTGAAGTGAAGCGAAGAGGAGGGAAACACACCCCGCACAATGCAATACTCGAGGAGAAGAAAAATTTGTCTTCCCAACAAGTTGCAGTCAAGTTTGCCGGCGAGCTGGGGCGGATAAACATTTTTCAGCAGCAATAAATAATAACGCAGAACGGAGGACGGATAACAGAGAACGGAGAACGGAGGTCGAAGAGCGGAGATTTGAGGCGAGGAGGAGAAATATTAATAATAAAAGCACACAACAGCAGTGCGCATAAAGGGACAGGACAATGGATGCGAGCTGGACAGAATCTGGGCAGCCAACAAGAAAAGTGCATCCACGAATAAAATCAAAGCCATCAACTGCAATTGCGGCAGCTGAGGAGCAGGAGGAGGAGCGGGAAAAGGAAAAGGGGGAAAAAAAATGGGGAAAAGGCGGATTGAATGGTTATTGGAAGTGCTCGGTAGGGATACTCGTCCCACTCCTCGAAAATAAAACTTTTGCGCTTCCCTCACGGCCATAAAACTATTACGCAAGATGCATAAAGACTTTGTCAAGTGGAAAAATATGAAAAAGTTTTACATTTCTATGCAAAAGGCAGCCTTGTAAATTGCTTACCCATCCCAGTAGACACTGTATGCCATGCATATAGGCCAAGAGGACTACCATATGCGGTCGTGTTATCAGCGGCTGCCTGCTGGGCGTGTGCCAAAATTGACAAACTTTTTGATCCGTACTAATTGCCCAAAAAGGCCATAAAATTTGGGCTTATTAGGCGGCCCATCAATACGGGGGAATCGCTTTCACGACTGGGTTATTAAATTACAGTTAATAAAAACCTTTAATGGCCGATTTAAAGATTACAGCAATTTCGCCCGGCTTGGGTTCGCTTCGAAGGCAAGGCAAACAATGTGGCAAGTCACTAGGCACACTTTCAATTTTCGGAAAACACATAAAACTTGATTATCTTGATTAAATTGCAAATCAAAAACATGTTTCAAGGATTACTTGTGTGCCACACAAACACGCACTCCCACACACACAGGCACACACATTCAGTGAGAGCTTATCAAACCGCACACAAACACCGGCACCCATCCAGGGATATTTGTATACACACACAGGGCTACATTTTAAGGATATAAATAATAATTGTAAACTGCAAGCAAAATTGCCAGGCAGCCCGACTGTGTGCGTCTGTGTGTGTGGGTGGGCCCATGTTAATCTGTTAACAAGGAGCTTAGATCGATTTCATTCCGAAAGTGTTTATATCAATTTAAAGTAATTACAAGCAGCCACAAACAGAGGCAGATTCTGCAAGCCTCCTGATGTCACTCGAACGTAAACTTGCAGCTGCTTGGGAAATATGACAAAAGCAGATTGTAACCATGCTCCACAGACTCCTTCCACAGGAGCTGGATCCTGAAGTAGACCGAATCGCAGGCATGTCAAGTGGCAGACAATGACTGCAGCTGCATCTGTTTGCATTGCCTAGAAGTTGCGTTTTGCCATTAATATGATTATTGATTCAGTTCGACGGGATTTGCCAACGATTCGCTTGTGGGTGTTGATTAATGTCAATCAACTGATTAGTTGCAGCTCAACTAATTGAATCAAGTTCCTCGAGGACTTGCCAATAGTCTGCATGGCTGCTCCTTTGTTGTCCTCTGATTAAAATTGCTCAAGCATCTGGAAAATAATATAAATGGAAAACGGCAGTCAGCCACGTATTATTCTTCTTTGACTTAATGTCTCAATTGTTTAATATAATATCATATTGAGTTTGTTTATCTTTTGGTCAAAGTCTGTTTTATTACATTTAAATTAAATAATAAATGCCGTTGTTTAATTGTTAAGATATTTTTTTTTATTAGCAAACAGATTCTTATTGTTAGAGGACATGTAAACTATATTTTTCACAATATAATAAGTAATTCAGGAGTCTTTCTTATGTATAACTTTTTGTAATTTCAATTTAACTCATATTTTCCTCTAGATATTATAGTTAAGCTCTATCACTGAAGCTGCCAAGCATTTTTAGCTACAAAAATTCATGTTATGTGTGCTAATTAAATGTCAGCCCGAAAGCGTCGACTTAAAAACTTTGTTATGTTGCACTGAGCACGAGATGTACGAGTTTCGGGCTTACAGCTGAGCACCTCGGGCCCAGGTAAATCTGGAAATGTCAAAGAGATTAGCTGAGCAATGGGCGTGGCTGGGGGAGAGGGCGGTACTGTGGAATGCCCCAACTAATCTTACCAATTCTAAGCGCATTGTCTTGCCAACTTCTGCGGGCTAGTTACGCCTTTTGTCCGTGTTCCTACTTCTGCTCACTATCTCTCTCTCCATCGTTCTCTCTTTCTGACCAGGGGCTGATGTTAAGAGGCGTGGCAAGGATAAAAAACACGGTGTACGTACGTGTGAGCGAAAAGCAAAAAGTGCCAGCGGCCCCTTGTCGATGTGTGTCTGCCTCTACCAGAGTATTGGTGTCGCTGTGGCTGTGTCTGTTTGCGTTGCACTTATGCACATGTGTGCAAACAGACAGGTGGTGGGGCAAGGATGAGGCAGGCGGAAGGCGGCAGGTGGCAGGCAGCAGGCAGCAGGCGGCAGGAGTTGAGTAGATGACGCTGTAATAGCATTCAAAACTCTTACTAATGAGCAGGCAAAGCGCAGAAGGAGAGAAAGAGAAAGCTGGTTGCCACGCGGCGAAGAGCTGGCTGGAAAAGCGGGGCAAGCTTTTCCGGGCAGGTGATGTGTTGTTGCCTGAAGCGCGTTGCCAGCAATGCTTGAACCAATTTTACATTGTACCTCGCAGAGGGAACGAGAGCGCCGATGCACAGAGACAAACAGAGTCCAAAAATAATGTTCCAAATGTAATAATTTAGTTTTTAAACCTAATTAGAAAAGTCACTAAGTATAAGTTACATGATATATTTGTTAATATTTATTTGCATAATAAAAATCAAATATTTTTAAGTCTTTTTCTTTAAAAAAGAAATGAACGGTCTCTCTAATAACCCTCAGAAATAATTCCCTATAAGTGTTAATTTCTTTCCCGATTCCTAAACAATATTGCTAACTTTAATTTAGGACTTTACCTATGAGAAACTCCTAGACCAAGGACTTTTCCCGCAGTGAATGCAAGCGGGTGGCAGAGGTCATCCTTAGAAGGCAACAGCAACGGCAGCCAGCTTCAAACTAATTGTGCAATTATTTTTGCATAAAGTGGCATAAACATGGCTAGAAGAGGCATTATGCGAGTGGCCTGACTTTTGCAACACACAGGAGCATGTGTGATGCTGCCGGCCCACTTGCAAGCGGTGGAGAGTGAGGGGAAAAGTGCGGGAGAGCGGCGCCGGGAAATGCAGGACAGGACGGGAAGACGGGGAGGCGCGTGCCTAAGTGGCACTCGTAAAATTTGAATGTAATATTCATTATTTTTTGCACATTGTCTGTCTGTCCGATTGTCTGCCTGTCAGTTAGTTACATTTCGGCTTTACTTTGTTGCGGCTGCCGCCGAACCTACGTGTGTGCCTGTGCTGGTGTGTGAGTGTGTGCGAAACTCTGTTTAAGGATGATTAAAGTGGCTACGAAGCTGGCTACGTTACGCATACGTCAAGTGGAACGTGTGCCAAGTAAATTCACTTAAAACAGAAACTACACTAATTATGGCCAAAGCAAAGTTGTTCCTGGAAATGTAACTTGTAAAATTAGGTTTTCAACTGATTGCGGTTCCCACAAGACAATTAGTTATGCTTGAATGCTCAAGAGTATTCCCAAGGACTGTGCAAATGATGCCATGAATTATTAAAAGTGAAGTTTATCTACTAAATTAAATACGATAATTATAGTTATGGGAGTTGTGAGATTATCAACAAATATTTAAATAAGTAAGCAATTATGATAAAAAAGCTATAATAAAATGAATAAATTAAATAAGAGCTAAGATATACATATTAGTAGAGTGTAAGTATAAAATTTGTAACATTAACATTTGAAACATAACATGCCACAAATTTACTAATTAATGTTCCAAATAGTTTGATATTTTGCCATTTTAAAGGGGAGGTAATTTTGAAGTTTGTTATTGGATTTCGAGATAATAACTAAGCCAAAATTGCAATAATTTCAAAATATTTTGTTTCTTTGCTTAATTTTGATCATTTCAATGATATAAGCCTTGATTTTTTTGACTCGTCCGTTAGTCTTATGATTTATACCTTAGAAAATAACTCTTTCACCAACTTCTGACTAAATTTAAAAACTCTGCATAGATGTACGAATTTAATTCACATACAAATTTCCTTTATACGCCACAAATATGTAGTTGCAGTCAGGCGCAAACTAGTCTTGTTCCTTAATTGATATTTGATTCTGGGAACTCATAATCGATTGGTATATGTCTCTACTGGACCAGAGTCTGACGCTTTGAAAGCCAGCGAACCGAGTGGGCCAACCGAACTTGACCAAGTTCTGAAAAGGCTTCATGGCATTTTTTCGACAATTAAAATTAAAATTTGAATGAAATGGAGGCCGGAGTGTGTGTGTGGCTGTAGTGTGCAGGATAGCCACAACAGACGAAACCAAGAGAAGTACAACAAAACAGACCGCAGCCCACCAAGCCAAACAGAAGTGCTACACACAGGGAAAAAGTCGAGTCGTCGTCTGGGGCAGGAATTCGTGCAAATATGTAAATGAAATTGTGCGACTCGGAGCACACACACACACACACACTACACACACTCGTTCGTGCACCCGCATATGGTGGCTGAGCTGCAACCTCTGCAGCAGCATCAACAGGAGCAGCAGGAGCAACATCTACGACACCCCAGCAACCAGCAACTAGCAACTAGCAACTGGCAACTGGCAACTCTCAACTTGCCACTAGGCGAGGTGCAAATGTCTGTGCGGCTGGCTTTTGCTTGTAGTTCGTTGACTTCTGAAGTTTCTCTTCCAGGGCGGGGGGAGCACGGGAGCTCTTGCACTTTGGCGCTACATTTATTACATTTGTAATTGCTGTCAGGCGGAGTTGCAACTGCCACTGGGGTGGAGCTCTAATTACCATGACCATTCCGGATTTCACTTTCGGAGAGCATTTCGGTAAGAGTTGACGAAGCCGACCTCAATGTATCACAAGTCTAAGCCATGAAGGATTGGTTTGTTAATTTCCTAATTATTTTATTGTAGTTCAAGACGTCTAGGATTGTAGAAACGCATGAAGCAACCAATAACAGTTGTTCTTAATTTACGAAAGTTTATTTACCATCCTTTTAGTAATTTATTTTATGTTATCTTATATGCTGTGATATTATAATGAAAAATCATTACATTTTACATTTTACATTTTACAATTCAAAAACATATCATCAAGTGTGCTTGATCCCTAGCAGTTCCCTTAGCAGATCATTTCTACGGCTAGCTGTGTAAAGTATCGTTTATATATACCAGCCAGTCACGATGGCGCTTTTCGGACGCGTGTTAACGGAAGTCGTTGGCAATCGAAGGCGCTTCCTGGAGTTTTGCGGTCCTGTGTGCCGTCCTGCGGCTTCTCCTCTTGCCGGCTCCTTTGACTTTCACTTTTGTCCGGATTTTCTATGCCTTCCTGCATGCGAGTTCTGTATTTAAAATGCCTTTGCATATTTCATTAACATTTTAAAAATGCATGAGCTGCTAATTGAAAACGTTTGTCGTGCCCCAGCGCTCCCGCCACACTCCCACTCTCATTCCCCACATGTGGAGATCCCGGACTTAGTGGTGCGTAGAGGTGGAGAGAGGGCACGGGACCCAGAGTCCTGGGTAAAAAAAGGTCAAAAGGTGCCATCGTAGCACTCAAAGGCCGGGCAACATAGTTTAGCACTTTGCTCCGCTATTGCCCAAGAAATCAAAGCTCCTCGCAAGCCTTCCTCCGCCCCGGCCGTCGCTGCTAATGTATGCGACCTGCACTCAAAGTTCGCCTGTAACAGGGCCAGTCCCTGGGTCGTCGGGCTTGGCTTCCTCTTATTGTATGCGAAAATACCCGGACACATGTACACACGAGGTCTCCGGGTTCGGAGCTCAGACTCACACACACTGGCACACCTTCAATCACTTCCGCTGAACGATGAAGTAGCTCTTTTGCACGCTATTATTTTCCGGGATACCGCCGTAGAGCCGTAGTCCTATGTAATTGGAACGTGTGAGAAATATCAAGCGACGGCACAAGTCAAAGCTAAAGCGGTTTACACTGCAACAATGTCGTATTCCAAGAATTAATGCTCTAATTATATACCATTTAATCTCTGTATTTAAAGACACTTTCCGTGTATTCCTAAATAGCACAGAGTTTAGAAAATATATTATGGACTGTGGAGCTATTGACAGTGGCTTTTTTTTAATAAATAATAATTTATGGGAATTTTATTCTTAGGTAAAATAATAAAAACATACATTTGCTCAGAAAAAGATTTGTAGGCTTTAAAATTTAAAGAAGTTGCTGCTTTTCCCGTGTATCCCGGGCAAAAGTCGCTTAAGCTGCGGCCCTGTTTTGCCGGATGTCCTGTTGGAAGCGTAAATAGGCATAAAACAACGAAAAGAACATTTCTATTACCCCTTCGCAGGCCGTTTGGCATTTGTCTGGCCGATAGAAGCCGCCAACACCGAGTCTCGAACCTGGAACCTCCCAGCTCGGGTCTCGCGCCTCGTTCTGGCCTCAAGCCAGCCGTGAAAACTTGTCTAAAGTCCTGCGGCAGCGAGGCGGAAACGCTGCCAGGAGCTGTCTAATGGCTACGCAGAAATCCAGAGGCAATCCGACAGCGATCCCCTTGCATAGGCATTTCAATTCGCTGGAAATGCAAATTGCCAGGGCAACGCGAGCAGCCAAAACGCTACAACGGCAGCTCATTATGCCAGCCATGGCCTTTGTTCTGCCACTCTGCCAGGGCAGTGGAAATGGTGGAAATGCTGAAGTGCAAGTGGAAAACGAGTTGGCTGCCACCTCGACCACTTGACACCTGGCTGCAGGAGCAGCTCTTGGGCTCTGCCTGTCCCGAGCTGCTACCGCTGCAGCCAGGATACACTCTCGGCAACCGCAAAAGCTTGCTTAGCGAGTCTTAAAGTCGCCAGTGGAAAGTACAAGGAGCTGAGCCGGAGACAAAGCAAAAGTAACCGTAACCGTAACAGTAGCCGTGGCCAAGTGCCAAATACACGTGCAGCTTGCACGTACGCCGTCATACCAATGCCACATCCCCTTGACCCCTTCCACCGCCCGCTTCGCGATAAACTGCTTTTAGTCAACTTTAGTTACTTTGCTCAGTGCCCGGTGCTAATGCAGGACAATGCCACTCAGAGAAAAAGAAGAGGGAATTAGAAAAGGGACATTAAGAATGAAAGTAGCTGAAAATCGACTAAGACTGATCAATTTCGGGGTTTCTTTTACCTCTTAACTCTTGCTTACTTATTTCTGTTTTTAATTTAGAATATTTAGTTTTAGATCAGAATATTTCTGTGTATTCAAGATTTTTTTTCTTTTCTGCAGTGAACCATCGTCTTTGAAGTTTGCTGTTGCTTTGCTGGAAAAAAGAAATGCAACTCCGGCTTGGGGCTGCTGGTCCACTATTTACAGCTTTAGTTTTGTGCTTTTCGGCGTGCTTTGTTTGTCTCGTGTGTTTTGTCATGCCTCTTATGTCCTGCTCCGAAAAGTGTAAACAACTTTGGGCGCTCAGCCAAGTGCAAGGTGTACAGTGCAGTGTGTAGTCCAGTGCACACACACATCCGCCAGCAGAGCATCACGTTCCACACCCAAGCCCATAGCTTTCATCTTGCGTTTCCAGTCTCCCTGCCTCCCTGCCTCCCTGCCCCCCTGTGGCCCACTGGCCAGCGTCCGCCGTTAATCCGTGATGTTTGTTTACCTTGGCGCTCTGGCCGGGCAACGGAAGTACGGGTCCGTCCGGCCGGAGTTACGGCCACGTTTACGGCAAAGGCGCCTCATTTATCTTCCGAACGCAATAACAACGACTTAGCCGAAGATTTGGCGCAGCCAGTGTGCAAATCCATTAAATGCATTGTCTCGATATACCCGGCGAGCTGGGTTTAACAAGTTTGTCACAGGGCTGGCGCTTGCCCGGCATATGTACTAAGCCACAGCTAAGAGATAAAGCAAAGATGACAGAGTGTGTCTGGGGTTTACGATCGAAGCAGGACCTGAGGCGATTTTTAAGCGTTTTCAGGACCCTTTATTTAAATTTCAATACTGTAAGAACACTAAATATGCAACAATTAAGTAAAAAATTACCTTAAAATTAAAAATATATCGTTTTAACACCAAAGATTAATACTTTCTGTGAAAATCGTTGACTCTTGATCCAATTGCCCGGCCAATTACTCGATCAAATTGCATTTTCGTATTATTTACACAGTCAACAAGAGAGGTGAAGAAACGAACAAATGGTTTTTCAAATTTAATTGTGTTTCCGATGCCATTTTTGAATTTTTAATCGGTTCCAACGCTTTAATTCGCATTTAAATTAATTAAAATCACTTGCGACCAGACCGAGGCAACAACAACAACAACAACACCTTAACAACAAACAACGACAACAGCAGGTAGGGAAAACCCCAAATTAACTTTGCAGCAATACAGAATACAGAATCGAAAACCAGATGGAATAAGGGAATCGACTATTAAATACCTCTAAGCACGGAAATCTCAGGAAATGAGTCTGATGTTAAATTCTTTTTGTAGAGACAACATTAATAGTATGATTAAATATTAATAAACTGTAAAATAGAATTTATAATTTAAATTAAATGATAAAAATTACATTTGAAATGCCAACTTGACAAGGTTAATTTAATAAGGATTAAAATCAATACTTGATATTATCACAGGCATTGGGAAATCATTTTGAAATTCATATGGAAGCTCAATATACCCCTTGTGCTCCACCAGGTTTGGGTACAAAAAGCCGCAGCTGGGGCCGTTTGAATCGAAGGGGATTGGGATTGGGATTGGATTGCGGACCCAGCAGGTGGCGACCGACAGATACAAAAGGCGCGACCGCAGATTCAAAAGGGGGAAGAACGGGCAGGTGGTCCGTGGACCGTGCGGCAGGAGTCCCAGACAAGGGCCTTTGCCGCTGCCGCGGCCAGTTCATGTTGCATTTTATTTTAATAAAGACTTTTAATTGAATTTTCAATTGTTGCGCTGGCATCCGGGCAGTTGTTGCTGGCCGTTGTAATTGTTGTAATTATTGTTATCATCATTACAATGTTATGTAGTATCGGGCACGCCTGTTTTTATTGCTGTTGATGTCGCAAGTGTGTGGTTAAACAATTACAAGGGCCGGCCCTTTCGGGGGTAGAGCCAGCGATAAGGTCTGCTGTCCGTACACGTGTCCGGATGGGACGAGCGGTCATCACGAATGGCGTTCGCCACTTCCGTTTCCGCCAACGCTGTCGTTGCCGCTGCCGTTGCTTAGCATTGCAACGCCATGAAAATTAATAAAAAGAATTCTGCCAGCCGCTTTTTTTTGTTGTCATTTTCCCGTGCGCAACGCGTTAAATCAATGAACGTGGCAACAATTAAAATATTCTGCCTGTTTCCGTTTAACCAACGACCGAAATGTTGCTGGTTACATTTTTCAGCCAGCAATTAGGGTATACTGGACTCACAGAGTAAAACAGGGTAAATTGTAAAGTAGTTTTTTAAAATATAGCTAAACTTGATGCACGAATTGATTATTTTTTCTTTTATTAAAAATTTCCTTTATTATAAAAATTATAAATATATCTTAATCTATGTACATTTCCCCATTTTACTAGGCACGAAAAGTGCCTTTCATCGACTGGCCCGCCCTATTTGCTTTATCTTGTGTAATTGCGGAATTCCAATAATTTATTTATTATGTGTAAATAAAATGCAGAGGCAAGTTATTAATTTTTAATTTTCTCCTCAATGTTGCTTTTGTTATTGTACGCTGTATTGTTTGATGTTCTACCATTTTCCCTGCTTTATTTTTGTGCTCTTTATGGCACTTAAAGGCATGCACTCACTCTCATGTCCCGAATTCGACCTCACACTCAGCTCACAGCTCGGAAGCGCTAAAATGGCGAGTGCATAAAATGCAGTTGTTGGTGGAAAATGCATTTGAATAGCCATTTATGGACGCACGTTGTGTGGGCCGAGAATTTTGTTTTACAACATTTTCAATTAGTTGGCGATGCAGTTTATTGGCTATTGTTTCGACGCTAAGTACCTCCGAACGGACCAGTCGTTCTTTTGTTGAATTTGCAACTGCAATAATAATCAAACGGGAATATTTACTCACTCACATTGCATGCGTTTTCAGAAATAATGCAATTGTGCACGGGAAAAGATTTACTTTGAACAAAATGTGTTATGTGTTGCAGGAGTTATAGTATTTCTGTTGTAGTATTTCCAGAACTTAAATAGTAAGTGACCCAGTTCTTTAAAATGTTTAATCAAATATCCATTTATTCATTTATTTTCAATGCAATGACAAGTTGCTGCCCAGCTGCAACTCTTAATGAGAATTTATGCATTCCATTGCTCACTTTTGAGCGCCTGAGTTGATTTGAAAAGCCTTCTCACTTGATCCTTATTGAATGGCTATACTTTTCATTAAATGCAGCTTAAGACAAGGCTATTTGAGCCCCTGCAGAGTGAATTTGCAGCATGGAATTAATTGTGTGCAATGGAGACGCCTTCCGGTGACGTGCAATAAAATTTTAAATTGAGTTTCAATGACTCCAGGGCGGAGAGCGTGTCTGAGGCTCCGTAAATTGTTCAAATTAGTGCAACACACATTCGCACATTTGCATCTGCATCTGCATTTGCTGCTGCACAAATGAGATAAATCAGACGATGATGCTGGGAGACCGTAATTACCTTGCCAAAGTGTACGAGCCAACTTTGCTCATTTCCGGAAGGAAGGAAAGCGTGGAGGGTGAAAATTAAAAACGATGGAGTGAAAAAAGCCCTGCGTCTACAGTTTGTCCATTTTCATTTCTCCCTTTATCCTTTTTTCGTGGCGAAACGAAACAAAATTCGAAAACCGCAGACCAAGGGCGTCCGAACATAAGAATCTCGTTGGGGTCAGAGCATGTGAAAATCGAATTTCCACCCCAGAACCTTCAACAGTTGCACCCAGCTGCAGGCAGCCAAAAGAGAAAGAGTGAAAAAGGGGAAACGGTAGGAGGAAAGCTGCATTAATTAAAATTTGAATGCGAGCTCAAAGGAAAGCGCAAATCCGACAAATTTTTCATAGGCTAATAAACTTGAATGCCACTCGGCACCGAAAAAAGAAAGCAGAGCGTTCCCGGGCTGACACCTGCCATCGGGAAAGCAGGGGGAATAGAAGTGCAGGACGGCAGCAGCTCAGTGTTTTTCGTTTTTCGCTGCCAGTTCGTTTTTTTTTTGTTTTTTTGGTCTCCTTTTTGTTTTCTTATTTATTTTTTTATTCTGCCGCACTGTCACCCAATTATGTCACCCGGCGTACAACAAATTAATGCCTCGTTGCGTTGATTGCGTCGCCGCTGCCGCTGCTGCTGCCACAGCCACCGTCACCGCCGTCGAGAGTGCGCGCGAAAGTATGCAATGCAAAATGAACGCACAAGTAAAATCACTAAAAACATTTCCAGCCTGAGACTGCATCCAGCCTCCTGCATCGTGCATCCTGCAGACTACAGACTACGGCGGACTACAGACTGCGGCCTACTGCTGCAGCCATAGCTATGTATGTCTGTATATCTGTAGCGTCCTGCCCTGGAGTGTATGCAGAACCCACTGCCTGCCAGTTGTCTGTCTGCGTGAGTGTCTGCATCCGTGTCTGTGCTGATGTCTGTCTGTCTGTCCGGTTGTGTGTGCGTTGATGTGATTGCGTGACAATTTCAAACAGATTTAACCGCCAATTTAAAATGAAGTCAATACACGCGAGAGCAGGCCAACGGAGAGCGCACCGTGTGGGTAAGCGAAGCATCGAAAGGTGACTTCCGACCAAAAGGTACTCAGCAAGTCCAATCAATCGACTTTAAGAAATGCATAATGCACCCCTGAATAGGTGGATGCAAAATATAATAATAATTAAATGTAACTAAAAAAGTTTCAGATTTAATAAGATGATCCTTCCGGCTTAACTGTATTTCGACATCAAGCATACGCCCCATATGCCCTTAGGACCGCTGTGACCAGTGACAAACTCTCTGGATAAGTGGATCCAATACAAAATAAAAATTTAGAGTAACTTAACATGTTTCCGATTTAACAATTTGTTCTTTTCAACTCACCTGGATTTCGACATCACGTATACGCCCCATGTGCCCCTAGAACCGTGGTGGCCAGTGGCAAACAGATCAACGGCCCGTCAGCGTTGAAGTTGACGTCGAATGCAGCTCCGTGTTTTTCGTATTTCGCTTTCCAGCATTTAAATGCCCCAGTCCGATCCGATCTGCCAGGGACTAGCCGGTGGACGGCGGCAACGGTGCGTATGTGTGTCCATTCCATTGGCAGCTGAAAAATGTATTGTTAAATTCCCGATTTTTTGCGGGCTGGCTTTAGTCTTCGTTTTTTAACACTCTGAGCTCGTGTCAAACAAACGATTTAAATGAAATAAATTACGATGAAGCACTCAATTGGTTTGTACAAAAACGTAAAAGATGTAATGAGATATGTAGACAAGTGTAATGCGATGGGGTTCGACAACGCCTAAACATCACACTCCATAAATTGGGTAATTCCCAAGGTCTGCCTTAGGAAAAAGGTCCTTGGGCAATAATCCCTGGAATCCTGTCTCCCACCTGAGCTAAAATCTAAGCTCTTTTCATACTCGTACGAATCCAATCGATGCTGGATATTGCCTGGTAAAAGCCGCCTAAATACATTTGCCAGCACACTGAACCATAAACCAATTGACAGGGCAATCATTTGATACAAAACTCAAATGTTTGAATCAAAGTGAAGTCTCTGGTCTCCACCTTTCCTCACCTGTGCCCCCTCCTCTCCCTTCCCCTCAATAGTTTTGGCTTAGTGGCAATCAGCAGTGCATGTAAATGCCATGACAATGCAGGGGCATCGGGGGGAGAAGAAGGTGAAATGGGGGAAAACTCGAAAACATTTCCAAAGGGACACACAGCCAGCGTTTTGTCCACCTGAGTTGTCAACAAACCGTGAAATTATCAACACAAATTGGACGATGATGTCGAGAACGAGGAGCAGATTCGTTTTTGCCAATTTTTTCGTCCATTTTCTGCTTTTCTATTTTGTGTGCTTCAGCTTTAACGCATATGTAAAGCTCCTTCGCCTACGAAAACCTTTTAATACAAATTGAAAATACTCGGAGCACAAAAAGAACAAACATCCAGCACTTGTGATAAGTGGAAAGGTAGCTCGGAGAACTTGAGCTGCCAACAAGTCACACATGTCAAAAAATGGGATTTATTCCTTAAAAGTGATATATTTTATGGTTTAATAATTAAGCTTAATGAATTCTTAAGTAACTTTGGTTTCTATTTACTAATTTTGAATAATATATAAAATAGTAAACTATTAAATATTAAACACCAACTGGTATAAGTTATTCTTTGATAAGAAATCCGATCAAAATATATTTAAATTTTCTTTTAGTGCATATAAACACACAGATGACTGGCCAAATGAGTGGACTTCACGATTGTCCGGTTGAATGGCAAAGAAGATTGTTGCTGTTGCCGGATTCAGTGTCTCGGATTCAGAGTCCCGTCTTAGATAAGCCAATCACATTGCCAGGACGACGCGGGAAGCACGCTTAGTACTTGGTCAGGTCCTCATAGCCATCCGCTGATGGGCCCCCACTGACACCCACCGCCCCCGGCTCATGCATAAATGTCAGGGGGGTTGAGAAAAATTTGCATGAGATTTACTGCGAATGCGGCAATTTATCTTTTTGCAGCCGGCAGATGCAAGGGCCAAGATATGCAGACAGGACCGGAAATGCGCTTTATGCAGCATTTAAATGCCCTCGTTTCCGGTGGGCTGCCGACCTTCAGTCGCCGCCTCAATTAGTTCATTAAGTTAAACGTTTGCATTTCACCTAATTTTGGCTGGAGGTCTGGGGCTTTCGGTCACATCCGCTGCACGCAAAGTGCAACTGGGAGCCGAAATTTGGAAGCCAGGAGCCAAGAGCCACGAGCCAGGAGCCAGGGAGCCAGGAACCCAAAACGAAAACGGAATTTATTTCTCAATTCCCACTTCAATTTTGTAAATTGAATGAAAAAGCGCTTAAAAATATACAAAAGCAGACCGAGCAGCCAGACCGAGCATAACCCAAATAGTGGAACAAAAGCACACGGAACCTGGAAAGGATACGTTGCGGCGCGGCCAGGGCTTGGTGGGGCAAGGACAGCCAGCAAAAAAGGCAAACGAACGACGAGCATAGCGAAAGGAAATCTTACAAATAAAACGGAAGTTAATTTACTACGTAAACCGAAAAGCATGGCGCAGCCACATCCGTGTGCCGGAGTGAGCGGGAGCCGGGTGCCGGCTAGGAGTGAGCGAGCGGGCGACAGACCAAGTGAGGAGGACAGAAAAGCAACACCGAAAATGCTACACTGCCACGAATTGCAGTTGCCCGTTTAATTGGGCAGCTTTTTGCAGCCGAGCGCCGCTTAAGGTGGCCAAATATTTGCTCTAGCCACACGGACCAGCCGAGGAACGATGAAGAGTCAGCGTCAGGTGGGCATGGCAAGGCATGGACAGGAGCTGGAACTCAGGATCAGGCTCAGCTGGTGGCAGGACAGGTGCAGCTCGCACTTAAAACCGCTTATTACGTTAACAATTGCAAATATCGGCGCGGATTTCGCGAGCTGGCGAGACAGGATTACTTTGCATAATTTTAGGGGCATACAAATAACAGCCCAGAGACTCACCACCGCACACACCGCATGCACAACCCCACACACAAAGAGCGGGAGCTGCTGGCATGCCAATGAAAGCGTTTCGCGTCCTGGCCCAAACGGAAGGAAATTTCACTAGCTGACTGCAGCAGCCGCAGTTACTGCCGCCTACGAATTGTTAGATTCCACAGTTGGGCCTAAGATAATAGCACTAGGTTCTGGAGATCCTTTGAGTCTGTAAATCACATTATAAAAGAATTTCCTGTACCAAAGTCTTTTTGTTTTCGTCAATATAAACTTTCTTTTTATGTTTCAACATTATTGTGAGTCTTCTTAATTCTCTTTTAATAATAAAATTGTTAATATAATATTTTTAATATAATTTTAACAATTTTGAATGTATTTTATAATTCATTTGTAAAATCCTTGTAATATTTATATGCCATTTAAGTGCTATTATTTTGACCTCAAATGCTTGGGTTTGGAAAGTATGTATGGGGGCGGAGGGCGTGGCGAAGCCACATTAGAGCAGAATGTAGGTGGCTGGGGGCAACAAAAGTATTTGTTATGCGGTAAAAATGCATAAAAATCCTGAGACCGGCATTTATTTAAATTTATGCCGTTATAACGTAATTTTGCATTACCCCAAAATGATGGTGAGAACCCGGCCCACCCACAGAAAAGGCACCCCCCTTAAGTTTAGCGGCTCGCTGGTATTTTATTGTTGCACTTGCGGTTGTGTGTGTGCTTTCCCTGTATTCTATATTTGTGTGTGCGTGTGGCACACTTTACCCGGGCATTTTTATACAAATTTTTTGCACATTTTGCGGCGAAAGCCGACACCGACTCCGACACCGACAAAGCCCAAAAGCAGAAAGCCAGAAAGTTGCGATGCCGCCTTTTATTTTGGTTAAATAAGTATTTGGCAATTGTTATTTGAATAAACCATACTTCCCATTCTTTATCCTTTGTGCACCATGCACCATGCACCCAGCACCCTGGATCCCTTGTTTTCATTTGCCATTATTATTTTTTCATCGCATTTCAATTGTTTATCTGTGTTTACGTACGATTTTTTCTCTTTCTGAGATAATACGAAAGTTATTCATTTGTTATGCATATGAAGGGGATCCAAAATAGTCCTGTGGTTTATTGCAGCCATTTCCACAGCTATTTTATGGCTGGAAACCAACAAAGGACTGGTTTCGCCAGTTAGAAATGGCAGCGGCGAAGTTGGAATGCTCGACAAATTAGTGGGGCGCCTGAGTGCGGCTTCCGTTGCGATTACAATGGCAAATTAATAGCGAATTCCTGCTTTAAAATAAGGACTCTCCGAGTCCTCGCCAAACCTGTTAAAGTCGTGGACAAAGTGCAAACACTGTGAGCTTCCATTTGTCACTTCCAATTAGGCCGAGTCAAAGCGACTCAGGTGAACTCTGGCCCGGCTGCTAATCTCCCGACATCGACATCCTGTCTGTTGTCTACTGTCTCCAGTCTCCAGAATTCGGATAGGGGGCCGGCCGGCAGACTCATTCAATCAATTGAAACACTGACACTGCTTTCTGTGTTTTGAATACAAATTAGCCAAAGTGATGGCCGCCCCGCAGCATGCAGCTGCCACGCCTCCAATCAAGCAGGCGCTTTCACACTCGAAAAAAAGGGAAATACGTTCCGGTTGAACAACATCGTAATTTAAATACCAAGCTTAAATCCTTTTTCTTTTTTAAGGTTTAAGAAGCTAAGAGAAAAAACTTAATTTCATTTCTTTATTAAAGTTTTGCAATAAGAGGTAGCAAATTTTAACTTATAAATATACTTAACTAATACATAAAATCCTTTTCTCGAGTACTTATAGCTTGTTGTACATATAATCTGTATACTCCTGCCACTTATTTCTCAGTGTTGGCTGCATGGACCTGATAGTCTGCCATTGGTCGTATTAAAACGGGAGTTAATTTAAATGCAAAGTAATTAATTAGACACTTGGCTGGCAAATCAAGTAATCCAATATAGAGCAAAGGCCAAGGGGCAGGTCCAATCTCACGTAGAGTCTAGTGGCTTGGAGGAGGACCCGCAAAGTGACCAAAGGCTGTGCCGCCATATGCGCTTTAACATATCGGGAATATGCCATATATCAATGGCTCCGCTCTGCCCGTGCCATGTGTGCTTATCCACTCGGTGCCCAGACAATGGCAATTTCAATGATTTTGTTTAGCTCAGTGATTCGGAGAATTGAGTTCGCCTGCACACCCATATATGTACATATATGTACATAATATCCATCTGCTACGTGCTAGAAGCAAATTGGCAGCACACACACACTCACGGCGACGCACATGATTTGAATGCCTCTCAATGAATTGCTGCCAATTTGCAATGGTTAATGAAACGCTTTGTGCGGCGTCGATTGCATTGTCGATTGCTACTAGCCAACTAATCCAGTCAGCCAGCAGCATATATAGTGACCGATTCCCTGCAGCTAATCTCCGGGTCCGGCTTCGGCTGCGGCCAGAGCTGCTGCACTTTAATCGGCTCCGTTCGATTGTCCGCTTCACTTTCCCAGCTTTCTTTGACATCCGAGTTACATTTTGACCAGGTTTCTGTGGCTTCGCTTTATTGCTCTCTGTTATTCTGCACTGCGAGAAAGACAATGGTTGAAAATAATAGCAATACATACGTTTTATTTTCAAAACCAAAAAGCAGGACTAAACACATAATAGAATAGCTCCTCTCCATTTATCCAAGTGTCCTTCTGCTCATTTCAATTTTGTAATTGAGATTAGCTCTTTGGGAATAATGGAGATCAGATCATTTAATTAACTTTGTTTTCGAGCACGTCGCATCCACTGCGGATGTCAAGTGCTGTCTGTGTGGGCGTGTTCCTCTCCCTACCAGTATATATGCACAAGGATGGAGAGGGAAAGGAGCTGCCCATGGGGCCGGGGGTTCTGATATACTGATATGCTGATTGAACTAACAAGTTCTCGAACGCAATAATTTTGCGATTGCCGGGGGAAGTTTGTGGGCTTGCCGAGTGCCCTCAGTTGTCTGTTAATTTGCCGAGCAACAATTCCATTTGTTAATTCCGGATCCGGCATCTTTTGCTCAATTTGGCAAACAGATGAAGGAGGCCCCGACCGTCGGAGGCTCTGTGTCCATGTGTCTCGATTTCATTTCCGAAATTGAATTGCCAAAAATGTAGCATCAGTTTCCGCACTCAGGCGAGAGTCTCTGTTCCCTGTCGTTCTCTGTCCTTCATTCTCCGTCACTTGTCAGCTCGGTTCTAGGATCTCAGTGCTGTTCTCAGTGCTCAGCTCTCAGTTCTCAGGGCTCAGTTCCCAGTTCCCAGTTCCCAGTTCCAATTATAATTACGCCTGTCTCTGTGGGTCCGGAGCTTCGGTCTGTTGCTGCTGCTGCTCGATGCGTTTTTGGGTCTATGCATTTCATTTTCACTGACTAAGGAACTCCCCATCCGCTCGCCGTCTGTCCGATTCTGAATCTGACTGTCTCCGTCATCGTCTGGCGGTGAAGCTGGAGCTGAGGCTGCTGCTGATGCTGTTTTATTTTCACTTTTGCCTCTCGCATGGCTTAGAATGAGCCAAATTGCATTCAGCTGTTTGTTTTTATGCGCTGTCACGAGAATTCCAAACTACTTTTGAATAATTTCATTTATTTATGTTGCCCATTGCTCGGCGCAAAAGTTTTGCTGCAGTTGCTCCGTCTCTCCGCTGTCTTCAGTCAGTCAGTTAGTTGCTTATTTATTTAGTTTTCTTTCTTCTCCGTAAACTGACAAAAAGGCGCAAAACTTGTCGCTGTGTGTCAAAAGTTCTTCCTCGAGCCTTAAGGGGTCTCGTCTCAGCTGCATTACTCCGCTGCCAATTGATTTCGTTCCTGCTAACGAAAATGCAAATCAACTTTTATTAATTAGGCTTGAATGCAAAAGGTGTGACAGGTCCAACTCCAACATGTTACAATCTGATTATACATATGTACGTAGCTTTCCTTTTGTGGTTATCCGATATACATAAGAATTTGGAACTCCTCTTCGAAAGGGCTAAATAGAAGGGGAGTGGCATTGTGGCAGCTGCAGCTAAAGGCTTTTGGCAGGTGACAACGAAACTGGAACCTCATTAAAGTTTTCAATTCATGTTCGTTAGATAATTAGGCTCACAAATTCTTTCAATAGAATAGTCGAAATAATACGTGTCCAACAATGGCAGATTCTTGACAGCCAGCCAGCCCGATGTTCACCAAAATCACAGGTCCAAGTCCAAATATGTTACAATCTGATTATACATATGTACCTTGCTTTCCTTTTGTGGTTATCCGATATACATCAGAATTTGGAACTCCTCTTCGAAAGGGCTAAATAGAGGGGGAGTGGCGTGGTGGCAGCTGCAGCTAAAGGCTTTTGGCAGGTGACAACGAAACTGGAACCTCATTAACGTTTTCAATTCATGTTCATTCGATAATTAGGCTCACAAATTCTTTCAATAGAATAGTCCAAGTAATACGTGTCCAACAATCGCAGATTCTTGACAGCCAGCCAGCCTGATGTTCACCAAAATCATGGCTCATTAATTCACAATGTAATCAAATCGGCTAATGGCTTATGCTGCAGAACGGTAGCATAATTATCCGATTTTTGCGCCAGCGGTGTTTTAATGGGAATGGAAAACCCCTTTAGAAAATCCTGAACATAGCAATAGGATGCTTTCTTATACTAAAATGAATAAAATCTGAAATATTGCAAGCATATTCTCAGCTTAAAATAAATAGATTTTAAACAGCTTGGTTTACAATTGTTTTGTAAATTTTATGGCTCAGCTTGGGGCTCTTCTCGATTGTTGGACCTGCGGCTTGTTGCCTGCTTATAGGCTGCCTTTTTGGAGAGCCACCAGGGCTACGCTGCTCCATTCAAGCTCCGCTCCGGTTTCAGCCAACTTGTCACCGGAGCAGAAGTTTCTGAATGCGTTCTCGGCGCTAACTTCTCGCTGCGAAAAGTTGGCGTAAAATACTTTGCTCGAATATTGTTTTCGCATGCTTTTGTTGCGCTAAGCAGCCCATAAGAAGTCGTTTTTCCCCAACTTTCCACCACTTTCCCCGCACTTACCCGCAGCACGGAGCAGATCCATCCAGACAACGTAAATTGTGCTGTCTTTTTGAGAGTTTTTATTTTCTGTGTTGTCTGTGTTGTGCCTTTTTCGGTTCGCTGTTTTTGTTTTATATCGCTTTAGTCGGTGTGCTCCTTGCATTTCTGCCATGTATTGGCATTTCAGTGCTTATTTGTATCGTTTTCGTTCACTTTGTTGTTACTTTCGTTATGGCCTTTTCTTTCTTTTGTTGCCAACTCTACTGTTGCTGTTGTTGTTGTTGTTGTTGTGTTTGTGTGGTTGCTGTTTTCAATTTTGTTGCAATCGCAACGCATTTTTTGTGTTCTTTCTCTCTGCAGCAGTTTTTTGGCAATTTCCTCAAAACGCAAAAGCTGAAAAGTTTTCCGCACACATATAAGCTTTATTTTCTCATTTTATCGGGTGTGTCTGTATCGATGTGTGCGAACTTTATTTTCTCTTCAATCGACTTTGTAGCATCGACATTTGGTATGCATTCGAGAACTATGCAAATCCTTCATTAGCCCCTCACAGCGTTCCCAGAACTGATTGTGAATGTTGAGACTCTAGCGGCGTCTCTTCGGCGGACTCATAATGCCCTGTAGGTTCGTGAACTTACTACAGACTGGACACGAGTCCCTGTAATGTAATACTCACACGAGCCCGCTTCAGAATCGAGTCCTTGGAGACCTCGTAGGGATGCTGCTTTGAGGGAATCTCAATCACCGTGGGCACGGCCAGCAGGTGGGCATCGACAGTGGGACGAATCACCTCCGCGTGCTCCTGATTAATTAATATAATGCCGATGTCGGGGCGAGCCAGGAACTTCTTGAAACAGGCTTCGATCTGGGCAGGGGTAGTGCCTAGCAAAAAAGCATTTAAACTTTAAATTTTAATAACAATTAATTTAAGAATGTCCTAATTAAAGTTACGTTGATCAACCACCAGGAAGTTGGACTCCCGATTCTCATCCACTTCTCCTATACCGGCCAGCATGAAGCCCACGCAAGTGTCCTTCGGAGATTAAACTTAAACTTCAATCACTTTTATAAGGGAAACCCACCTCATCGCCAATCACAGCCAATAGTTTCTCCACATCTTCCTCTTCGAGCGAGGACATACTTATTGAATTATTCATTTTTAGAGCTCGATAACTATATCAACAAAAATATGAACAGATGAAACATTGACAGTTAGCACTAAGAATTGAAGCCATACTGGATACAACAAATCGTAATTATTTCTGCAATATGAATAAAGTCAATACGGCAACTAATGTACAAGAGCTTCCGATGACAAAACGATTGTCCGAGTGAAATGGATTTCGAAAAATGAGAGCAGGAACTGAAATGGAAAAGGGGAAAACTGCACTTGACAGCTACGCCGCATTTGATGGCAAATCGCTGGCTGCACTTCGCTGTTTGTAGTTTTGTGAAGCGTAAAACAAGTTTTATAATTGTTTAAAATGTTTGCTGCGCGCAGCTGTTTCAGTTTTCAGCTTTCTGTTTCTGATCCTGCTGCCCGCTGTCCGCTGCAGTGCAATTTATAACGAATTTTTGTCAGTTGCCGCTCAAAACTTAATCGAAAACAATGGTTTTGTGTGTCAAGCCAGGCCGCCCACTGCCTTGGGCTGCCTGAAAACACCCGATACTCCCTTAGAGCACCGTTTACGTAAGCCTGTTCACACTGCGTTGGCTCCTAATTGGATTAGATAACTCCCCAAAGGGCTTAGCAAACGAAAACGAACCGAAAGCTAAACTCCGCCCACGAACTTGACTTGACGCACAGATCACCTTTGTGGCCATTGTCTCTCCGTCAAGTGAATCGCTCCAGATCTCCCGGCCAAGATCCCAGAGAGCCGGTTATGTGCACCACGCCGGCTGTTAACTCATTTGCGTTACGTAGGCAAAGGCAATCACAATGCCTAAATGCGGCTAATTGCCGGGCACGACTTTCGACAGACCGCGCCAAAGAGACAAAAATCCCAATAGTCCAAAAGCCAGCTGCCACTTGAACCCGACACACAACTCCAGTTAACATTTTTCAAATCAGCTCTAATTGTTTACAGTTTACAGTTTACATATCAATGGCCGTCGTTGTTGTTGCCGGCGTGTGGCATAACTAATTATGATTAATGCTTCAAAGCCAGCCCCTGACATTTGCCATTAATTGACAGTTGGAGCAGCGACAGCAGCAGTGCAGACACAGTGGCACGGAGAAAAATAATAATAATAAATAAATAATATTAATAATAGTTTTTAAAGTTCATAAAAATAATACTAATTTTAGGAAGAAATTAAATTTTTTGAAGAATATATTTGAATAAAGAGAGAACTTGTGCAAAAGTTAGTAAAATAGCGTCATTATCACTGAAGAAATAAGAAAAGAATTTAATTAATAAACTATTAAAGATCCCACAAAAAGTTCTTAAATTTATTTTAAAATTATCCATAATTTAGAACGTTTTCTAAGTGTATGTATGCTCTTTCCCTCTCTCTCTCTGGCGGTGCATTGAACTTATGGCTTGGTGGAAAAACTGTCATTGCACACGCTTTTATACCGAAATTCCAGTCATATAGTCCAGCATAGTCTTTACAGCCATACTCGAACTGGAAGTCAAAAACCGAACCCGTAGCCAATCTCAAACCCAATCGAAATCCCATCCCAGCCAACCAGCCAGGCAATCGGTGCTTTGGCCCGCTGACCTTTTTCCACACATTGCGATTGCTAATGCCGGAGCCATCGGGATCCAGTGAGTTGGCCAGTCTCGAACTCACAACCGGCCTTCCGTGCTACCGGTTTTAGTTTATTGACTATTGGCAACATCAGGCAACAGCAACAGCAACATCGGGAACGAGAGACAACAAAGTTTCCTATGACTTTTGCTGGCCCGGCGGGGCTTCTTAAATATGGTGATGGCAGCATTTAGTGGGCTGCGGCCAAAACAAATTTTTCACTTATGCCCAGCACGTTTTGCCTATTTCCCCGATTCGGTTAGTTGAAAATTTTAATTTTTATTTCGAGTTCGGGGAGTTCTTGGCTCGGGTTCTAATTTTCTCTTTTTCCCTATTCAGGTG
The DNA here is from genome assembly GCA_008042515.1 of Drosophila truncata. Classification (NCBI taxonomy): domain Eukaryota; kingdom Metazoa; phylum Arthropoda; class Insecta; order Diptera; family Drosophilidae; genus Drosophila; species Drosophila truncata. The sequence continues at coordinate 327,605 of VNJQ01007758.1, forward strand.
TGACACGCATGGGTTATTGACACTGTCTTTTAGTCAATTTCTAATTGGTTTCTTAAATATTAAATCTTATAGTTCTATAAAAAACATAAATCTAACTTCAGAAAGAATAGTATAAAAGAAACAAAGTTGTTATTAAGACAGCTTGGTTCTTCCTAACGTTAACCCGCCCTGTCAAGGGAATTAAATGCTTACCGATGACATTTACATGGCCAAAGAAGGTGTAGTCAGTTTTGAGAGCAACACCGATCATCACTTGGACCTGTGCTATATCAGATACAAGTGTATCTGCATCCAAGCGAATTCTTTCTTCCCGCGTTGGCTCTCACGATTGACTCGAGATGCTGCCTTCTGGCCGGGCCTTGTTTGCCTTCGCCTTTCGCCCTTCCCTTTCGTTGGCGGGGCCTGAACTTTTGGAAGGCATTTCGAAGTATGGCTAAGTGCAAGCACGCCTGTTATTTATTTAGTGCTTAAAATACCATAACATTTGCGGGATTATATAATCGAACCTGTCGCCGCCGCTGCTCCGCATGCACATCACGCAAATCAAGTCAAAGCGGGCAAAATTCGCAATACGCTTTCTTCTGAGCTGTGAGCTCTGGGCTTTGGGCTCTGAGCTGTGAGCTGTGAGCTGTGAGCTGTGAGCTCTGAGCTCTGAGCTCTCAGCTCAGGTTGTACTGAACTGAAATGAACCGAAATGAAGTGAAATGAAATCACACGAATTGAAATGAACCTTTCAATGCGCGTATCATGCTGCTGCTGCTGCTGCTGCTACTGCTACTGCTACTGCTGCTTGTGATGTTTTCTGCCACTGCCGCCGATTATTCAACCACTTTTATTGAAAGGCAAACGGGCGCACAACGAGAGCAGTGGCTGTAATCACAAGGAAAGCCATGTGCAAAATGTCAAATGCAGGTACATGACATCGACATTAACGTCACGGCGACGACGTCGGCCGATACATCTGTATACATAGTATGTATGCCGCTGCCATTCACTATCCATTCCACATGCATTCGCATTCGCACTCGCACTCTCCTTTCGCATCGCCCAATCAGCCGGGGCTGCCAAACAAAATTAGCATAGCGACAATATAATAAACAAAGCACAGGCAGCGCCGGCAATGACATCCGCAAATGATTTCAGAATGGCACGGCGGCCGCAGGATGGCAGGAAGCGTCGCATTTGGCATCCCGCTCCACGCCTAATTGGCAAGGGCTACCCCGTCCTCGCGGTGTCTACAGTGCCTACACGGCAAGGAGACTTGAACAATTTTTAATCCGCAGGTTGTATTTATTTTTATTTAAAATAAACAGGTAGGCTTGCAGAAAAGTCTTAAGGGAGATTTATTTTAAGCCAATTAACGAAATTTGCGAGTGGCAACCACTTCTTAAGAGGAATTTCTGGCGAAAATAAATAAAATAAGTAAAATAAGTAATAATACATTCAACTTGAATATGAAATTATATATTTTACGTCTGTATATCTGATAAAAATACCGCATGCAATAAGAGAGTCTTTATTAAAAAATAAGGTTAATATATAATCCGTTTTGCTAAGAAGCAAATTAATGATACAAAATGTACACATATTTTTTTCTGTTAAATCAAACAGATATATCTAACATTTAATTGCAAAATAAAACTAAAACATAATAATGTTCATAAGACTAATGCTTTAACAAGATCTATAGTTGTGGTATTTTTATAGCCTTACTTTTTTGCGCAGTGTGTGTGAGATTGCGCGGGTGTTAACTGTTAAATGTGCAGTTGGTTATTATGCAGGGCCGGAGCCAAAAATCGTGTCAATGCATTGAACGCAGCTCTTTGGGTTGATAACCTCTGTTGCCACTCCCCTGCCGCCATTCGCGTCTCTCGTACGAGTATTTGTCGATTCCAGTGACGAACTGGGTCACCATGTGGCCGCTGAGCTGGCGGCATTTGGGCCTTATTGGGCAAACCGCTGGCAGGCGGAGCGGGTGTTGGACAGACCAGAATTCGGAGACCAGAGACCAGAGAGCAGAGGCCGGAGACCGGAGACCGGAGACCGGAGACCGAAACCGTTAATAGAAATGCATTAAAATCGAAACGTTTTGGCGTTTGTTCCAATTCTGAGAGCATGCCGCACATTAGTCCCAAGTAATGGCCGCCTGCAAATCACGCCGCGAATCTCAATTTATCCGAAAACGTCACGTAATTACCAGTCACACACACAAAGACCCACTCCCGCCAACGACAAGATACATTGACAGTTGTTAGATACACAGCGGACTTCTTTCCAAGTTCGCAGCAGCTGTCTGCCGGCTGCAGATGCGTTTGATTTGTGTCTTCTCTCCCGCTGCTCGGGTACTCGCTTCCCAGAGCCAAATCCAAAACCAAGCCAACGCCTCTGCCAGTCTTTCACAGATTTTGCGGCTCCATTGTGCCGGGTCTTATTTTGTATTCCAATCACAAAAGGCGTTGTCAGAGCGGCGACAACAGCAACGCCAGAAGTTGTTGCCAGTCCTCCGGGCCAACAGTTTCTGACACGGAGTGTAGGAGCTGCTGGTTCGAAGAAGCCCAAAGACGATCGACACGTCACTCTGCGTACTGGGAAGGAAGCTCCGGAGGAGTACTTCTATTCCCTGCCGCCATTAGATAATGCCAGGCCCACAGATACACGAAAAAAAATGTTCCATTCAAAGCGAGTATAAATTCTATTGATTTTACCAGTATTATTTAAATTACACTATAGTTTACTATGACATTTACATATTAAAAGTAATTTTATAAACTTCAATATAGCTTTTAAAAATTAAATTAATTAATATAAAACCTAGTTGATACCCACTTTTTCTCTATGTTCAGACAGATAGGCATCATCAAGCGTGATTTAAACCTAAATAAAACGACGTTCCTTAAGACCCGCGCCTCTACATATAAATAGTTTCCCATGATGAACATGCCAAAGATAAAAGCCGATTGTTGCCAGATGAAAGCCAAGTACCTAAAGGTTGTTCTCAGAATTTATACTTTGTATACTCCCGCCAAGAGCAAAGCACTTGCGATTGTAATTCCCTGTGCCAAAAATAAAAACCGATTTTACTTATGCAACATTTCGCATTTTCATTGACTTTCGATGGCATGACAGGGCAGAAATCGTTGCCTCGCAGTTAATAGCCCGGCGATATAAGCGAATCGAGGGTTTGTCGATTGCGATTTTGTGTGTATTATGGGAGCTTTGCGCTAAACCTTTTCAAATATCTGCCGCTTAATTGCCCATTTAAATTAATATAAATTTCAATTTATTCGCACAAACACACACACAATCTGCTGGGTTTTTGTGGATGCAAAATATAATGCGCATACCACACGTGGGCCCACAGCAACGCCTCCTCAGCAGAGCGTTTGAAACACGCGAACCGTGAAAGAAATGTTCGGAAATCAAAGAAAAAACTCACACACACCGGCTTCCAGCAGATCAGCGCTTATAATACGCATCAAAACGAAATAAAATCGCATTTTTTGTGATTGATTGAGGCATGAGTAATGAAAAATTGAACGTGCAACAGACGCAGACAGGCGAAAGGTGGGTGAGGGGCTCGGCACGGCCAGCGATATGTGTGTTTCGTGTCTGTATGACTCTGATTTTATGCGCTACATTACCTTTTGATTTCGATTCACAACAAATCAGGCAGCAATTTACCTAAAAGAGGCGAAATAATAAATGGAGAAATGGAAATGAATGCGAGTGCGAGCTGCGTGAATAATATTTAATAAAATTGAATTAGCCGTGTGCATATCGCACAAATCATCTGGCGACGTCAGCTGGAAATCTCTGGCCAAATTGCGATGACGATGAGAAGTCTCAGACTAAACAAAAGTTACAGCCATATTAAAATGTCATCGTGTCATTGGTTCAGGACACTGGAACACAGAAAGAAAAGCTTTCTTCTTGATATGAAACAAGTTAATAAAGCTTACGATAATAATATGTATAAATACTTTTGAGCTTGAAAATGAAAAACATTTGTATTTCGACTTTAAGGCGAGTTCAGATCTACCACTGAAACCCTACAATTATTTGCTTCAATAGTTATTCTCTCAGTGACTGGCTGACTGGCCCCGAGACCAAGGACCGGAGAGCAAAGCCCGGAGACCAGAGTCCGGACAAGTAACGACGACATGATGAAGCGTAAACAAACATGTTCAACTTGGAGACAGGCGGCGGACAAACTGGGCGCTGCTGAAAAGTAAAACAAAATGAAATTTTATTTTGCATTGGAAATGATTTCTGTGACGGTCCTTCGTCCGTCCAAGCCCGCGTCATGCATGCCTTGGATTTTTATTTGTATTTCGAATGTTTTGCGAAAGTGCCAGCAGCATTTTTAGCCAGAGTCCATTTGCTAAACGCCACGCCCCGCTCGCCCCTTTGTTATTTTCCAGCCAACTAGGAGTAGTTCTCTGTGTTTTTTTTTCTCCCGTTTCTGTGTGATTTTTGCCATGCCCCGAAAAGTTGCAGCAGAGAAGCTGGCCACGAAAAAAGCTGCAAACTCTCGGAGGGCACAGACACACACGTAGCCGCCTGACTTTCAAACACCGGCGCTGGAACCGAAGCTGGAGATGGAGATGGGAATGGAGCCGGGAACCTGGGAAGCCTGGGCTCCAAGTAGATGACCCGCATGAAAATGCTGGCCCTGGCATATTTTTATGCCGCAAGCATGCAGGACAAATGGCTGAAATTTTTGCAGCTCCTGATGATGACGAGGTCCGAAGGGCAGGCGAGGATCGAGGGCATTGGGCAGCAAGGACAGCGCTGGCTGCAGTTAGTTTTCGACATGTGTACGTGGCCCGCCATCAGCAGTAGTCTGGCCGATGCAAAAAGTCTCTTTTTCCCCGCAGCCCATGGCACCACACTGTTGCAGCAAGCACTTGAAAAAATGTGGTCTCTTTCATCACTTTGAGTCCATAAAGTTAGCCTGATAAATATAACTAAAAAGAGAGTTGATTTAATAAAATAAACATAGAGGAAACCCTTGGAGATTTTAATTAAAAGAAATAATTACAACAGAATATATTTTATAGCCACTGTTAATAGTGATTACAAATAATTTTAGTTCAACTGTATTTAAAGATAAAATTATGTTAAAAGTATTTAACATTCTTTACACATTTTAACAAAATATTTGTATTTGAAATACTTTTCATGTTTACTTCCGTGTAGCTCCCATTTTTTCCAAGTACATCCCAGTTCCTTCCGTGTCTAGTACGTGTGGAGACACTCTATATACGTATATATATATATGAAAGGAGAAATTGAACAAGTCGTTTGTCGGCCGCCCTAGGAATTTATGTGAGCAGAGAGCGCGCTGCTCGAGTTGAAAATTAAACATTGCGTATACGCCTAGGTGCATAATAATTCATGCCTGGAGTAGCGCCTGCCATTGCTCACCAGGCGACTGCAGGCGAAATTGTGTGTAAAATGTTTTAATATGAGCTCATAATATACGAGCCACAGATGGGGCGGGGCAGGGCGATGCTGTAAGGGGGAACCCCACCCAAAGTGAGTGGACACCGCAGCTCAATTTGTGATTTATGGACATTGCCCTCTGGTATACGGGAAGCCCCCATTTCGGTTATTGAAGGAGCGTATTGGCTTGCAAGTGTTGTCCTTTGTACTGCATTTCGGGCCAAAGGCCATGAAATTTTATTGTTTAGTTTGCTGGCCGGTCAAGGCGTGCGATATGCCTAAAAATGGCTGCCAGCCGGATATCCTGTGGCACACGGCCTGCAATTGAATTTACATTTGGTTGTTCTACACTCGCACCCGGAAAAAAAAACGCAAACAAAAACACTCAGGACCTCGTGCGCTTTTTGCTTGCAACCTTTTGGCATTTGTTTTCGTTCCTCTGTTGTTTTTGGCCCTTTTTTTAATTGAGCTGGAACTTGTTAGTGCTCTCGAGGACACCCTGGGATAGCAATAATAAAATTCTATGATGTTTACTCGCTGGCCAGCGAGGTGGAACCTGGGCAGGCTTTAAGGCCACAGAACGCAGCTCCCGTCTTCCGATCAAATGGGGGAAATTCAATCAGGAACTGACCTAATTATAATCTGCGTAAATCCTACACACAAAACACACCGCAGCTCTGATTTTGTTTGCGTTGGTTTTTTGCTACATATAAGCTGCACATTTAGTAGTTGGTTTCCATTACCGAACTGGCCAACACATGTGGTTAGCGATTTTTTGTCGACAGTCGAACTGAAAAATCAATTATGCCCTGCCCGGTATTTAATTAAATGTTGTTGCCGTTTTTTTGTCGACTGCATATTAACGCAATTATTGAAAGGGGCATGGACGGGCTTAGGCGTTTGATATATATTCAATATTTTTTGCGCAGCCACGCCCGCGGCAGGTGGTGAAAAAAAGAAATAATAATAACAAACAACATAAATTCCCTATGGAAAGGTGCTGCAGATGCATCGGGATGCAATCGTGCTGGGCGAAATGCAATTGTGAAGCGTTTTGCAAATATTTTAGCACTTTTAAATAAATACATGCCGTCGGGCAACTGCACTTTGGTTAAATTTATGGCTGCAAAAGTTAAAACGAAAGCCACGCCAAAAAATTGCGCTCACGTTAGACGTGGCGAACACTGTTGGCTGGGAATGGCAGGCCGCATAAAATTGGCGTGTGTGGACGTTTCCAAAAATTCAAATATTTTTTTAACAGTCTTAGTGTTTTTATTTCCCAGAAATTTTTTCCTATCTACCTTTATTTTTCAGAGTTATGTCCCTTGAAAATGGTAGTTATTTTAAAAAAATGCGCTAATGTTATGAATTCTAAGCGGAAATTGCATCAACAGCCTTAAAGACTTTTTTATAATAAGAATGGACTTTGTTGTATGTCAAGATTGCATTTATAAATTAAACCAAGAGAGTTGTCCTCAGGCTACAACTGGATTTTAGCCAATTATTTGATTAACTCGCCAGATTGCTTTCACATATTGGGAGTATCAGTTTACACTTGCGATAATCTCAAGTAAACACATGGGCCAAGGCTAAGCCCTCAGAAGCCCTTTACTTTTGCTTTATTAAAGTCAACGCACTGGAAAATTACACAGTTCTATAAGTATTTCTTTTTATAAAATTAATAAATAAGTAAATAATAATATAAATAATAAAGATATATATAATATAGATTTTAAACATTTTTTTTTCCTTATCAATTGCTGTCTTTTTACATTATTTCGATCCAAATAAATTGCGACAATAAATTCAAGTGCATCCTGCTGGCCAGGGTGACCCTCTCGGTGCCTGGATGGGTTCAAGAGCCCACACCAATGTCGTTGACATGCCGCGAAAGTAAAAGCCAAACAAAACGGACGCCGCCGAGGGCCATGGACCAGGACATTATGAAGGGTAGAGTGGGCGACATTCTGACCTGGTCTGGCCAGAGGACCCTTTGCAATCTGGACAATATTCAACGATATTCCAACCAACTGCCGTTAATTACACAAATGCAAAAGTCCGTTGAGCGACCAAATTGGTCGGTAATAAATAAATTCAATTGAATAATTTATTTAATTTATTTTCGGGTGCTGCCGGAGCGTGACACCTAAAAAGCAGTAAACAAAAACAAACTGTTTTATTTTTCAGCTCCTGCAACCGTGTTTGTGTGTGTGTGTGTGTGTGTGTTTTTTTTTTTGTATTCGTTTATTATTCTATAAGTTTGTACTACATCTATGCTGTGAGTAGCACAATTTGTGCATGACGGGGGAGGAGCCCGCACTGCGCGGTAC